>CAUJRU010000779.1:193018-320609 GCA_963277665.1 Viscum album
GTTTTGTGATGATTAACATTCTCATGATCATGTCCTTTATCACTTTCACCTCCTACGAATGCTTACCGTGTAATATAATCCCTTTGTCTTGATATCTCTAATCAAGCGGGTTGCATGCTAGTGCTATCAACCCATGTGCTCGATTATTCTTTCTTTGACTTCCTGGAATTGAACTCGCCCATACCTTACCCTGACCATGTATTTATTTAGGCTATATAAATTCCATCAAAGGGTCTGAGATATCTACTTACATTATGGAACATAAGGGACAAATCCTTTCTCGCATTATCTATTAATGTAGTATTACTCGTGACGCACCCAACATATCCTACCTTGTTGTGAATAGTGTGTCGTCACAGTTTTCGTCAATACATCTAAGTGCGCGAGTTGTAATACCCATTAATAATAATATTAAAGTTTAAGGACCAATAAACACATCCATAGATAGGAACATCCAATGACACTATGAAATGTGGATTTCCTATTGGCGGGTCTCGTTCTCATAATATCCTCCTGGATATTACCAAGGGCGCACACCATGAGAAGGTGCCTCAAAGTTTTATGAGTCCTCACCCCTAATGACCTGTATTATTTGTGTCCCTCAAATAATATCATCCGGCCATAGAACATATATTCAAGAATAGTGTTATGGCACTTCTGGGTTCTCATCATAGCAGGGATCCGCTATGACCCTTTAATGCAACAACTATCTTTAGGACATTACCACATGCATTGTCACGAAGAAGAACAATAAAGATGTGATAAAGATTTTATTAATGAATAAAGTACAAAGTAGTTGGTTCTAGACCACCAAATCCAACAGAGTTAATGAGGAACCAACTAGAAATTATCTGATCACCATTAATTTAATCTTCCTTGGTCTATAAGGCTATCTAGGGCCCTCTCATGGTTGAGGAGTCGGTTCTTTCCCTCTTAAAAATGATATGGGGTGTGAGTCACCTATTTGTGTGGTTACTATCCCCTCAGAAATCATTTTGTAATCAAGGGTCTGGTTTCCCTACTATGATTAGTATTAGTTATGGACATTGAGTAGGAGGATTTTAGATGGGCCTTATGGAATATGGTGTTTTGGGAACTACATTTTCACTGGTGAGTTTGGCCTTTCACCCTATGTGGCAAGCAAGTCATGACATGTGTGTATGGGGAGTGGCTCATTTTTGATGAGCCACTTCATATGGGATCTCTCTGACAAAATCCTTGGGGTTTGATGTTATGTTTTCAATTATAGTTCCCTCATGTAGACTAATATGGCTTGATCTTATGTGTCATGGAAGAGCATATAGTTTTACCCATGTGGAATGTGTTGTATCTTATACAGATGGCTAGGGAGGTATTTTCCCATAGGGTATATGAGCATGGAGGTTTTTACCCCTACAGAATGGGTTTTGTTCATAGATTCCTTATCCCCTAGAATGAGCTAATATTTGAGGTTATACTTGGGTGTTTTCTCATGAGTTCATGTTATGATCATACTGGGAAGTAAATCGAAGCTTCTTTCCTGGATGGTTCTTTACCCCTTATTTGAGTTGGGAGGATGCAAGGTTTATCCCTTGGTTGTGTGTTGACATGCATTCTTATCGACCTTTTTTTGGGGGAATTATATCAGGTATTTTTATACTCACCTTTTCACAGGCCTTGTTCCTACACTTATTGTGTCTATACAGATGGAGCATAGGTCAATGATGATATCGATGGGCATGGATCTAGTGTGTAACACCCTGAGATTTTTATGAGATAGATTTTTTTAATAATTTGATTTCTTTGATGTATTCTGTTATACACTACACCAAGATAAGTTTGCACTGCATGAAACACCAAATTAGCTTGCGGTATATTCAACACTATGATTATCTTTTGTTACACACAATGTCGAGTTCCTTTGATAGCTTATGTTTCATGCAAGACCGGATTTTACCAAACAATAGTATATTATTAAAATATTATTATTTCATATAATAATAAATAACCTAGCTGTTAAAATTATCGGTTATGAATAGTATTAACTAAATTATGAAAATATAAGTTCTATAATATGAATTCATTGTTTACCAATTAATTATAAATAAAAATATATACCAATTGATTATAAAGGAAATAGTTTTATTTTTATGTTCCCAAAAGGCGTTTTGTCTAAATAAATTAAATTAATTATACTTATTGAATGATATTAATGAAATATATATGTTATATATTCATTAAAATATTTTTTTATACTCATTAAATATATTTTATAGGCATAAGATAAGGACAAACCCAATTTTATGCATAAAAGCCTATATTTTTTTCAAAAGGGTATTTTTATCGCCTTCTAATAGAGAACCAATTTTAAATAATTTTTTTGACACTTTTATAGTTTTTATATGACAAAATAAACTTCTACTTTTAAATTAGAATATAAAAATTTACTTTGGTTAAATATTTGGTATTTTTCTAGTAAGTTTCATGACTTGATAAATAGTGAAATATAAATTTTTATTAAAGAAACTATATATTTTTTAAAGTATTTACAAGGTCAAATTATATTTTGAATTATTTTTAAAGATTAATTAGTTAATTTTAATTTAAAATAGTACAATTATGATTTTTGAAAATGATTTTTTATATGATTTTATTATAAAAATATTTTTTGTTTTAAAAGGGAATTTGTCTGAAAAACTATTTTTCATGGAATTTTATAGGTTTTATTTTTAATTTAATTCCGAAACTTCTATGTTTTAAATTCTAAAAAATGGATGTAAAATTTGGATTCATGAGGTCCAAATTTTGTATGTATGTCCATTTTATTTTTTTGGCCAATATGAATAGTAACCATGGTAAATTTTGTTACCATGGTAAAAGGTAAATTTGGTAATTTAGGTTAAAGATAAAATTATAAAGACTATAAAATGACCCTAACAAATGAACACATATTATTGGATGAATTAAATTCGACCATTAACACTTCAGGATCTAAATTAAGTCATTTAATGGACACTTTCCCTTGAAAATGACTTAAAAAATATTTAATTCAAAGAAAGACACAAGATGTCATTTTTTTTGTCTTTAATACCTCTTTTTTGACCACATGGGAAAAATGAATTTTATGAATGAATATCAATGATATTTTTAACTTAATAAACATATTTTCATAACATAAATTTATTTTTTATGTTTTGGGCCACTTGGGTGAAATTATGATATTTATAATTTTTTATTTAATAAAAATTTAAAGATATCGCATTCATGTTTTAAACAATATACCATTTTTCATATAGATTTATACAGTAGATAAATTCCACTATAAATTTTATTCTAAAATATATAATATTTATCTTCATCATAATAATTTATTTTTAATTTTTAGTGAAAAAATAATTATATTAAATAATTACACAACACTGATGTAGTAATTATTTTATTATGGAAAATATCAAAGAAATGTTATTAAAAATATTAAAATAAATATAATTTGAGATAATTAATGTAACTAAATAATTTTATAGATTATATTAACCTCTTAAGGATATAATAAAAAAAATTGAAGTTAACTCATTATATTAATATTTTTAAAAACCCATTAATTGAATAGTGTCAAAATTGACAATATTGATATTTTATCAAAATAATGTATTATTAAATTATTTAAAAATCATAAAACATTTTTAAAAATACCAAATAATTATGATATGGTTTAAAATGTTCTAAATTGTTCATTTATTGTCTAATTTACATCAAATATGTAAAATTTACACTTTTTTATATTGGATAATTTATTACCTTAGTTAAATTAAAATCGGTTAACTAAGGGTTAATTAAAATGAAAAGGTTAATACCATAACTTATATAAAATCTATTTTATTACAAGATTAAAACCTTATAAATATAATATTATAATATATAACATTTTTTGGTATTTGGAATGAAAATTAATTTATTATAAATTAATATTTTTTAACTTCCAAAAGTGCCCCTCACCTCAATTACAAATGGGAAACTCCTCCATCACTTTTTTCACATTAATTTGAGCCTTTAATCTTGTACATAACATAAAAATTTCTCTTCGCAACTTCCCTTGTTACATTCTAGAGGTGATTTCCTTCTCCAAATACTAACTCTAGTGTCCCTAAGAGAAGATCTAGAGGGATCTCATTGAAGAATAGGTAATCTCCTTCACCGACTCTTTTAAGATTATTTTTTCTGTGACTTCCTATTAATGTGTTTTTTCCATTATAAAATAATAAATAAAGTATAAAATATATTCTAAGATTTTATTATGACTATGTAATAACTAAATTTCACCTTTTATCCATACTATAAAAAATGAAAGTACCACACGTGCGTGCGTACGGCTTACCGTCTTCACGCCATTGTGTAATAATTTTTTCATTACCAAATTATTTGGATGGATATAATGATGAAAATAATAAATATATATAATTATTATATCATGATATTGATTCAGGAAGATAATATATACCATCCAATTCCTTACCTTTTTACTATTAAGGGAATGATACCATCGCTCACGCGTATGTACAGACTACCATCTCCATGATGCGATGTGATTCATTCTCCATGATTAACAATAAAAAATGATTATAAAATTGTATACAATGAATAAATATGTTATCTATTACCTCAATATCATTATTTAAAGGAAATAACTATATCTTATGCACATGAACCATGACTTATATGAAAAAACATACATAGGAAAAATGAAGCAGTTAACACCTAGAAGAATAGTAATAATGAAATGTTATTAAAAAATAGGTGATAAGATAACAATATATGATATAATAAATATGAATATGGTTTTTAAATAAGTTAAAAACATTCTTTAAACCATTATATAGGGTTTTTGGATACGTACAAAGGAAATTGGACCTAAATTAAGGGATTTTTGTCTCACTTTTATTTCTGTGGGGCACATGCCTTATACACTACCTAATTCTTTTATGTGGTGTATATACTGCCCATGAATATTTTTATGAGTATTTTTTATAAATATTATGGTATTTAAATATCTATAAAATTTTATTTATTTTATGTGGCATATGATTCGACTGATTATAAAGTGTTAAAGTTTAATTTCACATTCTCATTATTATTCAGGATTGTTTATACATAAGTATATACTGGGGAATATTTATCTTCCATATCCATGTTTCTTAAAAAAAATTCCAAAATATTTTCAACATCTTATAAAATGGTTTAAATTAATTTTTACCCATGTGTGAATTTTTTTAAATGGTTTTAAAGGAATCTTTTTCTCATTTTCCTAATGAGGTAATTTGTGAATTTTAAGAAAAAGTACGAGAAGAATGTTTTTTAACTTATATGAAATGAACTAATTTTTCTAATTTAATGAAGTATTAATTACTTGATTATTTACCTTATAATATTTCAATATTATTTTTAAAGAAAATTTTTCTTTTAATATTGTGTTTCATTTTAATAAAAGAAAACATTTTCAAAAAAGAAAGGATATTTTCCTCAAGAATTATTTTCAAGTGATCTTTAAAAATCATTTTACATCTAATAAAATGTTATTTGATGTTACTTATGTTTTACTAGGATATTATGTAATGATAAAACTATTATTATTTCTCTTAATAGTTTATGTTTATTATGGATTTATGTTTATGAATCATGTTTCTTTTCCACGAGTTATGTTATGAAGAAATGTTTATGAAACCCATTTATTTTTATGGGATATGATATGATGAATGATTTATGTTCTTGTGGAATAAATATGTATGGTTTTAATTATGTAATGGGTGGGACCTATATATACCTCCAATGCATTGAGTAAATATTTATATCTCATAAGATAGATAGGATTAAAACTGGAAATTATCTCGGTTCAGTAATACAAGGATGAAATGGGAAGTAAACTCGATTCAGTAATATAGGGCTAGAATGAGGAGTGAAATTAGTTCAGTAAATAACTTTTTCCACTATTATAGTCTTGTAATTGATCCTTGACTAATATGAAAATTATTTTCTATGCTTATGTGTATTCTAAAATTCTATGTCTTATGTTATGATCTCATGAAGTATGTTCTTTATAAACATATATGATTTATTACATGGAATGATATTATGATATTTTATATACATGATATAATTTTCAAATGTTTTCTTATGATTTTATGTCTTATGATTATGATATTATTGATATATTTTTTACCCTTATTGATCATCTGAGCTCACCCTTTTCATATTTTTCTTTTCCCCAGGTTATGAAGAAAGGTTTTAGGTAGGGGTGCTAAATGGGAAAATATTTGTGGGAACATTGAAGATCTTTATCTAGACTATAAGTTTGTGTTATAAGTTTCCAAAGGCACTAAAATAATAAAATATTTGGGTGTGTGTTTATGTAATGTGTTAAGTATTCTATAAAAACGATGTAATATCCATGTATGTAAATCTTGGGTCATTATATAGAGGTACTATTGGAACCAGATATTAGTATAGTTGGTAGGATTCATGACTATAAGTTCTTGGTATAAAGTTGATGTTATATGGTAATACTTTTTTTTGAGTCACTCGAGGTCAATTATTATCATAGCATTGAGCCTTGTATCTTTTTCTGCTTTTGTATTAGAATTTATATTGTATGCCCTTGGATATTTATTAGATGTGTGAAGGAATATTTTATTTTCAGTTAGATATGTTTTCCTTTATGGTTGTAGATATCTTTTTGGATGAGAATGTATATCTATTGTAGGTTTATAGGTTATGAACTCTCATTGTGAGTTATGAATTCTTGGTGTTAGTCACTATTCCCTAGCCTATCAGAGATGTGCTTGAGGTGGCACACCCAAATCACCACCAACAGAGGTAGGGAAATAGTGGTTCAAGTCATGCCTGATTGGTATCAAAGAAGTTTTTTCCTAGGGATGGGGCTTGGAGATAGGTTTCTCATGAATTTGGTTCAGGACATGTGGGGAAACAATGCTTAAAGGTTCTTAGATTTTTTTGAAAAACTAGGGAACCTAGCCAGGATGTGGTGGATGACACATTCCTATGAAAGGGATCTGATAATCTACTGATTAACTTGAGTTCCTAGAGCATTAGTTGAAAAGTAAAGTTAGTAGGTCCATGCATTATATAATAGTAAGAGTATTATTGTTTTCATAATGTGACATCCTAATTTTGGAGATGTCATCATGAAATGGGGATGTTGATTCCCTTATGATGATTATTTCACTAGAGGTGTAGAATGGACCTTCAATGGATTATGGATGTGATGGGATTACCCATGTACGTGTGAGATCCCCAAGTAATTATCTCTATATAACCTATAATTCCACTATTTGGTGGACTTTCGTGGCATAACTATGGTGTAGGATAGGGATCCCAAGGGTTTGGGATGTTTTTTTGGATGGGTTCAATACTCCCTCAACTGAGGTTTCTTCCAGTGAGGCATGAGTCCACCAAATCAGATCATAGAGTTTGGTACTCTCTTATGGATATAGAGTCATAGACTACCATCATTGAGGAACAAGTCCTCTATTCAGGCATGGGGATTGGTACTCCCTCGATTTTGATGAGGTTTATATCCCCCATATTGTATAAGGTTTATTACTCCCTTGATAAATAGGGTACAGGTCTACCATTTACAGTGATTATGTTTTATGAAATATGGGATTACCTCTTCTATCCATGTGAGTTGGTACTACCCACATGTATATAGGTGTATAATTTCTTTTATAGTCACATGTATTCTTTACTCGAGCATGGGTTCAGTACTACCTCAGTCCCTAATGATCTCCTATCGAGGTTCCCTTTGTAAAATAAATTTTGAACCCAAATGAATTTAATGATAATGGGATTGAGTTTTCTCTCAGAGAGGATTGTGATATAGGTGTATTTTTATTTTGTTTAATGGGTTTTATTTTGTGAAAATAGTTTGTGTGATTGGATGGTTTTAAATTTCACTATTAAAAACTAATGGTCAAATTAAATTGGTTATTAAATTTGTATTTTTAGATAGTATCCTAACCTCGTATCATCCCCTTACCTCATCTATAAAATCACAAGTTAAATTTTAATTTTCTACTATTATCTCTCTAATATAATGAAACCTCACTTAGATTTATTAATCCTAGAAGTCTCATCTTGAGTATAAAAGTATAATGATCACTTTAAACCAAAATATCACCTATCCCCCTAATTGGATATCTCTGGTCACCCTCCTCTCCACCTACTACCTGTTATTGTGTAGAGTGAAGTGAATTTGAGTGGCCTGTTTGTGCAATCTAGAGATAGATAAAATACAAATTTAAAGTGAATAAGTATCAGGAAATATACTAAAACCTAAACATGTTCAAATAGATATAGAGATATTAATATAATATAAAATCAATTAGAACATTGAATTCATTTATAGGGAGGTAAGGAGAGTCAACTCAGATCATCCAATAATGGATTAGTGTTCCATCACTTGAGAATTATAGAAAAATGAAAGGAAAAAAGTGATGAAAATGTAGCACCAACTCTAGTTTGATAATCATAGAAGTGGCCTTCTCATCCCCTTTCCTCTAGTGAATAGTTCATCTTTTATTGATAAATTCTGTAAGTTCCTCAATCTTTCATTTTCAGCCATGTGCTTAGCCTACGATTCTATTCCAACAAACCCAACAAGTCTTAATTATTCCTTAAATTCTAAACTCAATTCCTTCTCTATAGATTATCACCGTATGTATAAATCTATCATCAGTATTTCTAAAAATTAGTGTACTTGAATTGTTTCTATTAAAACAATCTTTCCTTATGATCAAACCTCATACCCCTTCATTAAGGATCAAAGAGAAATTATTTTCTACTATGGGGATTTATTGAATGTCAAAGCTTTATTAGGTAGGGTGATAATGTACATGATGGCTAGGGATTTGTATTTTTAGTATAATTGGAATGGTCTTGCATAGTGGGATTAAGTGAGGACTATTTGGTCTTGGGCATGGGATGTGCCTGGGTGTTGAAACTAGGCCTATATTTCACTATATTTCACACATTTTTGTACTATACTTAGAGCTGGTACTAGAATAGGGATGCAATGGTGAGTCTAGGCACTCTATCTTCCTTGGATTGGAAACTAATTTCTTAGTGTTCTATCATTATATAATTATAGAAAAATAAAATCATACAAGAAAATAAGATACATTAGAAACTATGGTTTTATAATTGTGTAAGCAACATCCTCATCCCATGTCCTCCAGCGAAAAATTAATTTTTTATAGATAAATTACCCTGAGTTCTTCATTCTTACATTTCTGACCACATGAATCGAATGCGTTTCTATTCCAATGAACACGACAAGTCTGAATTATTCCTAAAATTTTGAGCCCAATTAATTCCCTTTAGACTATCACCACATGCACCGCTTAATGGTTGATATTTCTCCAAATTATCATACTTGAATATTTTTTGTTAAAATATTCTTCCCCTATGATCAAACTTAGTACTCCTTCATGAAGGATCAAAGAGAAATGATTTTTTTTGGAGGCTTCACTGAATGTCAAATTTTTCTTGGGGGAAGGATATGATGTACATTCTAGCTAGATGTTTTAATTTTTAGTGGAATTAGAATGTGACTGTATACTGGGATTAAGTGAGGATGGGTCGGGCTTGGGATTTGGATGTGAATTAGTGTTTAAACTAGGATTAGATGTCACCTTATTTCACACATTTTTATACTATAATTGGAGATAGAATGCGAATGGGGATATAATGGAGAGGTTAGGCACTCTGTCCTCATGTTAAATATAGGGGAGACACGTAGAGAATAAAATCGATCTCTGATAAATTTATATCACTGAACTCGGGTTATCATCGATCAAAGCTTCAGTAATTCTTCAAAAAAGGATCTTTATATTTCCAATTTTTGTGAAGTGGGTCGAAAAGGTTTTTATATGAGAGGAGGATTTAGCTATTAAAGTGTAGGTAAGGGGGGATTTTTGAGAATTTTTGGTTGAATTGACCATGCACCGAAGTCTAGGAAATTGAATTAGATATTTGGAACCTAGACCTGTTGTGTTAGTGAAAGACTACTACTTCAAGGGTCACACATGAGCTATAGTGGAGCTTGGGTAGTAATGGTGTTGGATTCATGATTTTTTCTTCATTATGGACTTTAGTAGAGTAGTATGTTTTCATCTCAATTTTATGTATCATCCTTTTCATTGGGCACAAGTTATGGCCTCCTCCAATATTTATCTCTGTATAAGGAAACATGCAAGACCATAGAAAAAAATTCTAAACTTGGGTGGATCTTCTTCAAATCATGTCTCAAATTCATAGTCACCTTTTATTCAGCCTATAATTCAACTGGTGGCATGGATCAAGTTGATTCATGATGGTTCTCCTAGTTCAGTGTCTTTTTCATTGTTTTAATTTCTATTGATTCACCTTGGATCAGTTACATATCTAGGTTTTGGTTAGCTTCAATGGATCTTATCATTTCTAATTTTTTTCACATACGTTCATTTCTTTATTCAATCCCAATCGCCGAACTTCTACATGGTGGTGCATATTACTCATCATACATTATCTTATTCCTTAATAGAGCTCAAAGGTTATTCATCTGTGAGCATAGGAGCCATCAAGCTTCATCAATGGTGGTGTGGAATCTCATTTCCAATGGAATAATCCCCATCGTGACTTTAATTTCATCCATTATTTACCCAATATCAAGTCTCTGATGGTGGATCGTAGATTGGGGTTGGATTTATCTGGAATACTATGCACATGCGCAACTTCAACAGTTTAGTGGTTGGATCATTTCTAGTTTTTGTTTGGTTTTCAATCATTTCCCCATCTTAGTTCATGTTTTAAGACTCAAACTTTCATATCCTTGTGATGACTTCTATTTTCAACATCTTCCTTGATGGATTTCATAATACCACATTATATCTTCCTAGTTTTATGATCTCATATGTGAGGTAGGTTCATTAAGTTGTCTATCTAGGAGGATAAGGCATGGTGGATAGTTGTGTGGTCACTGGATCAAATGTAAATAGATAGGTCTGGTTAGTGGTTGTTGAGCTCACAGTCAATCCCAAACATGGAATGGTAGATTGGAACAGATAGCCATAGTTTATTGTGAAGAGGGTTCAGTCACTTTCCTTGGGAAAAGTTCTAATAATATCAATCATGTGGTCAATTGAGGGACATATCATGGTATCTTTCCTTTTCAAGATTCTTTTATTTGTGAAGGCATGTGAATTTGATTGCATAAGATATGAGCATGGTTGTGATAATCCTTTAATAATTTAGTGAGAAATTATATGATTGACCATGGATATGGAGGGAATGGTAGCTTTGAGTGTTTTCCAAATTTCCTCACATGGTCACTGGACATGTAAGTTGGTTAAAAATTGGTCTTGTGGTCACTCCAGGCCTTTGCTAAATTTATAGTGTGATTACTTGGATGAACCATATGAAGGGACTGTCACAGTCACTTCAAGATTTTTTCCATCATAGCCTCCACTTATGAATTATAGTTATATATATATATTTTTCAGTGTAGAAAATGAAATAAAAAAAACTAAATTCAAGTTAAATTAATTTATGACCTTCTTCAATTAATACAAAATGAATGAATACCATCAGTTAATTTTTACATTTACAAAACACAATTTATCAATAAATTTCCATATTGATGTTATGCTATTAACAACTAAACTCACATGTCCAGATAAAATTCAAAATTAATTACACATAAAAATTTAACGTCTTTAAATAATTTAATTGCAAATTAAAAAATAAAAGTATGGATATAAAATTCAAAAATTAATGAGAAAATAAAATCATATTTCAATCCATTGACTATTTAATTCCAAATTTTCAAAATAAAGAATAAATTTATGGATTTCAAGTGAATAAAACAATGAAAGGTCCAGATTTTACCCATTAAACAATTTAATTTCTCGATTAACTTTAAAACTGAATAAAACAATAATATTTCAAAAATCAAAGAATGTATTTTTCTAAGTTGATTCAAAATTGATCAAAACTATTTTTAAATAAAATTTCAAGTATCCAAAAATTAATGTATGGATTTTCTGAAAAAAATCAAAATTGAATAATACACTAACAGTCAATATTTAATACATTTTTCAATGAAGTCTATAATCTTAAAAAGTCACAAAACCATATCAATTTCCTAGGTTTTGAATTATTAATGGGATTAAATTCAATATAATGTAGACAAAAAATTTGAAAATTTCAACTCGCATCAGTCCCGATGAGGTGCAGGTCCCCCACACTATAGAGGATTTGGTACTATCCTATGAGATAGGGTGAAAGTACTCATTCTGTAGAGGTTAGTGTGGTGGGGATTCACCATAGGTGATGACAATTACTCCCTTGACTAGTTCTTGGACACCTAGAGAGGTTCAAGTCCCTCACTATAGTTTAGAGGTCAACAGAGGTTTGATTGATGAATGAAGTTTGATTATGATCTCCTGGTTGAGAGTACACCCCTAGGATGATCCATATATAGAGGTTAGAACAACCAATAGACTCTTAAAAATTGAGGATGATGAATATGATGAACCAAATGATAGGATTGGGAGCCTTGGTTAGATGGTATGTTCTTTTCTCATGCATAGAGGACATCCTTTGTGTAGATTTATTATCTAATGGTCAGTAGTTAGATGATTGGGGATAATCTCTAAGATGATCATCTCCTAGTGTAAAATATGGAGGTCATTGATTGGGTAATGCTTGATGTGGTCTGAGGTGTGATTGGTGATCGCTTTACTTGGTGATTGTATTTTTTAGCATAAGTGATTGATATTCTATCATTATTTCATGGTTAGATAGGAAGATATAGAACCTACTAGAGTCTTTATACTATAATGGAATATTGTATACTCTTACTAGAGATGAGAAGTCACCATATTTTTTCTCAATAGTGTGAGGTGACTTCGACGAAGAGGTTTTTATTCAGATTATACTAAGGTAGAATGTGGCATAGTGGTGATATTGTTGGAAATGTATGACCACTTGTAACCTAATTTCGGGTGGATGGTGTATTTTTTATATGATTTTAAATTGATTAAATGGGTTTTGGTCCACTTTTATAGGTAATTGGTAACCAGGAGATGAGTAGGGCCAACCCTCAAGAAGTTGTATCCAGTTATTTCCCTAGTTGGTGAGCTTGGCTTCATGCATGATTTTTTTTTTCAGAGGACCAATCCTATGGTTATATAGTAGGGGTGGTACTTTCCCTGGTAGATTCCCTAGATGTACTCTAGGAGCTGCACACTAAGATTTTTGGAGTGGCCTACTTTAGGAGTTTCCAAGGTGTAGAAGAAGTGGTAGAGCTATGCTCCTATTTTGTGGTTTCTATAGAATAGATCTATGTTCATGGTGATTTTTGGATTCATTAGTTTTGGGTATGGCTATTTTCTAAGGTGGTGATGGGATAAACAATGTGATTTTGATTTTCATGAGTATTTGACTGACTAGAAGTCAATATAATCAACTTTATATCCACATGGGTGGTGTCGAGATATTTTTATTAGGCGATCCCTTATAGAATCTCGAGTTGTGAGATATAGTGTAACATCCTGTAGGATGATGGTTTCAAAAAATTAGTTTTTTATCAGATATCAACTTATAGTTTTAGAGGGAGGAAATAGATAATAATTGGTAGATTAGAACCATACAGAGGTCAATGGTGCGGTCGTGTTTTCCCTACTATTGTTAACAAAGAATGGATGGTGGTATTAGGGTTATTTTAGTTTCTTGAGGTAGAAAACATTGATGTATGATCCTTTTTAGCTAATAATGAGGAGTATACTAAGACCCTTATAGGTGGTATGGTGCTATTGTTGAGATACCTGATGATGGAGTTTGATGTGGTTTGATTGTCTCAGCATAACAATAATACAAGTCACCCCATTTTAAATGTTGGGAGAATAATCCCCCCACCCCCTCAAGATATTCCTTGATAAATGGGTTATATCTGAGGGATACTGATGTTTCTTGGAAGCACTTCATGGTGGAGTTGTTGGGCATTCCATGGTTAGAGGAAAATGATTGAGATATAAAGACTTGGTGTATTTTTAAAAGGAAAGTCATGATGGTTTCAAGAGATTATCCTATGGTGGATTGTGGCTATTTGGAATTTGTGGAGGTATGAGAGTATCAGATGTTGTGTCCCTCATCTTAGTGATAAATAAGGGATGCATTCTTGAGTTGGGATTCCTTCTAGGTCTTTTTGAATATGTAGAACTATATAAGTTTGAATATATCATGTGTGGGTGTGTCATATTACCATGTGAAGATGTTTTGTGGGTTTCTTGGAGAGATGTTTGGGTAGTTTTCTTTTTCAAGGATAAAAATTCTCAAACCTGGGGAGGATATAGTGACCTTCATTTTCCCACATAGAAGACTTGTCTTATTTTGGAGTTTCAAAGACCTGAGATTTTAAAAAGGGTAAAATTGTAAATATATCCTAGAAAATTATGTTAGAAAGTTAATATGATCATTATATTAACTCTGGGTGTTTGTGTTTACCCTTTAACTAAGCTGATACTAAAAGGAGATCATGGTAGGGTCTTGATAAAAATATATAAAAAATAATATATTAGTTTGTTAGCCTATGCATGCTGATTGTGATAGATTGGTGATATCTTCTCAAATAGGTCTCTGATGAGAAAATCAACATCATATTTGGGTCTATAATGCTAGGTTTACACTAGGATCACTATAATTTGGGATTTCATTAGGGTTTCAGATCAAGTCCTTTTTCTGGTATTTTAATTATTTTATTTTTTACTCTCCCATCCCCTTATCTTCTCATCCCTATACACGCCAATGAGGAGACCTCCCTGTTGAAATATCGAGGGAAAGTATAAGGGATAAGGAACTCGTTTATGAGGATATTGGAACCAAATTAGGTCACAACAACCTTAAAGCTTCGATGATTCAGTGTAAGGTAGGAATTTTTATTTCATTTTCATTCTATTATTCACAAATTTGGCATTGAATTTCCCCATTCCCTAAAATTTTTGGATTTTTGAAGGTGGTAATGAAGATCGATGATGAATGGTTGGTCTAAGGCTATGTCCAGTGATAAGACATGTAGGTTCGTTGAGGTGGCTTAGTGATGGTTCTATCAGGCGACATCAGTTGACCAGGAATGATGGGGCTGTCATGTGAGTGGATTAACCCCAAATAGTAGGTTGGATTTTCAAGTGATATTGATAAAGGGAGGCTAGTATCAAGGTGATTGGTGTTGATGAAGAATGGTCAGTTGTGAGGTTTTCAGCATGGAAAAAGTGAAGTGTCCAATAAGGCTATCATGTTCAAGTAAGAAAGGCAGTAGGTTCCACCCCACTATATTATAGAAAAAAAGAGGAAGAAAAAAAGGAAAGGGGGGATGGGGGAAAAGACATAGACTTAATCTCCCCTATATTATATTTTATAAAATATTATTAATAATAATAAAAATATTATTATTATCATTATTATTAAGTTAATTTTTTTTGATAATAACTTCTTTGTTTTATGTAGGATTTATAATCCATCTGTAGCACTGCGATCATGAAATTGAAGTAAACGATTCAATACCAATATGAGATATAAAATTTTGACTTGTGGACCAATCCTCGCATCATGTCATGTAACACATTTTGTGTTTGTGGTGATGAAACATATATTTATTCATCAGGTGTCCATTTCAAATAAATAAATAGCCTATCCTTACTATTTATTCATGTAAACCATGACAATGTAGTCTGTTTGGACATCAAAGGCTTCTTATGTGATTAGATATGTGAATTTTGAATTTATATCCATATGATCGATATCATAGTTTGGGTTAGTCCTAGTAGTGTCCCATATGAATCAAGTTATCCTGAAAGGAATTGTAGACAAGGGTGTGGCTCAAAGAGATCCCCCTTTTCCCATGCACCTCTGAGATTAAGCTGATGCATGCAGTTTTTAGGGGAGGATAGGAAGTTTGAAATGTTCACACTGTTATATATCCTTCAAGACCAATCAACATTACTAATGGTTAGTGTCAAGATTGGTGGCCATATAATGTTCTCAATGGACCTTCCATTGTACCATTGGTATTGATGACGATGGGAGAGAGAGGTATTAAGGTAGGGTTTTTTTTTATTTCCTTGGATGATTTATACACATGTGTGAGGCATGGATTCCTCACTGTGACTGTAAATGGTGACATGATTATTGTGGTAGTCAAGTAGTGGGAAAATTTTAGATGTTTGAGGTTGGTGACTTCCCCATATTAGTTAGATAACATCTCTCAATTGGGGAAGGACCTCAGAGGCGGTATTTGGATTAGTGACATGATAGTGGTGGTAATTGCAAGGCATGTCTTGGGATCAAGTTCTCGAGGACTATGGTGTGTGAATTCACCAAGTTCCCCTCCAGTATGTCACTCTCATGAAACTTGGTTGAATAAATAAGGAACCATATAGTAGTTGGTTGATTACCTCCACTTGATCTTTCTTGGATACAAAACTATCTAAGGTCCTCTCATGGTTAAAGAGTGGGTTCTTTCACTCTTGAAAATAGGATAGGGTGTGAGTCACCCATTTGTGGGGTTAGTGGCCCCTTGAATATCATGTCATTATTAAGGGTACGAGTTCCCCACTCTGATCAGTATCATTTATAGACTTTTAGAATGAGGTGTTCATATGGTCCTTATATAATATGTATTTATAGGAACTATGTTTTCATCAATGAGTTCGGTTGATTTTCCAGTATGGTGAGTGAGTGATGATGTGAGAATATGAGGAGTTTCTCATGGTTGTTGAGCCCATTCGTATCAGATCTTCCTAACTAGATCCTCAAGGTTTGATGTGGTATTTTCAATTAAGGTTCCCTCATATATACATATGTAGTTTGATCTTCTATGTCATAGAATATCATAGAGGTTTACCCATGAGGCATGTGGTGTATCTTCTACAGATGGTTAGGGAGGTGTTTTCCACTGGGATTTATGAGTGGGGAGGTGTTTACCCCTAAGGCATGGGTTTTTTTCATAGAGTACTTATCCCATGTAATGATATAATATGTGGGGTTATGACTAGATATTTTCCTATGAGTTTGTGTCGGCTTTAAACTAGGAAGTAAAGCTGAAGATTCTTTCCTACCTAGTTCTTTCCCCATTGTTTGAGTAATGTGGTTGTACAATTCATCCCCTTATTGAATTTTAACCTATAGCCTTATCACCCTTTTTGTTTTTAGGGAATTTTACTGGGTATTTTTACACTCACCCATGCACGGGACTTGTGACCACATTTGTTGTGTATATGAATATGGTGCATTGTTTGATGATGATATCTATGGGTATAGATCCGGTGGTGTTATTTGTAATGACCCAAGATTTTAGATCTTTTAAAATTAATATTATGTTTGATAAATTGTGTTACACGCAACACCAAACATAAAAGAGTCACAACATACTGAATAAGTGTTATTAAAAAAACTATAATAAAACTTCTAAGATAATAATCAATAAAAACTTATTACCTTTATAGGGTAAATAATTAATATGATTTAATGATAAAAGCGTTATTTTTAATAAAATAAGGTTTTCTTTATATTTTGTATTTTCATTAAAAATATAAATTTATAAATTTAATATTTTTAAATTAATAAAATTAACATAATTTTTGAATTTATAATATAAAAATTATCTAATTATGAATTTTTAGGACTCTATTAAAATGGCTTTTTATGTGAATAGTGAAAAATACAGTTTTTTTCCAAAATTGCAAATTTTATAACTTTATCATTATACAATAAAGACTTAGAAATATAATAAAATTTTTTAATTAATAATATATGTATTTAAGTGGTAAAATTATTTATTTTAAATATTATTTGGAATTTATAAAATCTATGTTTAATTTTAAGAACTTAAGCAACATTTTATTCCAATTTTAAAAATAGTTTTCAGTATTTTCTTTTAATTAAAAATATTTATGGTGAAATTAATTTTTGAATTTATTTTAAATACATGAACATTTATTTTTAACCAATTTATATTATTTAAATTAATAACATTGATAATTTTAACTTACCCATAAATTTTAAACTTAAAAAACACACTTTTTCTAAAAATTATTTTTACGCTTCATGTGCATTAATTATGAAATCAAATTTTATAAACCTTAAATATTACATTTTATAAAATTATTTTCATATTGGAAATGAGAATTTTCAAATAATTCAATAATTTTAATTTTAATGTTGGTTGTTAAAATTAATTACCGAGGTTAGAAACATTAGTTATCATGGTAAAAGTAAAATGGGTAAAGAGAGTTTTACTAAGTGTAAAAGACCTAACTTTAAAAAAAACATGCCATATAAGGTTTGGGTGAGATGTGTAAAGTCCAAAACTACTACCCTCCATTATTTTATACTATTTGAGTCTTCAAACCTTGAATAGTGACATACCATTATTGAAATGTAATGGGTACTTCCAAAATTACCCTTGTATTCACTTATAAAGGAGAACACTTCCACCCCTTCATGATGAACCTATTCCTTATAATTTACTACAAAAATATTCCATTTTTATCCTCCTATATTCACTTCTTAATTTTATAATCCTACGGTATTAATTATTTATCCTAAGGCCTCTATTTCCAAGTATATTTCTATGAGAAATCATAAGTTATCAACGTGATTATTTCTTACTCCTTAGTCTTTTCTTATTAATATTCCCCTTAAAATATTTTTATAACCACTATAATATAATGACATAAGTATTATTTATATAATTAAACGTTATTATATTAATGGATCAATTATTATTCAATATTTTTCATCCACTAAGAAAAATAAAAGAACATTGATCTTGTGTACATGCAAACTACAACCTCCATAAAGCGATGTGTTTCCTTTTTAATCACAACCTCTCATTGATGGTAACAATGATATATTTGATGAATTAATATATTTGATATGTCAGAATTATGATTCTGGAATTATAATTTATCATATACCTTCATTCCAAATCATTCTTTGATAAATGGAAACTTTAATTGTATGTATGTGCGGATGACAACCTCCATGAACAATGAAATTAATTTATCATCACCAACCTTAATGGATGGTTCTAATAATGAATTTAATGAAGATATGTGATATTTATCACATGTTTATGCTTTTATAAAAGTTATATTATCATTAGATAAAAACAATTACTTACTCATTAAATCATTATAGCATGCTCCCGTTTGGATCAGTTTTACCACCTCTGTGAACGATGTTATAATGTTTATATCATGAAAGATTAAGAAAGATTATATAATTATAATATCATGTAATAATGATGTATTTAAGATATTTTAATTATTCTAGAAATTTTTTATTAATACACTACTAGAAATATTACATATACCAATGGACCTATACCAATAGTTTTAGAAAACTATTGGTATAAGTATTGCATAGGTACCCTATACCAATAGTTCTACAAAACTATTGGTATATGTCCCAAAAATTCTAGTACCTATACCAATGTTTCTCCAAAACCATTGGTATAGGTACCCTAATTTTTCATTAATTATTTTTTCAAATAACATAAAATAATTTAAAATTTAAATTAATTTTAAATATACATACATATATATATATACATATCTAATAATGTTCATAAAATTGATTGTACCTTGGTGGTTAAGTCGTTGAAGTATTAGTTGGAGGTGCTGGGATCAAAACTCAATGTATTTTTTACATTACCTATACCAAAAGTTTTCCCAAACCATTGGTATTAGTGTTTTATATATATTACCTTTATAAATAGTTTAGGAACCGATGGTATAGACCACATATACCAACAGTTTTTCCAAAACCATTGGTATAGGTCTATATTGACACTAAAATAGCTAATGACTCTTCAAACTACTAGTATAGGCTATACCAATGGCTTGAAAGACTATAAAAATGGTTCCAAATCATTGGTATATCTTTTTTTTTTCTACTAGTAATATTTAACATATTTATTTATATATCCTCTTTCGATTGTTAAACACATAGAAAATAGTCCATCGTGATTTCCATTTTCACAAAACCATATCCATGACTTTAACCTAATAAAAATGGGACTTAATGAATCATTAAAAAAAATTATTATCCTATATTGAATAATATTGGAATGATGAACTTTGGACCAATAAGTAATAATCGACCATGTCATTGTGGTACTTGTATGAAATAAAAAATCAAAAGCTATAACACCCAATGATGAAAATAAACTATAACTAAATGATATATTTATAATAGATGATTATAAATGAGGTGTATAAAACTTAATACATTTTATAAGGTTATTTAATAATTGATTAATATAGTTATGTTCATTATATATGAGGTTAGAGCATTGATCATGTAAGCGAGAATACAAGGTAAGGGTTTTTGTTAACTCAATTTCCTTTCATTGTGTTAAAATCCTTCTAATTGAACTTTTATATTAAAAGTTTGTTTTATTCTACTATATTAATAGTGCTATGATATATTTACTCCTTATATTTTGGGGATTTTATGTTTTACAATAATTTTTTTTACATTGATAAATTTCCTTTCATAAAAGTGTAGCATTATTAAGATTAATTCCCAACTTTTATAATGACTCTTTTTACTCCATGTCCATGTTTTATCTTTCTGATAATGTTCTCCTTTATTAAACTAAATATTATTTTCCTTTTTTTGACCCTAAAATATATCTTTACCTCTTATAAAATGGAAATTTTTATTATCCTTTATAATGGTGTGGGTTTTAATAAAGGTATTTTGATACAAAAAGGGGGATTTTCTTTACACATTATTTTATTATCCAACCCACTTTTCCCTAAACAAGAAATATTTTATTTAAATATTCTTTTATAAATTATGTTTTCTTGAAAAATTTATAAAATTTATTATGAAAATGATTTATAAATTCATATCTAGAACAAAGTTTCAAAACGTTTTAATGAAATTCAGTTAAAAGTTTAGCTCCCATTTTCCTTTATATATCCAAAAGATCTATCTCTAATGAAGTTTTTCCCAAGATTCACCATATATTTTCTATTATTAAGTATTAATTTTTGGGTGATCAATATTTGGTATCAATCGATCAATTTCTAGAATTCATTTTTATTTGATACCGTTCAAAAATTTCATGAAACCAATTTTATATCCATGGGTTCTATATGATATAATGATTGGAAATGTCATGAAACCCATTTTCTTTCCATGTATTATTTATGATATGATTATTTATTTCAAATTTCACACACACACACATATATTAATGAGAGTAATTTGGTTCCATTATAAACTAAGGATGGGTAGTTCTATTATAAACTAAGGAGGATAGATTGTTACATTATAAACCATAGATGGGTGGGTCTGTTATAGCCCTAAAATGATTTGGGCAAAGCTTTATATCGCATGAGATAGTGATATGTGAGATTTTATCACAATGTTCTGATAATTATAATTATACTTGTGTGACTCTCTTATGCCTCATTAGTATTTTATTTTACTATGTTCCATGATACATGTTACATGCCTCATTCTCTGTTTTTATTATTCTATGGTGGGAGTGTGATCATTTGAGATGATATGACTATATTTAATTATTATGAAGAATTAATTTTATATCATGTTACTTTTAATATAACTCTTTCATATTGATGATTACTTCCATGATTATGATTTGAACTTTATCATCCCTTTATACTCTTTCCCTTACTGAGAATTTGAGCTCACCCCCTCTTATGTTCCCCTTTACCTAAGTTATGAATATGAGTATTAATTATGAGATAATTGTAAGAGTTTTGGTATGGATTGATTATGGAGGAATGCTCAAAATGTTAAAAAATAAGCTTCTATATATCTAGTCTCCAAATACACTGAACCTTTATATTTATCAAGATTTTTGTGAACATTTTTCAATTTAATGTTTACATTTTTAAAAGGATGTAAAATAATTCCATTTTCAGCCTGGGTTTCTATACTATTGGAGATGGAGATTAGCAGAGTTAGTGGGATTCATAGCTGGCAATGATTTGGAGGGAGTTTACATGGCATGTTGATCCCTTATTACTAGTCTCTCGAGGTCATTTATTATCAAAGTATTGAACATTTTATTTTTTCCATTTTGTGCTAGAATTTATATAGTACTCCTTGGGATGTTTATCAAATGTATGCATGAATATTATAATTTTATTTAGATATGTTGTCGTGCATAGTTGTATATATTTTGTTGGATGATTATGTATATATATTGAATATTATATAGGTTAAGGCCTCCCATTATGAGTTATTCCTTCTTGGTTATAGTCACTAGCCTTAGGATTATTGGAGGCAGTCTTAGGGTGGTACAACCGGTTCACTACTGACCCATACAGGAACATGATGTGTCGGATCTTGTCAAATAAATCATAAGATATCTCATTTCAACCTATGACATTTTAGATTCATACTACATCACTTTTTGTTCAAAATAGGTTGTCTTAGGTTCTATCCTCTTATTATTCATAACCTAATACCTAATCATAACTAAACCCTTCTCTGATACCAACTGAGATGACCCAACCATAACATATATGTATATTACATCATTTTAGATGAATATTCTTTATATATCATAATAAATCACACCCCAAAACCTATAGTTTTAGTGTATTTAGAGATTAGACACATAATCAACTTATTTTACAATATCTCCAACATATCCCATATATATTATTCATGTGTGACGCCCTTCTAGATATATAATGCATATAACTTTTATTCATAACCTAAGGAACGAAAAAATAAGAAAGGGTGAGATAAAATGCTTAGTAAGGGTAAACATAGAAGATATAAATCAAAGACCATAAGTGAGAATAATATGAGAACATAAGTATGAGAACACAATCCAAGTGCATGTACATAACATAAGAGATTCATACCCAATAAAACATAGATCATAAATCAGGATTTATGTCATAAGGCTTTAGGATAACATAATATGTGAGTCATGGGATTGTGGAAACATTAGTCAATAATCATGAGCCATGAAATCCTATAATAGGAATAAGAATGTGGAATATACATAATCATAGAAAATCATTTCTTATGTTTAAGCTCATTTCCATGAAAAACATCACATAGTGGATAAAGTCCCACACTAGATTGGGTTTACTCCCCATTGCCATAAAAATAATGGATAAAGTCCCATAACAGATTGGGTTCACTCCCCAATCCCTTACATTTTATATCATGAGATATAAAGATTTTCCCAATTAATTGGATATATATATATTTATAGTTCCACCCATCACATAATGAATACATATGTGTTCTACATTAATATGAAAACATTCACAATTCCATCAAAGTTTAATTAACTCATAGAAAAAATGGGTTTCCTAAAAAATTCCAGAATACATGATCACAAGGCATTCATGATCATAATACATATAGATTAAGAAGGTATATGGTATCATTAGAGAATACACCTAGTAAATCATAATAAATATTAAAGGAAGTTGACATAGATAAAAACACTTTTATAAGATCATTAGAAAATTTCATTAAGAAATAAGAATAAATATCTTTTATTTTTTATAATTTTTTTAAATAAAATAAATTATAAAATAATGGGAATATAAATAACTTTGTAAAACCATGAAATAATTTATAATAATATTATTTTGTAAAAATGAATAAGATGGTGGGAAATTTTTTCCTTGTAGAAAACATTAAAAAATGATTCCTTTCAGACTTTCATAAAGAGAGCCAAAGTCGATAAAAAAGGACATGTATAGAAAATATTAAAAAATATTACTTTAAAACTCTTATAAATAAAAATAAAACAATTTAAAATAAAATTAATAAATAATTAAAGTATTTATAATAATATTCATAAAAAAATACAAATAATATGGATATGGGGGATAAAAAATCTCGATCGAAAATAAGAGATAAGGTCACCTCCACTTTCAATCATCCTTCAGTTGAATTATAAACCAAAGGGTGGTGAAATGGTAATAATACATTTAAAAACTTTAAATAAAAATATTAGAATAAATTAGATCAGTTTTTATAAATAAATAATGTATATTTTTCTCAAATATAAATTTATACATAGATAATCTCGATTTTAAAGTGATCTTGGAAAATAAACACTTATCTCAGACTTCGGCTTGGTCAAATGTGCTTTAAATCCATGTAAAATAAATTTAGGTTTATTATTCATATAAGTAATAACCTTATTTATAGTTATTTTAATTAATACAATTCATTTATAATTAATTTTTACTCATATATTAATTTTTTATAGTTAAAATTAATATTCAAGTGTTAATTGTTCTATTTCCCAAGAATGATTCGTTTTTCTAGTTCCAGTCCTTTTACCTTGATCAAGAGTTAATCACCTCCATAATGTTCATTAATTTGTAGTATATGTTTTTATATATTTCTTGATTCAAATGGTCATTTCATGGAACTTATGGTGATGGTTCATATGGAACACTTAAAAGTCTATTTTTTATGAATTTTGATTCAACAAAAATAATTTATTTTATTTAGGAGTATAGTTATATATATTTACATTAAATAATTATAAAAAATATTAAATTCATTATAATTACATATTATTATCATTATTTAAGTTTTATTAGTCATTCATGATGTAAGAGTTATAACATCGTTCATGTAGGTGGTAAAACCGACCAAAACAAGAACACATATAATCATTGAATGAGAAAGAAAATGTTATTATATAGTAGTAATACCATTTATACATAATATTAATTGAATGAGAAAGAAAATTTTATTATTATCCAATGTTCATATGTATAATTATCATATTTCATTCCTATATATAGTCGTACATGCTTCACTAAAACTCATTCATCTTATTTGTTTACTTATTTATCAAAAAAATTATTGTATTTTTTATATTTTCATTTTTTTCATAGTTATAATCGAAGCTATAATATTTAATAAAAACCTTGATGATGAGGATTTCATGTTTGTGGTATTTTTATTTACATGTTGTTTTATTCCTCTTATAGTTTTCTTAACGATGCTTCATATTGAATTATCATAATATCTTAATGTTTTTCTTGAATTGTAATATTTTATCTAAATAAAATATATCATGGTTTGTTTTTGTTTAGTGGTGTATGTATTAAAAACTATAAAACACATCAGATTTATTTAAAAATAAATATAAACTAAAATTAGGAGGTGTTAAATTGGAGACATATTTTTAAAGTTTGTTGAAGATAAATAGAATAGATGGGATCATTCTAAATAGTGTAAAACCAAGGGATTGATTTTTTTCATGTATTTTGGTGAGATCTTTCCTATTTTCATGTTTATTCACTAAAGCATAGTATATTAATTATATTATTCTAGAGATGTAATGGAATAGTGACCGGTTAAATAGATTTTGATTTATTTTAATAATATTTTCATTGAGTTTGATTATTAATCACTTGTTCTATACAATTAAAATCTTTATTCACATGATCATTGTAAATAGTTTTAAAGGTTATAATAATATTCAAACTCAATGATTCAAGTTTATTTATTAGAATTAAATAAATTTTTATTATTTATATTTAAATTTGTCTTTAAATCACCCAATTATTGAATTAATTTATTATTATACCAAGGAATAAATTATTTTAATGATTGTAAAATAAATATCAGACCAGTAATTTATTTTGATCTATTTATTATAACAACAAAATATTCATTTAATGAATTAAAATTTATTTTAATGATGGACCTTGATATTAAATTCTTAGCACTTATTTTCCATAGATATTCCTCATTTTCATTCATTATTTTTCTTTGTAAAATAGGAATAAAAAAAACTCAAATTTAAAAATTTCTAACTTTTGAATCAAAGTATTACTTTATAGACCATATATTATCTATTAGTATGAATCTTTACAAAATATTTACTACATTTTTATATTTAGAGTTGAAAATGAATATTATAAATTAATAAATTTTTACATATATGGGAATTAACGACCCCTCACAAACATGTCATGTTTTTTGTGTCATTTTTAGGTAATAAATGAACTTATAGGAACATTAGATTTGATATGTTAGGGAAAAAAATTCTTATCCATTTTCTATTTTTACTTTTTATTCACTTTGTTAAGATTTGTGTGTTCATGGTTTTCTTTCATATTTTATATCTTTAGATACACACAAATTTAACTTGGGATGGGATAATAGAATCATGAATAAAACTATTTGACTATGATTATGATACTGAGAGGATTTTTATAAGACAAAGAAGAAAAGAAAACATGGATGGAGTTCAAAAAATAAATAGGTGGAAAAAAATTCAAAGAGGATAACCAATTAAAATAAATTTAATAGATTATGGATTCCCTTATGTGTGGAGGTAATACCAAGCATTATAGTTCCACTAGTTACAATGAAAAACTTTGAAAAAAATTTAACAATCATAATAATGATTCAGAATTAATTTAATTTTTTTTGGGAAAGCACACAAATATCCAAATGTTCACTTGGAAATATTTATTGAAATTTATGATATTTTTTAATTCAATAGAATTTTAAATAATAAAATAAGGATTTAATTATTTAAATTTTCATTAAGATATAAATCCAAAGATTAAATTAAAATATTGATACCACATTCTATTACTACATAGGATGAGATGACAAATCTTTTCTTAACACTATTTTTTCCTTTATCTAAACCTATGAATATTCATATTAAAATTTTAAATTTCAATAAATTTTACATGAATTAAATTTATGATTTATGGGATAAGTTTAAAGATATTATAAGAAAGTTCCCTCATTATGGGAGTGTGATTTTGTTTCTAAGCTAAACTTTTTATATGTTTTTTTCTTAAAGTAATAGATTAATTGTTAATGTTGCCATTGGAGGTTCATTAATGAAGAATTTAACAAAGGAATCGTAGAAATTATTGTATGGAATTTTTAACAATAAATTTTAATGGACATAAAAGGGAGTTTAAAAAGGAATAGGGGTACACATGGTGAATAATGATGTGTTAATGGTTGTCCAAGGGAATGATCTTATAATGATCATTTCTTCAGTCATGTAACTCATGAAACAAAACTAGGGTATGATTATGAAATATTTGAATCAAATTTATTTTAATAGAAAAAATAATTTTTAGGTATTTAATGTGTAAGAGAACAATTTAGGTAATTGATGAGACTTTCAGTTTAGAGGATTTTACTATAGATTCCAAAAACAGGAAGGAAAAAATTTATAAAACAATCAAATGAATTTCTCGGAGGAAACATTGAAAATTTTCATGACACCCAATTATGTTTCACTAAAAAATAAAGAACCTAATTACAAAAATCAATTCACTTTTATCATAAAATTATAGATTCAAGTGGGTTAAATTACATCTCAATTAAATAAATGGAAACATGAGACACTACTAGGTAATTTAAAAGTTAAACTAAGAGGTGTATTTAATTCTTTCACCTTGAGAATTTAGAAAATGGTTGAAAAGGAAGATAAAATAGAAGTGTTATAAGATGATAAAATGATAAAATTTATAAAGGGAAAGGATTATGAAATGGAATCTACGAATGATGTTATAGAATAAGAAACATCAACAGTCAAGCAAAAAGGTTTCGTTTGTTCATGAATTAACTTTTGATTTTTATCTATTTATTTTTGATTTTCAAGTTCATATAAAGAATAATTATTGAAGTTGAAGATAAATAAAGATATATTAAATATAAATTTTCTATGAAATGGGATTATTATTTTTAATTAAATATATTTTTTATATATACATTCAAGATTTGGAAAAGGAAATTGCTTGTCCAAACTTATATATATGAAATATGTTTTATCTTAGATACAAATAGTTATTTTGAAAGACCTTCATACCTTATTTTAAATATTATATTTGATTATTTTAAATTATTAAGATAATGGGTGTATGAATATAGATAACATGGGAATATTGGATTAATGAGTCATGTTTTGGCTGAGTTTATTGATTTATGCAAGTAAAAAGTTTCAATTTTTTTACTTAATCAAAATTTTTATAATAGAATTACTCAAAGTTTTTTGAGTATGTAATGAATGATAGTTAACATTTTCAATTAATATTGAGTTTATGCTGTGTGTGATATTTGGGAGAGATATCTCAATTAGGATAACCCTAGTTTGACCTATGACTATTAAACATCCCCCCTTCATGTCTTAACTATAAAAAATAGCATCAAGAAAATATTTAGGGTCTATAATTGGTTTGAATTTTAAGGGTGAGAGGAAAAAAATTCCTTCACATTCTCCTCATTAAATAAATATAGTAAAAAAAAAGAAAAAAAAAGAAAAAAAATACTTTGTTTGTGTCTTGTAATCAATATTAAAATAATGAAAATTAAAAATAATGATTATTTCAAAATAATAATTGAAATTATTATATAAAATTGATATTTAAGTTAAAATTAAAAAGAAGTGTATATTTAATGGTTAGTTTGATTTACTTTGAAAATGAAAATTTGAGAAGACATTTACATGTGATTCTTGAAAAATTCACCCATGATTGGTAATTGTTTATATTTCACTGGGTATGATATTTAAACATGATTATGATGGATTTTATTTGTGATTGTGTGGAGGTCTATGCTTGAGGGAAAACAAGGATTTAAGTATATGGGTATTTGATATATGAAAATAACATGTATTTTAATTTTTGATTTTAATTATTTTTAGGATTTATTTCTACCTAATTTAGATATTTTATTATTTATACTAGAATAATGGTGGGATCAAGTGAATTTGGAAGTACTTTTAGAAGAAATAAGTTTAGGAGTTAAAGTCATGACATGATGGTTAAATAAAACATCATGGTGATGTGATGGATAGAAAAAATAAGAAGAAGTGAAAATGAATCATGGTTCAATAAGGTAAGGTGACTTTAAAGAATACATTAGAACATAAATAAATGTGATAGATCATACCTATTTAATATGTTTTTTTATACATGGTGCACATATAGGAACACAAAAAAAGTGTAGACCATGTCATATGAAATAAGAGTTTGTATTTTATGAATTTTTGAAGCACATGGATTAATTAGAAGATGAATAGGGATATACTATATTGTAGTTGGATATACTATATTAATAATTTCATTAAATTTTTATGATAAAAACTCTAAGATAGATGGGGGATATAACATTTAAAATAGATAATATTTTTAAGATTCAGTTAAAAATATATTTTAAACTGGTGTTTTAACATTGAAAAATATTTTCAGGGTTGTTTCTATTATACTTTAACCTCCTTAAACAAGTACATATCTTTAATAATAATCAATATGTTTACATTAATCTTCATTATAAATCTATAGATGTGCAATAATACTCTCTTCTCCCTAGAACGTTCTGTTTTTTACTATATCTTATTCTCTATAGTCATCATTTTTTAATATCTTTGATTTATTTATCAAAAAAATCCTCTATAAAATACCAAATGTTAAAAAATCATGGAACTTCAAAACCATTCTTCGTGATTAAATTAAATCTTCCAAAAACCAAGATAATCTCTCCAAATTTGAAAAAAAATTGAATCCCCAAAATTTTCAACAATCTTATAAATCACAAATTAATGACCTATATTATGATCTAATATAAATTAGTTATTAGATTATTTTAAATCTAATTCCAATTCAAACTTTGAAAATAATGGAATTAATATATCTAAATATTTATCATCTAGATACCTTATGGTGTAACACTTATTATTACTACATAACTTTTAATTATCAAGTATATTACAACATCTAATCATGGTGTAGCCTCTAAGATATAGTTAGCATCTAAAAACTCTATTATTTACTCCTTCCCACTATAATATGCCCATTATGATGTAATGATTATCCCTATACTATCCTTTAAGCATTTAAAAAATCATGCTGTAAAGAGTATAGATTATGGCATGTTTTATTTTTATTTAAAACTTCACCCCCCTTGCACCATCTAATTACTATGTAATGATTAAATCATAGTGTTTAGTGTTTCTTCACTTCTTCTCCTTTCAACTATACATGGCCCTGGTTGCGGTGTGATAATATATCCTTATGAAATAATATTTAACACATCAACCCCTAAAATTATCCAACCAATATTATATCATGAAAATATATATTGTAGTGTGATTATTGCTTTCATAAACAAATTTTATCCAAATATCCTCTAAAATTCATCAAAGTTTCTCATGTGATGTAACTTATACAACATGATGTATTGATAATAAACACAACCAAATTTGGATATGCTCCAACAATCTCCTCATTTGATCCACTAGATTCCAATATTATTCACTATACTATCTTAAGTTAAAAAAAAATATTAATTTATTTTATTTATGTTTTGGTGAAAATGAAAGAAATTTAGAACTTTTCCATGATTCATGGGTATGAAACATGATTAAGAATCCATATATGTTAATCATGAAACATTAAAAATATTTCAAATTCAATTACAAAATTTCAAGAAAAGTTAGGTAAATAATACACTAAAACTGTGTATCTTTTTAGAAGATTAATATTTTTTAAATTATAGATCCATTAAAATTCAATTTCATGCCATTTTTATCTATTTTTTATCGATTACCCCCTCCCAAATTGGCCTCATTGGAAATTTATTCTCCTCCAAGAACATCCACTATTTATTTGGGATATAATACATGATGAATCACTAGTTAAGTGATCTAATATTATTATAATCCTTATCTTAACCCATCAATATTTTAATAAGTAACCAAAACCCTTTGTGGTTATGGTTTTTATGAGGTAAGGTTGCTAAAATTTTATGGATTTTGGGTTTTATATTGTGTGGATCCTCTTAATAGTTATTATATTCTCTTTGATTGTGGATTACACTTGGTTGGTTAATGATAGGTAGTTATATATTTTTTCCATTTACGATTCATAAACTTCTTTTTTGGTGTTATTTTACCCAAAATGGTTTCATTTTTCTTTTTATAAAATAATCAAAGAGGTTTTTGGGAGTTTTTTATTAAACATATTGCATTATTTGGGAGTTTTAAATAATTTTTGATGTTTTACTAGGTATGATGTGTTTTTTATTTGTGGTAATGGTTTTAAATAAAAATATATGTTTTTGTAAATTTAGAAAAAAAATATTTGGGTACGATTCCATGTTTGGTTTGAACTTTTGGGTTTAAAATAATATTCTTTTTAATTTAGGAAATTTTCAAGGGATAAAGGTCATATTTGGTTATGAATTAATATAAAATAGATTTATTATGATTGATTTATTTTAGTATATTTCTTTATAATTATTTAAATGGGTTTTTCTCATGGTAAATTATTTCCCTAAATACATAAGTCATGTTTGGGATGAATTTTAATGGGTATTATTGTTCTTAAATACCATGACACTTGATTGGTGGTTTTTCCTTGAAATTACATGATTTCATTAATGAATTCAGCTAAGGACATTCAGAAACTATGTTTATCATTATTTTAGTTTGAAACACATTATATTTATATGGGGGAAAGGTAAATTAACTATTCCTTGGCTGTGGTGTACTTTGTATTTAGATGGGGGTTAATGTAGGATTTTATAGTTGGAAAATTGGATGTAAAGGGGGTTAATTATTTCCACTTGTGATATATAGAATTTTTTTTACTTCATTATATTTAATTGAATATTTAATTAATAATTTTTTGGTAACTTTGAGTTTTCTAAATAAGGTTGTTTGGAAATATGTGAAATTGTGGGTTTTAAACATTTGTTTGTTTGTTTGTTCGAGATAAATTTTTAACTTTGAAATTATTTAAAATTGACTACTTTCATTAAATTTTTTTATTTACTTTGATTCGAGAATAATGGTTTAAATATATATGTAATTGATATAGATTTATTTGGAGGTATTCTATGGTTTTCATATAGGTGTTGTTTCATGTGACGTGGGTAAGGAGAAAGCTTTTCTATTTTTCAATAAGGGAATATAGGCATGTTGGTAGAGCTAAAATGTGGTGGAGTATGGATGATGGTTGTTTGACCAGTGTATTTAGTAACTTCTTTTTGTTATGGTCCCATTTTGTATCTTTAGCACATGTGGTTAGTTATGTAGGCTAATTTATTTTGGTTGCACCCCTATTTTTGTAGTTTACACACACTCACACATATGATTTATTTGTTTGTATTATTTTAAAAAATCATTAAATTACTAGGTGTAACAGTGATCCAATGTATGGATTCATCATGTTGTAATATTTGGTAAAATCAATATTATTTGTTTTAAATATTTTAATGGGTAAATATTTTCCTAGATTATATATTTGATATTCTTGTCACTAGTTGTTGGCTTATGACTATTGAAAAATTTACTTTAGGATTTGTGGCATTCTTGACTTAGGTATCTCAAATAATATCTTGGTTAGGGGTGTTACAAGACTAATGATTTTCCCTACATTCTAATACATATTTTTTCAGTGTGTTTTTTCCTCACTCACATTGAACCTTAAAAAATTACTAATGGTTTGGCAATCTTTAAATTACCATGGTCTAATCATGGTGTTGTTCCATTATTATCAAATGCATTCTCAAAAAGAGATGTAAAAATTATTGAAATGGATGGTACCAATTAATATTTTAATCCATTCATTTCTAAGGGTATTAAATCATTGATTCATAGATTGAAGTTTACACTATAAAAAAATAAATAGGTGTTTCAAAATAATAAAATTCGTGTGCCCAGTTTCTCATTTCTTATTTCTAGAAATGAAATAAATTTTTATCCCATTAATGGAAGGTCTCAAAATTGAGTATAATTAATGTCTTCTTTAAAGACTCATTAAAAAACAATCAATTATTCATCTCATGAATTTAATGTTTATAGGAAACTAAACTTAAGCTAAGGATAAGCCTAAAAAATAGGTTGAGTTAGAAAAAAATTATAAAAAAATTAAAAGATAAGTGAAAAATATGATCAATAAAGAACATGATAAAAATTGGATAAATTCTATATATGAGTGTCTAAGCTTATTCAATATTTATTTTTATTTGTGTTATATATCTTTGAGAATACTTACAAGTCTTCCTTACATAAGATTTAAGAAAACAATCATTAAATAAATCCATTGTAGAGACATTATTTGAGAAAGTTAGCTTGACATGTGACATGTCATCATGAGATTTGTTGCAAGCTATTGTCACAACCCGACCCACTAGGTCCCTCCTAGCTAGTGATGAGTTGAGTGTGACACCCCAATCTCACCTCTAATAGGACAAGGGATGGTGATAAGCACCGAGTAGGCGTATCACATGCATGGGAGGCCTTAGCCTAAGGTACCTGTACACACACATATCTCCAAATACCCATAAAAAGTTAAAAGGTAAAATACTACTTATACAAAAATGCATTCATACATCTATATCACACAATAGAGTAGGAAACAAGTGTTTGAAAACTTAAAGGTACAAATGCAATCATATTAAATCTATAAAAAGAGTCTAACCTACTAGGAAGGAGGGGACTGATATTAAATGAAACACCTAGTATGAACCAAAATCTTTCTAGCTCAACTATGCTCTGCCTATTCCTGGTTTACCTAGGACTCCGTCTAAAGTTCCATAATCTATATAAGACATGACATGTGCGGGCAGAGCCCATGTGGGGGTGAGTATATGAATACCCAGTAGGACACCCCGAAATCACCAAACATAAGGCATGAAGAGAGTATTTTGCTCATCATCACAAAGGAATGTCAATAAGAATATGAGAGATAAAAATAATAACCCAGATATAATCAAGATTGGAACTAAGTCTCAAGGTAAAGTAACAACCATACTACCAGTCTTGGATTCTTCTCGAGGCTTCAAGGTAACGTTCGTTTGAGAGAACTCACTCCATAGGTTTTCTAACACCAATGGAACTCATCTGAGAGGTCATTGTCGTCAGTCCTCACCATGAATAAGTACACACTGGAACTCTGAAGATATCAATACACAGATAGAGGATCTCACCCAGGGCTTATGGGGTGTACCTGACCCAATCCAAAATAACTTGTTATGTTGGGGATTGAACACCCAGGTATATTGGTCATGTGATTCCTAAACCTACCTTGGAAAAAATATAATGATAGAGTCTCTCAACTTGGGCCACATGAAGGGATTCCAAAACAATATCCAAGACTAATATCATATAGGTGATCACATCTTATGCTCAGGATGTGATGCCTCACTATACCATTATAGGGATGGACCAAAGGAACGCACCCTAGAGGGATTAGTCTACAATATAGAGAAAAAGGCCTTAAACTACCCTATAAAAGGTATGCATAATGTACTGGAGCAAACGATGCATCCCACTAAGTTAAAACTTTCATGTGTCCATTATCATGTCCAATAACCCATGCCAATGTACACTTTCCATGCCTGTGTACATTGGACACGCCTATGTAAGTGGATGTGTGAGTACCCTAGTCATTTCTGAGTACATGGTCATTCCTGAGTACTCTGGTCATTCCCATGTACTTGGTTGTGTTTGTGCCTATGTACCCTAGGGGTACACGCCGAGTTACTAATCATAGTTCACATGGTATGTGTTAGGTCCCACATGACATGTGATATTTTATTTTTCTAAAACCCTTTCCACCACAGCCAAGGGACAACGAGGTGTGTGTTCTTCGGATGACACACAGTGTATGTTGGGATTTTTCAAAAACCACTGGTTTTAATGTGGTTTTGTTTACACCACCTCATCCTTCTTTCCAGCTATAAATATCACCCATAAAATGTGTATTTGAGTTGAATGAAATATGATCATCACCAGTGGTCAGATTTTGGCCACCCCTTTCACTAAAGAAATATTGGTCATCATACCGTATCATTAGAACACAAAAACTCACAAAACATGGGTTTTTGATCCGAACCTCAATCACTCGTAGTCATATTCACACCCCATTCATGTCATAAATCCCAAATCTAAACCTATGGTAAAGATCCATTGTTCCAAATAAAGATTGTGCAATGATCTTTCACTAGGTATTTTTTGAACCACCAACCAAAGAAAGTGTCGACGATGAAAGAGAAAATAATGAGCAAAGTAGTGAACAAAAAGAAACATAAGGAATGAACCTTGACCACTATTCAAGTTATCCTCAATCCATTACCATGAGAATTATGAAAAAATAATAAATAATCATGGATTATCAATAAATATCAATTTCTAATCCTATGAAGATATATCCATACCTACAATTCAATAATTGACCCATGAATCAATTTTTTAAAGATATTGATTCATGTTTGACATAAGGTAATCAAATGGGGATTAAACATAAACAAACATCCTACCATGAGTTTGGATCAATCTATGATAAATAACAGTTCCACATTACTGTCGCTGGTGAGATCCATGAACTCCATTGGAAAATAAGACTCATTGGAAAACCAATCTCTGATCCTTGATCCTATTTTTTCCTATAAAACTCTCCTCTATTACCCTCTCAAGTGAAGTTTCCTGGAAAAATTGAAGCGTGCCATGGGTGATTTAACAATTAAAAGTTTTTTTAATATCAATTTCCTGGAACCCCAATAGAGGATCTTGTATATTAAGTTTATAATTAATTCATTTAGATTGGATGAAAGTAATTGCATCATCTTGGGTTTCTTTATTTATATTCAATTATAACCATAAAAAAATACCCTTTTAGATTTACTTCATTATGCTTGTGATAATCCAAGGATATAATCCCTTTAGCAGTGATCCACACATTCTCTAATGATCTCCAAGCAGCACCACTTGATCTCCAGGTTCTATCATAGTGAATCAAATGTCTTCCATTATTTATTCTTGATTTCTATCTCTTCAATCTATAAGAAACCTATCTTTCATTCTCATTCTTGAGATAGAGAGAGATGGATGAGTCAAAAGAGAATTCATTATGGCAATAATTCTTTATTTTTTAAATTACCTACAAAATAGACATAAAGGGCTATTTTTAGAGGTATGGTTTAGGTTGGAATATTGTTTAATTACATGTTATCCCTTAAAAATATTAAAAAATTTAATAAAATCAATGCCACAAAATAATAATAATATAATTATTATTTTGTGGCATGCGCCATCTTGCGAAAATGATAAATAATATTTAACATCTTATAAATAATTATTTTTCACCGGATGCGGTCTTGGTCCATTTGAACTCCTTGATATTTATTGAATATCTGAATAAATATTTTATTTATAAATAAATATTTCATTCACATGTTGGTGAATAAATATTTTTTAAATATTCAATAAAATAAATAAATATATTTTTATTCACATGTTGGTGAGTAAATATTTATTTAGTTTATGTGATCAATGTAACTTGAATAAAATTATTTCTCATTATTGAGAATAATATTTATTCCATTAATTAAATTAAAATATAATTTAATAGATATCAGTAGAAACACTCAATGTGTGTCCATATAGTATTTTTTTTTGGAATTAGGCAGGCTTTCCTAAAGTCCAAGATTACTATCAAGCAATGGGTCAAGTCACGCAAGAGAAAGAAATTAATGTTAGAATGTCAACAATCACATATGAATTCTCACTACATAATTAATCCTTTTGTCATAATAGTCTATCAATTAGGTTGCATGATAGTTTCATCAACCTATATACTTGATATGTATTTCATTTAATATCTGAAATAAACACATTGACACATCATGGACATGGAATTTAGATGATGGTTATATTCCAATCAAAGGGTCGAGATATCGAATCCTGTAAATATGGAAGAGACAAATCTTACTTCAACTTATCCATTAATGACATGTCAATTGAGAAGCACCCTATATACCCTACTCCCCACCAACATATAGTGTGATGATTTTTGTTAGTAAATATAAATGTACGAGTCATGAAATGCACCAATTATAATCTTAAAGTCTACATACAATTACACACGATCGCATATTGGAATATCTGATGACACCAAAACATGAAAAATTTCTACTGGAAGATATGTTCTCATAATCTTCTATCATGGAGATTATCAAACGAGAAATTCATGAGAAGAATCCTCATATTATTACTAGTAATCACACCTTATAGTCTATATAATATGTGTCCCATCATAGTATTTTATCCAACCACAGAACTATATTAGGAATAATGTCATAGAACTCCATGGTTATCATCATAGAGGGGAAATTCTATGACCTCATCAATTTGAAAAATACTCTAGGACCTTATTACATAAAATGCATGAAAAAAATGGAAAATATATAATAATATGTTTAATTAATATTAAATACATAGAATATACATTTAATAAAAGTACAATCAATTGTTCTTAGGACACCAACTCCAACAAAATCCCACTTGGACTATAGCCAACTGCCTATGAATTTTAGTCCGCTAGACCACACATGATAATCATGTTTCAACTGAGTCAAGGATTTAGTCAAGGGGTATACCATGCTGTCTTACATGTAAATATTTCTCACTACAACCTCACCTATCTAAGAAAAACCCCTCAAGAAATGAAACTTCAAAAGTATATGATTTGTCTGCTGATGTGACCTTGGACCTTTACGAGATCCACCGATGCAGTATTATCATAATAGAGTGTGATAGGATATTTACTGCTAGGTACCACATTAAGATCTTGGAAGAAGTTGTGTATCTATACTACTTCCTTATCTCCCTCAGAAGATAGAATATACTTATACTTCACTATAGAATCTGAAACCACATCCTTCTTTGAGCTATTCCATCTCACAAAATCTCCATTAAGAGTGAAGATGTATCCCATTTGTGACTTCACGTCATATTGATCATTTTCTAAACCAACACATGCATATCCTATTATGACTAGTTTCTCATCTCCTCCATAGAATAGGAACATATCCTAAGTACTCCTCAGATACTTAAGGATAGTCTTAACTACCATCCAATGGTGATCACCTGAATCAGCTTGATATCTTTTTACAACACTAAATGTGTAGGAAAAATTGATCCTAGTACATAACATATAATATATGACAGACCCAATCACTTTCATGTATGGAATACTTTACATTATTCTTATTTCTTCATGTGTATGAAGACACATTTTTCTAGAAAGATTAATATTGCGTGACATTAACAACAATTCCCTCTTGGATTATTCTATACTGAATCTCTTCAGTATCTTGTTAATATATGTACCTTGAATTTGGATAATTAGTCTCTTAGATCTATCACGATGGATATTTCTCTCAAGAATATATGATGCCTCACATAAGTCCTTCATGGAGAAAAAATTATTCAACCATGCCTTAACAGAATGTAAGACTAGTATTTCATTTCCAATAAGTAATATTTCATAAACATGTGCTATTAATAAAATGACTGTACTCTCACTAAATCATTTATAGACACACGAGTCACATTCATTATTTATGAAACCAAATTATGTTATTTCCTCATCAAAATGAATGTTCTGTGACATGGATTCTATCTTTAATCCATAAATGGATCTTTTTAACCTGCATAAGTTGTTGGTATCCTTTGGAGTCAAAAAACTTTTGGGTTGTGTCATATAGATATCTTTTTGAAGGTTACTATTAGGGAAGACTATTTGAAATCCATTTTCCAAATCTCATAATCATGGAAAGCCTCAATGGAAAGTTGAATTATTATGGATTTCATTATTGAAATTGGTGAAAAGGTTTCATCATAGTCAATGATTTAGAGTTGTTTAAACACTTTTGAAACCAGTCTCTTCTTATAGGTAATGACTTGTCCTTCCATGTATAGTTTCTTCTTGAATACCCATTTGCAACAAATAATATTTTCATATACTAGAGGGTATACCAAAATAAAAACTTGGTTTTAGTACATGAAATCCATTTTAGAATTCATGGATTCTTTTCAATTAGAAATATTTTTTCTACTTACTGCTTCCTTGTAGGTTATAGGATCATTATTATTAACTAATAATGAATCACCATCCTCAATTACTAGAAAATAATAATGTTTTGGTTCTATAACCTCTCTTATACTCCTATGTAGTACTTGTGCCTCTAGAACAGTTTCTTATTCCATAGGCCTTTGTAAAATCTATTCTTATAACAACTCTTATGTGCCTTGAGACTCAACTTAATTGAAGTATATCTTGGTCCCACTATCAATTTTATAGATTCCCCCCCTCTCAAGTAATATGTAATATCTTTCCACTATAACATTTTTGTATTAGGGGTATTGTAGTTAATATCCCATTGTTTTCTTGGGGTATCCTATAAAGGTAAACTTTTTACCTTAGGGTGCAAGTTTGTTTCTTGAAGAGGCCTTAACAAATTTTTCACTTACCCAAACATGTAAATTTGATAACATAGTTTTTCATCGACTCATATTCATATAGAATAATATTTTTCAATTTATTTGGTACTTGGTTTAGTATATGTTTTTTTGTAATGCATATCCCCAAAAGGATAATGGAAGACACACATGATTCATCATTGATCTCACTATTTTCAATAAGGTGTAGTTCATCCTTTAACTTATACCATTTCATTGAGGTGTATAAGGAGGATTGAGTTGAGATAAAATCCAAAGCTCTCATAAATAATCAATGAATTATTTATTGAGATATTCTCCACAACGGTTTGAGAAAAGTTTATTAATCTTATTACCAAGTTGGTACACAACTTCATTCTTGTATTCCTTAAATTTGTCCAAGGAATTTGAATTATACCTCATTAATTAGAAATATACATATCTATTGAAATCATCAATAAAAGTTATGAAGTATGAGTATTGATCCCTTGCTTCAATAGGAAATGGTCCACACACGTCTGTATGAACTAATTACAGAAGCTCTTTGTCCCTTTCACCTTTCCCACTAAATGGGGATTTTTTCATTTTGCCTTATAAACATGAATGACATACACCAAGTGGTTTTAGTTAAAAAGAATATAAATATACATTTTGATGTAATTTAGTGACACTACTATAAATTGAGGCTTTAATGGCGCTAGTTATAGGGTTTTATCAGTGCTTCAAAAGCACTAATATTGCGAACAATGTTAAAGGGGGGGGGGTTAACAGTTCTAAAAAAGCATTTTTAAAGGTACCCTTTATCAGTGCTTTTTTTAACGTTGTTAAAGGGTGACTTTAACAATGATTTTTTAGCATCGTTAAAGGGTTCCGTTAACAACACTTTTTTAGCATTGTTAAAGGTTTTCTTTTAACAGTACTCTTAAAAATATGAAAAAAATAATTATTTTTCCGCACACCCTCGACACCCCACTTCTCAGTTCTTATAGACCCTTTCTCATCAATTTTGACTACCCCATACTCTGTCACACACCACACCCCTTCCTCAACACTATAAGTCTACTGCAAATACCTGTGTGTACCAGGATTTGATCTCAATACCTCCCTTATGTGACTGAATGTTTACCACCATGTCATGCTTATTTTGTTTTATATTTAATTACTTTTCTATTTATTTGTATATATTTTTGAATGTGTGATATATCTATGTAAAACTATATTTATTTAAATATATTATATATTAATATTCATTTATATATATTAGAATATATATATATATCTGTTTATTAATATACACACATATGTATATATAAAAATTATATCTACATATTATTTCATTTTTATAATGTAAATAAAATGGATAATTTTTTAATTTAAATAAAATTAATGATAAATATTTATTTTTTATATTTAAAAATACATTTTTACATAAATATGTTGATATATGTACTTATACAAGTGATTTATTATAAGTAAATATAAGAAAATATGCATATATTTAATTATAAATAAAACAAAATTGTGAAAAATGATAAAATTTCAAAACCATAATATCAATATGAATGTAATACCTAAGAATTAATTTACTCCTCACTGAAAAATGAAAACACGACCCCTTTAAATGAAGTTGAAAATCCATCGAATGTATAAAAATTGGGGGTACCCCGACTAAAAACTCAGTTTTAGAGGCCTTCTATGACTTTTGACCTAAACAAATAGTGATTGGAGTTCCCCCAAGTCAACATGGTGTATAGATCATCACAAGATTCGATTTGATATGTGGTAGAGCCCAAACGGACACCCAGATCAAAATTTATGGTTGTTTGAAGTTCAGCATATATTTTCAACTTATTTTAGATATTTTATTGATTTTTTTACTTTTATTATCTTAAAATTGTTATTAAATGACTATTAGTTGATAATAATTATCATGTTATTAATTAATTTTTTTTAATTATTTTATGAGCCATTTTCACTAAATATCTAATATATTAAGTGTAAATGCTTATTTAGACTTATCTAAAACATATTTAGAAAATATATATTATATTTATATGAATATAAATATATTTATATATTATTTTTAATGATTTTTTTTGAAATATACCCTTTATTATCACTGGTAAAAAAGCACTGATAAAGGCCCAACATTATCAGCACTTTTTTAGAAGCGATGATAAAGACCCCATTTATCAACGCTTTTTTACAAGCGCTAATAAAGGGGGGGGGACTTTATCAGTGGTTTTTTACAGGCACTGATAAAGGGAACCCTTTAACAACTCTAAAAAAGTGTTGTTAAACCCCCCTTTAACATCTCTTTTTTTAGCACTGACAAAGGGGGTCTTTAACAATGCTTTTATCTAGCACTGTTAAAGCCCTAGTGCTAAATAAACCTAGTTTTTAGTAGTGTCAAGTGCTTTTGATTTACATAAATTATCCAGTGATACCAAAGTTGGGTGTGGTATGAGTCATGTGAGGTTGTTTTTTTATCTATTTTCATTACTTGGTTTGTGTAGTCCAACACATAAATACCATTATTTAAATATGCCTTACCATAATTTTTTTTATCTCTATAAAAGAAGAAAAATTGATTTCAAAATTTGAAAATAAAACCATATGTATCTAGTCTAGATACTGATATATATTTTTTGGTAATGGATGGAACATAATAATAAACTTTCAAAACCAAGATCATTTCAGTTGGTAACTTGAGGTTGTAATCCCTAATATCTACAAATGCAAGTTTATCTATTTTGATTGCTCATAGATCTACCTCCCCTTGGTCAATTATTCTAAATCTACTTGGTTCCTATATTTTAATACATATGTGATAAATATGTGTTGTATCTAATACCCAATTTGTAGAAACTAATAAATTGCACTCAATAACAAACTCACCTAAATCTTACCCTTTTTCTTAAGTGGGGTGAAATTTTTCTTCCAGTGACCCTTCTTACCATATGCGAAAAAATAGCATCATGTTCCCTTGATTTCTCCTTGATCTTCCTCTTCTTGGAAGGGAATTATAAAGTAGCCTTTTTCTTGGTGTTTTTTCTTGGACTTTCCACTTGTTCACCATAAGGACCAAAGGATTTCCATGATTCTTCTCCTTATCCACTTAGTAAATAAGAGTGAGAAGATATTGTAGAGACTTCTCAGTGTTGTTCATATTAAAATTAACAACAAAACTAAGGAATCTTTGAGGGAGTGATTCAAGAATGAGATAAGTGCCTGACACTTTAGGGAGTTTAAACCCTAGAACCTCTAGGTTATCAATACAACCAATAGGCTTGAATACATGAGGTTCATCTGGGGAACCTTCTCCAAGATTACTCTAAAAAAGATCCTTTGAGATCTCAAATTTCCTATGTCTAGCTCTCTCCTAATATAGGCCACATGGATTCTTGAGCATGCTATACACATCCAATTTTCATGAGACTTCATGAGATCACTATACATGGATAAAAGCATCAAAAATTTAATTTCAAGTTCTTTTTTCACATGTTTCTCATATACTAGGAACTCTTCATCACTCACCACCTTAGAAGGTGGATCAGTAAGCGAGGATTCAAGAACGTATTATTTTTGTTCATGGCGCAAAACAAACCGAAGGAATCTGTACCATTCCTAGAAGTTACTTTCAGTTAGGATATGGTTTTCTCTAATACATATCGAAGGGATAGTGTGGATAATGAGATTTCCATTTTTCTATAATTTAAAATATTATATTGTTACTATATTTCTTAATTAAAAATTTGGTGAGATATAATAAATTAAATGTTTTTATTAAATCTCCCACTATTTTATTAAGTCCTAATAGAACTCACCATTGAACTTGGAACGTTTAGTTTCTAGAAATTTCTGGTGAAAATGATACATATTCTCCTTCATATAACCCTAACAAGGGTTGGTCAAGCTATGTAAAGGTATTTAGGTAGGTGTGTCCACTATAAAATATTTAAATTTTTTCAATAGGGACATATCTATTGGTAAAGTTACATTTTATGTTGGTAAAATGTTTTACCAACACTTATGTCCCTATCACTAAACTATCAGTAAAAACTCTGTGACTAAATGTTTTTGCGACAGATAAAATAGTTCTGTTAAAAATATAATAATAACAAAAGATAATATACATGTTGGTTAAAGTGTTTAGAAAAAGTTTATTATGAAATTTTTTTATGTTAGTAATAATATTACCAACATATAATATCTATTTATAAATTGAATTTGAATAAAAAATATAAATTTTTATATTTATTAATTTATAATATATAATTCATTTGTTTTAATTATTAAACAAAAGATGACCGACGTGAACATTCAAACTTATAAAAAAACAATTATATTAATAATGAAATTTAATACAAAAATGTTGTTTAAAAAATGTAGGATCCCCCCAGCTCCCCCCACCCACCCACCCATAATAGGATCCATCACACCCCCTAAGTACCAGCAACCCATCCATGCCCTAACGACCCATCCATGCCCAGGACTAGCGATCCATATCCATCTATACCACAACCTTCAACACACCAACACCAATGACCCATCCATTCCCCATAACTAACACACCAGTTCTAGCGACCCATCCATACCCTAGAACCAGTGATCCAACACCAGTGAGAAACAAATCGAGGCATCTCCAATACCAGTGATAAACCTCAATTCGCTACTATGCAACATCTTTTAACTCCAATATCAATATCAAAACAAACAAAAATCATACCCAAAAATCATTGAAAATTATCTGCATGAATTGAAACCAGTTTTTTTAAGAGAAATGAGACATGAGTTGGTTATCCAACTCATACCTATGTAACTTTATTAAATAAAATAAAAGTTGTGTTAATACACAAGGTGTAACTAGCTTACACCAACTTGAAATTAAAAATTGTTACAAAAAGACATAAAGTTGTGAAGGAAAATGAATCATCTCATCTCCAAAGAAATAAATCCTATATTATACGTGGATCCATGCTTTGATAGTCCATCCATAATCCAACCTATCACTATAAAACCAGATCCACATATCAACAGACTGCTCAAATTAGAGTTTTCCATCACATGAAGATGTATACTTGAATGGTATTTCCCTCTTGAATTCTTCATTATGCAGTTGTCCATGCAATATAGATATTCCATTTCAAAGCTGGTTTCTTCCTTTGACCCAATGGAATTCAATACTAGAAGAAATAAATATTGTATGATTTCATCCTTATAATAACTTCATGACTTAAAGAAACATATGCAGTGGAGTTATGAAATCTTAAAATGTTGATGAAGGTATAATAATACACCAAGAAATGAATGATAAATGGATTAGTTCATCCTAAAATAAATAATCATTCTGCATTTAGAGATCAAAAATCTAAAGGTCAGTAGAAATTTGATGCCATTTCCAAACATCTGTACATCAGATCATGAAATATCATGATCTTGGGACATCATGACTCAGCAGTCCCAGGTAAAGAAATATATAAAACAAGTTTTTAGCCTGTCAGCAAATCAAATCAAGAAGAAATAGAAATCTCACAATTCAATAGTCCCAAAAAAGACTGTATTATCAAATCATATTCAAAGGATTTTTGGTTTGATAGTACAATATTTTTTTTCCACCTGCCTGGGAATAAAGGATTCGACTAAGAAAAAAATTATGACATACCTGAAAAATGATGATTAATTTTAGTACTTTAAATATACAGTAATATCAATAATTGAACAATTTCAATACACATTACATGGGATACTCACTTAAGTGATGACAAATCCTTGCTATAAGTTTTTCTCATGTAGTATAAAATATGAACCTACAACATAAGGTTTTCCACACCATATTCTTCATTCACATACAAGAGTTCATCATCATAAATGCTTACCCATTTCTACAAGAAGCTCAATGTTATCAATAAGAAAAAGAACATATAACAAAATGAAAACATGAAATAAACATAAGTAATTCATTTTATTTTCCCAAATGGTTTTAATAAATGAGAATATAAATATACGAGTGACACAAATACTAATTGAAATGAGAAAAACAAGAGAAAAATGAAGAATAAAAAACCTTATAGTTAAAGTTATATATAGAACCAATTTCCTTGTGGTATACTTCTTTTTGTTATTAAATGATTGGAGAGATTCTGAATGGGGGATCTGTTGAGTTTGGATGGTTCAAAGTGCACAATGATTGATTGTTGTAATGTTTTTCAAAATGAAAACTGCAAAAGGAAAAATATGTCATAAAGTTTTAATCCAAATAAATAGGGGATAATACCCTCCCTCCTTTATCATATTTCAAGTAAGATTCTTTATAAAATCCCCAAAATCTATTATTTTAACATGATGTTATTGTCACTACTGCGATAAACCCTGAGCTATTAAATATGATAACAGAACTTGATGCAACTAAGGAATGGGTGTATGTGTTGACCAAGGATAAAGATGAAAAGATGATTTAATAATCATATATTATTACCAATAAAAGAAGACACCAACATTCCACCCACTTATTTTTTTAAATAATTTTAACAATATTCATAAGGAAACATAATCATTAATATTTTCTACAAGCATCTTAGTATCGACAATAAGAAAAAAGAACATATAACAAAATGAAAATAAGAAATAAGAGTAGGTGATTAATGTTTTTTCCCAAATTGTTGTAAGAAATGAGAATAAAAATCTGTGTACACAAAAACTAATTGAAACAAAAAAAAAATAGGAAAAAAGAAGAATAAAAACCTTATAGTTGAAGGTTAACATGTAACCTTCACTCACTTAAATCGCCTTCAAATATTTTTTCTCAAGCTAACCAGTTCAACTATTTACAACTTGAACACCTACAAAAGTCTATGCATGGCCTATAAGCACCTCTATGGATACAAGTATAATGGAGAAATAATCCAAATCAAGATAATTATCAAAAGGATTTTGGTAAAAAAATAATGCTTGTTACATGACATATGATGTGGCAAATATTATTAAGAACATTTTCAATCACATGGATTTAGGTTCAAAATGTTTTTTAATAGCATATAAAAATTAATTCATATTAAAAGAACATAAAAATAATAGGAAAGAAAGAAATATACCATGATTATAGCTACTATTATAATAATTTAATCAAAAAAATTATCCTCTTTCATATTAAAAAATACAAATAGGTTGATAGAATCAAAATACGTATTCATAAAAGATAACAGAAAATATTAATTACAACATTAGAGTTCAAAAATCTCTAAATAGAGATTAAGATATGGTGTTACAGGTGTATTGAATAAGTGAGAACTCCCATATTTTAACTATTTCCAACCTTCCAGGCTGATGTCATGAATTCCCTATGGTGAAGATTGAATTTCTTAGGTCAGATCCAACACCCTCTCAAAGCTAGTTTTGGAGATCCTCTCAGGGTGTCAGCCTCCCTATATGGTGTGGTCTTTAATGAATCATCTCGTTTTAATTTGGATAAATCACTCCCTGACTTTATATCCATGTTCAAACTCCTATATTTCAACCACTAAATTAGTTTTGTTCAACAACATCTCAATAACTTTGACTAATTGTCATGCCATTAAATTCTATATATACTTCCTCTCTGAATTCCTACTTCAACTCAACTAGTTTAGGAATGGATCCATCTTAAATAGACTTGAGTGAGGACTCCATTTATACACCATGTATGTATAATGTCATGCTGACTACCCTATGCATGGAAAATCAGTTTTAGGCAACAATACATGGACTCCAACTTTCCATGCATTCAACCTCACTTCAGTATCCACTACACTATCACTATCTCAGACATTAAATCGAGCATTTAAAAGGAAATTCACATGGAGATTTTTCAAATTCCAATAATAACTCTAAAGAAACATAGATCCATATGTGCAATGAACTTCCCAAATAAAAAACAAACATCTCCACTGTAAAAATGCACAATCATATAAGAACAAGAAAGATCTCGAAAATATCCTCCTTATAGAAACAACAACAACAAACTCATTTTAGACTTCAGTCATCAGCTTCTCAAATCAGAGTCATGTACATTTTGACTTAATAGCATTAAAAACCTAACATAAATACTTTTTCTTGTCTCAATTCAATTCAAATATGTAATAGTATTTCATCAAACAAAATCTATGGAAAACACTGAAAAATATATCTTCAACACTTCAACCTGTAGAAAAATATTGTTGTGTCACTTGACTCTATGAACTTTATCTAGACTCGAACAACCAGGAGTCTTGAAAGAAGTGGCTCCGGTTCCCTTTTCTCAAACTGTAAATGATCGAAAAAATCTCTATTCATAGAAACAGTAGACCAACTTCAATTGGGAGCCACCAAAATTGAACACCAAGGAATAAATCCAGAAATGACCCCAAGGTTAGAACCAATGATAACATAAACCAACCATGTCTCTATACTTATGAAATAATTTCAATATGAAAACTCCAATAAAGAATCCTCCTTATGACAATATATTCCCTTAAATAATTTATAGAATATCTTCATGGCCACATAATTACAGTATAACTCCAGAAATCAACACCATGACTATCGTAGTTCTCAAACCAGACACTTTAAAAAAAAATTATAATAAATAACATGTACTTCTCCATATTGTAACTTATTTAAGTTGATTTATTTTGAAATTTAGGTATAAAAAGATCCTTAACCCCTTTGGATAAGTCCTACATTTATTCCATCTTCAATGAAAAATATCCAACAAGTAAATAACATATAAAAATAATAATTTTGAATACTAAAATAAACTATGATTCAATTACATGAAACACTGGTTTTTAATCACATGAACATAGAATTGTGGTGTTACAAATATAAATGCAATTCAATATAAACATAAACTACTACACATATTTCAACTAATTAAATCTATAAGGAATGCATTTTAAAAACACTTAATAGTATAAAATCTAAATATAAAATTCAACATTATATCAAAAAATTAATGCAATAACCTGTAAAAGTCTGTACATGAACTATAAAAAACTCAATTAACATGAATCACAAAAAAAATCCACTAAACTTCCTGAAAAAATTCCAAGGATCAACCTCTAGTAAAACTATGGAACCCCAACATGTCCATTACATCAACAAGAACCAGAGAACAACCCAAAAATATGAGGCCACTACCATGACATGAGCATCACAGTTAGGCTCTATTTGATAACACTATAAAATTAGTTTAATAGAAAATAATAATTAATTATCTATATTATCACATATTTAAGATGACAACATCAACCTTAATATTTTCTACAAGCTGATCAATATGATAAAACAAGATAAAAAATGAATAATAAAACTTTATTGTTGAAGGTAAAGAATCTAGAAACTTGGAACTCTTTACTCACTCAGATAACCTTCAATTGTTCTTCTCAAGATTTACAATTCAATTCTTCACAACATGAACAATTTAAAAGTACATGAATGGTATATAAATACCACAATTAACATGAATCATAAAAAAATCCCACCAAACTTAAAGACTGAATTCCAAGAATCATCCTCTAGTAAAACCATAGAACCCCAACATGTCCATTACATCAACAAGAACCAGAGAACAACCCAAAAATATGATTCCACTACCATGACATACTATTATTAAAAAACATTTATAATCATGTAAACATAACATTGTGATGTTCCAATTATAAATTCAATTCAATATAGATAATCAATTGTTATGCGTATTTCAACTAATTAAATCTATAAGGCATGCATTGAAAAAACCCATAATAGTACGTACTCAAGATATTAAATTAAATATCCGATTAAACATTTGATATAATAAAATGAATATAATGCATTTACATGTCATAAGTAAAGGGAATCATACATTAATAATGAAAAGGCACATCATTTAGGTATTGCCTACAACAAATCAAAAAATGAATTGTAACTTTATACTAAATAAACAACCATTATTCATAGAATTAAGAATGAATATCCTAATAAGATGATTGTGAGTACATTCATATGTAAAACATTAAATATCCACTAATTTCATATGTAAAATTTATATGTGAATTGTATGCTTTACTATAATTCATAGAATGAAAATGTTTGTTTAATTAAAATTACATCTAGACTAATAATGAGACTTAAAAAGGAGTCCTTTAAATCTTCAAACTATGTGGGTGTTATCATTAACTAAAAATTTTTATCCTATAATGGGGAAATATTAATAGAAATTTCACATTTTTTCACTTCCAGTGAGTTCTTAGAGAGGGAGAGAGATCAATGAACCAAGGGGGAAATTGATTGAAGGGAATGTAGCTGGTGAGGAATGGTGTGGAGATGAGATGAAGGGGGGTGAAATGTTACCAGATATTGGGGGTGCTTGAATGATTATTATATTTGGGGGGTAATCCAAATGGGGATGAGAATTATGGTGGTGAATCGAAAGGATGAACCATGAGGTGACGAACAGAATGGATGAACTATGTGTCGATGAACTGAAAGGTTGAACCCTATGGCGATGAGCCGGAGTGGGATGAATACTATGGTGACAAACATAGGCATGACTTCCTCGGTATTTTTAGGGTTATCAGGGTATGGGATTTGGTAATGAACTTCCCACGATTGGGGCACACATTTATTCGCAGGATGATATTAATAAATTTAAAAAATGATTTTTATTAAAAAAAATTATATTTCTATAATAAATTACTTATTGTCAATACATCCAATTCTATATTTTTTACATTTTAATTTTATAATTTATTTGGTTGGAATCAATATAATTTTTATTCATTCATTGGTAATTTTAAATTATATATATTAATTTCATGAAACATTATTAAATTATAAATATTTTAATTCAATATATATGCACATATTTTTATTGACAAATGACTTGTTTGTAATAAAAAAATTGAAAATTTATATAGTAAATTATTAGTAAAATATTTTTTGTTGTTGAATAATTTATTGTAATGTGTTTGTTTAATATAAAAAGTTTTTTAATTAAAAATAAATAATAAAAATATATTGATTTGTTTGTAAGATGATTGTTGGTATCTGTAAGATATAGTGAAAAATTTAATTGATAATAAAAGATATGTTGGTATAAGATAGTTAATACTAACAGATATATATGTTGGTAAAAAGAGTTGTTGATACTTATAAGAAATAATAATGGAATAATATATCTATTGGAATTGATCATTTTTACCAATATATATATTATCTAACACAAAATTTCTATTGGTATATGTCACTTTTTTGTAGTGGTCATTGCCAACTGTAGGCTTGTAGATCCTTGATCTGTTGAGTGGACTCCTCAATCCTAAAATACTAACTTGTATTTTCTCAACACTTGCCTTAAAATTAAACCAAGTATAGTGAGGGATACTTATATTAATTTAAAATGGTTAATTTAACCCAAAACCTTCATAAGAACTGCCCTTATAAAAGTACGCATCCCAAGAAGGGTTGGTTAAACACTTAGTTCTATTGGTTTCATTCCTAATCAAGTAATATAAGGCTAATTCTAACTTAATATTTAATTGATGGATTTTAATTTATTATGCATAAATTTTATCTTATTTTATCCTTTACATGTATTGTTAATATTAAGTGCATTTTACTTAATTAATTAACCATGTTAGATAAAACATTTATGAATAATCCATTTATTTAAATTCCATATTTGTATACTAATTAATTTATTTATGTGACTATGGTCTTGAATACATAAAATAAATAATGCATATATAGAAATAAATAAATAAAGTAAATGAATTGATCATGATATTTTCTAACAATTTATTTAATGAGTGGATAATAAATCAACCTATGACCTAGGGGAACTCGATTTTCTGGTCTTGGCATGAGTTACGACATTCCAATTGTACACTTTTTTATCACCAAGTTGGCATCATCGTGGTTCCATCTTGAACTATCTCCACGCACCTCAGGATGCTTCATTAATTACAAGTACTTATTACTCATATGCAGGTGAGTGGAACCAAAGGACTGGTTAAAGGTGGTTACATAAATATCCTTGGACATGTAACTCCTACATGATAATGGAGGGAGGGATGACTCATATTCCATCATTTAATTTAATATTAAATAATTGCAAACTCGTGAAATAAATTAAATTAAATTAATGACAACACATACATAGGTCTTGTTCAAGATCATGATCGGTAATACATGCAATGAATATGAAAAAGTAATTTTCTAGCATTAATTTCTTTATTCATTCTTTTTTATTAAGATAAAAACACTTGAATTGATTAATTAATTAATTCCATTTCATCTTAATGATCATCTAAAATTAATTAGAGATACCCATAATTTATGGCATTCATGGAAAATAAATAGTAGAACCAATGATGACATATTTATTAAAATAAATTAATTGATCATTTAAAATTCATTAAAACCATTATTAAATTATCAAACACACATTGGTGTTCCAAACAATAAAATAAGTTTTTAATGCTGTAATTTTTAATTATGTTATTTAATGGGATACTACACGGTGTGTAAAGACAAGTTGCATGTCGTGTATCTCAGTTGTTGTATATCTAGGGTAAAAACCTGGGTCTACAGTGTGTACCTTGGACAAACTAAATGGTGTGTATAGACTAACTACACGTCATGTGTTCTACTTACCATGTGAATGGGATTCATGCCTGGGTCTTCAGTATGTGTTTCAGATGCTAAAATTGATAAATTACACACCGTTCACACCACATACACGTCGTGTATATCATAAATGATCCAGTTTATTAGTATCATGTTGTTTGACCATGTATAATGACCATAGATATTTCACAATTTATGATGTTAACCCATGTAGACTACACCACATGTACACCGATACACATCATGTAATCTAACAACTCATGTTCCAAGCCTAGAGAGGTATACGTGTGGTGTGAAATAAATGTTATGTGTGTATTAACTACATGGTGCTTCATGTATCCCTCAGTGCATCCAAATACAGTGCACTAGGGTACATGATATGCACTTTTGAGTACATGCTATGTAACCCTATCTTACCATCCAAAATTTGGGTAGTTCCTAATGGAATCTTTAATTATTCTTCATATGTTCTTAGACATTTAAGAAAATGAAAAACTAAAAAATCATTATTAATATGTTAAATCATGTTAATTAAAATCATATTAAAAAATGAATAAAATAAAATAAAAATATAAACACAATTGTTCATAGATAAATAATCAAATAAATAATTAAAAATTTAATCATGATCGCTCTGATACCACTTTAAGGTTCATGGCACAATAGAAGTGAGTTATGGGTGATATGTTAATTAAAATTTATTTCAATATCAATTACTTGGAACCCCAATAGAGTATCTTGTACATTAAGTTTATAATTAATTCATTTAGATTGGAAGGATGTAATTACCTTGTCTTAGGTTTCTTTCTTCATAGTCAATGTCGATCATCTAAAAAGAACCTTTCATATTTTCTATATTGTGCTTGTGAGGATTAAAGGGTAGAATCCCTCTAGCAGTTCCAAACATGCTCTAATGATCTTTGAGAAACATCACTCAATCTATAGCTACCAGTATAGTGAATCTAATGTCTTGCTTTGTTCATTATTGATTGATCATTCTTAGATATTTTAGATATTTCTCTTGTGTTCTCATTCTTGAGAGGGAGAGAGATAGAGGATTTTAAAGATAATTCTTTGTGCGCAACAATTATTTCTTTTTTTGATTACCTACATAATAGCCATAATGGGCTATTTATAGAGGTAGGGTTTAGGTTAGAATATTGTTTAATAGCATGTCGACCCTTAACCAATATTAAAACCTTAAATAAAAACCATTCCACAAAAAAATAAAAATATAATTATTATATTGTGGCATGCACTATCTTGTGAAAATAATAAATAATATTTACTGGATTGTAAATAATTATTTATCACCAGATGTAGTCTTGGTCCATTTTAACTCCTTGTTATTTATTGAATACCTGAATAAATATTTTATTCATAAATAAACATTTCATTCACATGCTGATGAATAAATATTTATTAAATATTCAATAAAATAAACAAATATATTTTTATTCACATGTTGGAAAATAAATATTTATTTAATTTATGTGATCAATGTAACTTGAATAAAATTATTCCTCAGACTTGAGAATAATATTTATTCCATTAATTAAATTCAAATTGAATTTAATCAAGATCAATGGAAACATTTAGTGCGTGCCCCTCTAGGATTATTTCTCATTGGCATTAGGTGGGTTGTCTTAAAGTCCAAGATTACTATCTAGAAATGCATCCAGGCACCCAAGAGAAAGAACTTAATGTCTCAATGTCAACAACCACATAGGAATGCTCACTATGTAATATAATATCTTTATCACAATATCGCATCAAGAAGTTTGTATGATGGTGTTATCAACCTTTATGCTTGATAAGACTTTCTTTGACTATTTGAAATAAATATGTTGATACATCATGGACATGGAATTTAGGAAAAGTTTATATTCTAATCAAAGGGCTGAGATATCAACTCCCATAAATATGGAAGGGACAAATCCTTCCTCAACTTATCCATTAATGACATGCCAATCATGAATCACCCAATATACCATACTTCCTTCCAATATATGATGTGATAGTTTTTGTGAGTAGATATAAGTGTGTGAGTCATGACATGAACTAATGATAATCTTAAAGTCTAAGTACAATTATACACACTCGCAGATAGGAATATCCATTGACACCAAAACATGCAGAATTCCTACTGGCAAGTCTGTTCTCATAATCTCTCATCTTGGATATTATTAAGTGTGAACTTCATGAGAATACACCTCATCCACTTATGAGTATTCTCACCTAATGGTCTATATATTATGTGTCACATCATAGTATATTATTCAACCGTACAACTATATTAAGAATATTTTCATAGCACTTCAAGGTTATCATCATAGTGGGGAACTGCTATGACCTTATCAATGTGAAAAATACTCTAGGACATTATTACATTAAATTCATGAAAAAAATGAATAATATGTAATAATATGTTTAATTGGTATTCAATAAATTAAATATAAATTCAATAAAAGTATAATTAGTTGGTCCTAGGACACCAAATATAATATCAAGAACACTAGGGTTATGTAGCCAACCCTAGGTTTTAGCTATAACTAGGATTTTATAGAAGGATATTAGGCCATGAAAATTAAATGATAACCATATTTATTTATTTATTTTATTATTTACATTTGTAATTTATATTTAACAAAATTCATGACACCGACAAATATTATGTTGCACCTAGGGTAAAACCTATATTCTGGATTTAATGGTGGCCTTATATTTCCCATTTGAGACTCTATTTGAAAGTTATTCAATTATTTCATAAAAACTGCATACACATGATATAATATATTTAATATTTTTATTATATCAATATAGAGACTCCCTAGGCCCCATAATCCTACAATGAATCAATTTATAGCCTCAAAAATATTATTTTAAATATTCAAAAGTTTTACAAGGAAAAAATAGAGTCATTACATTCTCCCCACCTCAGTGATTTTCATCTCAAAAAGTAAAAATATACTCAAACAGGTGGGGGTACTGAGCTCGCACCTGGTTCTCCTACTCCTGGGTGCTCTCATGAAGATTCTTGTATAGATATCAGAAACATTACAAATGAATCACTCACCCATATAGGATATTCTCTTTCCAATCCTTGATCTCTATTGGTTTCTCTGTGAATGTAGCTTCATTCTTGATGTCCTATTCACCCTAATTGATAACATGCAATAGGTCGTGCCCATACCACCTTAGTTGCAACATTTGGAATACATAGTTCACCTATTCTAATAGAGGAAATAGGGAAAAGAATTCTTCCACCACATTAACCCTACACAATATCTAGAAAGGGATAATGAATCTTGGAGATAGCTTTCTGCCAGGCTAAATCTCTACAATACACACTGAGGTGAGACCATCAAGAACACATGGTATCTTTCATAGAACTCCAAAGGACACCTTCATCGGTCCTTGTGAGATTTATGATGGCTCTGGGCATTCCCCATCCACTCTTTTATGATATATAATTTATTTATTTTCGATCTTACCAACTTTGGGCCCATGAGTACTGACTCTCCTGGATCAGTCCAGCATAGTGGTTGCCTGAAAGTTATCCCATAAAAGGCCTCAAATGGTTCCATACTTATGGTGGAGTGGTAAGTTTTGTTATATGAAAACTCCACCAAGGGTATATTATCCTACCAACTATATCCAAAGTCCAACATGTAATCTCAAAACTTATCCTCCAGGACCCAAATGCTCCAATCAGTCTTCCCTTTTTTCTGAAGGTGAAATGATGTGATCAAACTCAATTGATTCCAAAAGACCATCTAAAATCCTCTCAATAATAATTATGTAATGTGAGAATAATTTTCTTAAATGATCATATAGTTAACTCCATAAAATTTAACTATCTTCTGGATATAAATGTATCTCAGTCTCTCTACAAAACTCTACTATCGGATGTCTAGAAAATGGGATAACTTAGTGAGTTGGTCTATGATAACCTCGATAATATCATATCCTATATATTATTATGTAATCCCAATATTGAATTATATATAGATATCATCCCACTTCCACTTTATAACTTCAAGGGTTTAAGTCAAACCTGCTAGAACCTAGTGCTCAGCCTTCACCTGCTAGAAACTGAGGCATCAAGCGACAAAATCTATTTTACACTTCTTTATCCTTGACCACCAGAATTTATGTCGAAGGTATTGGTATATCTTCTCCAATTATAGGTTCAAATCTAAGGTATATATATGAAACTCATTCAAAACCTCCTCCCACAACATCACTGGAACTAAGGTTTTCCCTTAAAAAAGGATGATGTGCTCCCCACCTTCATAAAATCTATCAAGAGCATGTCCATTAGATATCCAGATATGAAGGATCTTATAATCTGTGTCTCCAAGATAATAATCCCTAAAATACTATAGAATATAGGGTAGAAACCATCGACTATAGGTAAGTTTTACCATCCTCATCCACTAAAGACAATTATAACGAGGCTTACTGTAATAACACCTCACTCAATAACTGCAAAAAAGACCACATTCCTATTTCTGAGAGTATATAATATCTATAATTAATAATCATGGAGTAAATATATCCAATGCCTCTATCTCAAGTTAATATCCTTCTATAAAAATATATACTTGAGAATCTTATGGGTCGGAGTAGACAATAAACTACTCACCCAAAATATAGTGTCACCACATCTATGGGGCGAAGACCACTGCTGCCAACTCTAGATCGTGGGTCACATAGTCCTGATCATGGGGTCAAAACTATCAGGAGCCATATTAAATAATTTTATTCTCGTAATATCTCTATAATTTAAAATAAATACTACGATCAATAGCATACAATATACGCAACATCGAGCTTAAACGCACCTCAAAATATTTTTATTTAATTATGACCATTATAACCTAGTCATTGGATTGGTGGGTATGAATAAAAATAACCAAATTATAAAATAAATATAAAAATCCTACTCAATATAAAATTATTAATTAATGATTAGTAAATAAGCACTCAATTTTTACTAAAGCCATTTTATTCATCAAAAAAATGTTTTCTTCAAAAATGGTTTATAATTATTTTTAGGAGAAAATATAATAATTAATTTTTGGAATTTTTAGAAATGTTATTTTATAAAAATTATATAATTTATTAAAAAATAATATAAAAATTATCTTAGGGTTAATTTTTTTAAAATTTAATGAAAAGTTCAATTTTTTAGTGAATAGTAAAAAATACTGATTCTTATTGAAAATTGTATTTTCTTTTAATGAATTTATAAATTAAAAATCTATTTTAGATTAGTTTTAAAATTTAATTAGTTAATTTTGAAATAAAATAATAGAATTATTATTTTTTAAATAAACTTTATACTTGAATTTAATATAAAAACATTTTATACTTAAAATAGACATTTTTTTTGAAAACCCATTTTCATCACATTTTTGTGATTTAATTTTAAATTAAATTATTCCACTTAGGTATATTAAATTTCTAAAAATAGATTTAATATTTTAAATAAGTTTTTCTAAATTTTCTAAATAGTTACATTTTATTTTTTTTGGTTAATATGAATATTAAACTTATTTATTATTGTTACCACGGGAAAGGGTAAATCGGGTAATTAAAGTTAAAAATAAAATGACGAGGACTCAAAAATGACCCTAAAACTTTTCTTAATTTTATTTTATAAAACATTTAGTCTATACTCATCCAAGATTAATCTATATATCCTTTTTAATTTGGAATTTATTATGATCTTTAGAATATTTTATGTAAAGAAAAGTAAAAAATGTCACACTCTTATTTTTGATAAATATAACATTTTTAACCTGGGGATAAATAGAGGATATGTTCAGTTATAAATATTAATATTAAATATAAAATATTTATCTTTATAATGGTAATTTATTTTTCAAGTTTTAGATGATAAATAATTACCTTAAATTCTTATACAACGTTGACGCAATAATTATTCAGTTAATAAAAACAAATAAATGATATTAAAAATATTAAAAGTAGTATAATTTTAGATAATTAATGTGAGACATGAATTTTATAGGTAAACATAACATTTTATGTATATATTAAAATATTTTGTTCAAATTTAATATTTTTTCTTGATTTTATAAATGTCAAAGTAAATGAATAGTTCTTGATATTATTTATATTTTAAGAAAATAATATTTTATTAAATGATATAAAATTTATAAAAATAAAATATTCATAAAAATTATTAGGATATGTTTTAAAATATCAACCATGGTCTATTTATGGGAATTTTTCTGTTTATAGTAACTATCATGACCCTCGAAGAGTAAAAAATAGTATTCTCGTGGAAAGTGTGAAAAGGGTTAATGGGGATTTAAAACCAAATGATAAGGGTAAAAATGTGATCCAAAAATGTCAAAATTTTATTTTATGAGATTATTTAGACCCTTACTTATATTATATTCTAATAATAAAAATTTGGATCCATTTTTACATCACAATTAATTTATATTAATTTAATATTTTAATAAATTCCAAAAGTACCTCTCCCCTCTCTTAAAAAAGGGTACCACTTCTTCTCATTTATTCACACCTCAAAACCCATTTTTTATAGTACCAATCCAAATCCATTCTTAAAATTCATCCCAATGTTCTAGGGGCATCATTTTTACTATAATACCAATATTATAGGTATTAAGGTGTAAAGAAAGGAGATTGTTTGAAGAAGATATATAGCGTTTAACTGAATGTTTTTATTTTATTTCTCCATCCACCTACTTAAAATATTATTTAATCATGAATATATAATAAAATTAATATATAAAATATTATTATATGTTATTATTATAATGTAATAACCTATATCCATCTCCAACATCCATAAAATGGGAAAGGAATCCATCGTTCGTATGTACGGTGGACTACCACCTTGCAATCTGATATAATTCATTTTCCATCACTATCTATCAAGAATGGTTATAATGGTGTATTTAATGTATATATATGATATTAATTAAATATTTATAATTATTAAAGGATAATATATTATTTAATTTCTTACCTTTCCATTCACTGAAAAATGATAATGTCGTTTGTCCGTATGTGTGGACTATAACCTCCACGAAACAATGTGATTCATTTTTCATCACCACATCACATAGATGATACATATAAGTATATTTAAATAAAAAATATGTTATTAAGGATATATTTATAATTATGTAAATGTAAAACAATACTTATATTCTTTTCATAATGATTTTTGAAAAATGGAAATGTTACTCATGTGTATGTACAACCTACCATCTCCAGGATTGTAATGTAGTTATTTTTTCATAACCATATATCATGGTTGGTTTTAAAAGAAAAATTTATGTATAAAAATTATAATTATTTCTTTATTATTTTTTTTATATTATGGAACAATGACCCATTTTACCATGGTCAACATGTTGAAGTCATTTTGAAATTATGGATTGAACGTCCTCAAAACACCTGATGTGGACTTAATTGATTAAGTAATTAAATATGAAACTAAAATAAATGAAATAAATGGATTAATGGTAAGGTATTAAACCTATTAGATTTTATTAAGAAATAAAATAATTGATATGAGTCTATTATATAGGTATTAAAGGACACATATAGCAAGTCTTGACTCGAGGTAAGGGATTTCATCTCAATTTACTTTCATTGAGGAATATTTTATTATTATGCAATTAATTTATTTTATATAGTGTATATAATAACCCTTTTATGTTTTATATCATTAATAATTCATACTTAATTATATTTTAGGTTTCAATTTAAATTATTTTATCCATGGGGATTTGATTTGAAAGTTTCCAAGTGGTAAAGGGTTTCTTAAGTTAATTTATTTTTGTTGGGTCGTAACTCTTTTTCATTGATTTTTTATGCCATGATTATGTGTGAATTGATATTTAAATTGTTTTAATATTTATCTACAATTTTTTTTTTGGATTTACAATTGTTACACATAATATCTAAATTTATTTATTCTTAGTTTAATGATATGATCATTGTAAGGGTTATTCATCTCAACTTCTCTTTCTTTGGGATGTATGTTTATGTTATTATTTTATGAGGTATATATAATTACATTTGACATAATATATAATTAATATCCTTGTTTTAATGATATTTAAAGTTTCACTTGATGTTATTCTTTCATGGTGATAAAAATTGGATTTTTACCAAATTGGCAAAGGCTTTATGTTACAATCTTTTTTCTTTTTAGGATTTTTTATGTCTAAGGTTCCTTAGGGGAAATCATATGATCTTATTTTATTGAACAAAATATATTTTATTATCCTATGGTTTTGAATGTGTTTTACATGTTTAATTTCCATTACCTCCCTTATTTATTAAGTAAAAATCTTGAAAGTCATTTATTAGTGATTATGATCTTGTATCTTCTTTTAGATCTATGATATTTCTCTTTCATATCCATGTTTTCTAAAATATTTTCAAAAATTTTATTTTCTAAATATAAATTATTTTTTAAATCTATTTCATAGGGTCTTTTACCTTATTTTAAAAGGTTTTAAAAAGGAAAGTTCTTAATGTTTTCCAAATGGGTTATTATTGACTCATTTTACAAAAATGTTTGAAAACAATGTTTATTTTTAACATTTACAATAGGAATGGATTTTCCCACCATCATGGAAATTATTTTATTTGAAGATTGATTTATAATTTTACATGGTTATTTTGAACGAAAGTGGTTTTCATAATATTTTATAAATATATAGTTTTTAAAATTTAATTTTAAAGTTAAAGGCGTATTTTCTTAAAGAATGTTTTTCATGATATTTTAGTGTCATTTATATTTATCAATGATAACAACCCTTGATTTTACTTATGATACAATTAGAATTTTTTTTAATTATACCATCCTCATTATTCCTCTGGATTTATTATTATTGTTTAAAATATATTTTCATGGAACCTTTTTATTTTCCAATGGTTAATCAAGTTATGAAAGGAATGCTATATTTTAATGTATATGGTGACAATGACTTATCCCACCATAATAACCTTTATTTTATGTTTGGATTCCCTTATAAGATTTCATTTTTTATTTTAATAATATCCCTCCTTCCCTTGTTCTGGTTGATTTATGTTTTAAAAATGGTATTTAAATAGAAAGTATATTTCAATATCAAGAAATGTTTTCTTATAGATGAAAAGACTATTTTGATAATTGAAAACTTTTATATGTTATGATTATGTTATTTTTATTGGGAATTGTTTATGATAATTGATTGTTCCATTATAAACCGAGGGTGGGTGAACCTGTTATAGCTCTTCGATGCATTGGGTAAAGGGATGGAGTTGACTGATTCAGTTTCTCCTAAGATATTAAGGAAATATACTAGATGGTTATTCCAATTGTAACCATGATGGTTATTTTATGTGTAACCATGATTGTTGTTCTAAGTGTAACCATAAAGGTTATCCCATTTGTAATATTGATATAAAAATGATGACTCATGTTACTATATTATTTATCTATTATTTCTATGGGTTTTTATGGAAATATTATTTTTTAACATGGTAAGCTAATGAGTTTATGTTTAAATAAAATTATTTGATACTTCTTATGGGTGAAAATCTATAGATTTTTAATGTTTCCTTTAATCAAGATTAATATCACATGTCTCATTATTTTTTATTCCAATGATTTTTTCCTTTTATAAAGCTTTATGTCATGTCTCATGATTTATAATCCAAGCATTTATGGGTATTACTTACCTTATGTTATTCTCATGCACTATGATTATGTCATCATACCCTTATACTCATATTACTCTCATAGATGACATTCAATTGTTAATGATTATGTTTACCTTTACTGAGAATTTGATCTCACCCTTATTATGTTACCTTTTTTTCCATATTATAAAGAATGATGGTAAATTATCTGAGTCTATAAATGTTTCACATGTGAAGAAATTTGTGGGAGATGTTGAAGACTTAATATAAAATATTAAAATATGGGTATTTGGAAAAATATTCCCTTTAAGTAAAGAGTGTTTTTTATGTAAGAGTTTTTTCTAATTCTTTAAAAATCTAAACCTAAAATGTTCTAGGGAATGTAAGTAATTAAATATTTTCTTTTAATGTTTAAGGTTTGGATGGGAAAAAAATTTACTCACATTTATCGGTATTAAATAGGGAAATGTAAAGTTTATGTTTTTAGCACTAGATCCAGGAGTACAGGTTCAGGACAGTTATAGTTGGCATAATAGAAGGGTTTAGATAAATTTATATATTATTATGTTTTCATGTGATATTATATTAAGAGTTATGGATACCATCATGGGTTTATAAGTATGAGTTTGATCATAAGTTTAAAGTCTTAGACACCCATTTTAGGTTTTAGGTGATGGATACAAGATGATTAAGAATATTTTGGGAGGCATTTTTGGTAATATAACCCTTATGTTTAGTATGGGTTTTAGTGAAAACAATTATTTTAGGAATAATTAATTTACATTATTCAGACATAAGTTTAATTTTATTGGTGACCTTTATGGGTTATATTATCTTTTATGTTGAGGTAATTATGGGTTATTACAATTTGGGAACATATTATATAGCTAACCATGGGATTGAAAAAAAAATTGGTGAGTTTGTGACTAATGAAGAAGTTTATTATTTTAGGAAACATTATGTGATTAAATTAAATAGAATATTATGGGATTTTATTTAAGGAATCAAGGTTGAATTATATTTTGGAAGAATATATGAACTTAATATGGAATTATGGTGATTCAAGTCATTTAGGGGAATGATTAGAATATCTTAGAGACAATATGACTATGGCATATACCTTTTTGGGTATATGACTTTATAGGAGACTAATATTATTTGGAGATAAATGTTAAATTTATCTTTAAATAATATGTGGTCAAATCCTTCATATTTTTTGTTTCAATATTGGTTGGGAATATTTAGAATAATTGTAAGGATAATTATTTATGGAATGTTTTAGTTTGAACTTTGGGTATTACTGTTGAATTTTGGAGATTAATGTCATATTTATTTGTATGAAGGTTTATTCATTTTAGTAATTATCTATATTTTTATAACTATTTTATTTTTTATTAATGTTTAAATACATTAGGAATAGATTATTATCCTTTTATGGATTATGTGTTCTTTTAGAAGTTAATTTTAGCATTTCAAGCATAAAAAATTAATCTTGAATACTCATTATTAAGAGAAAAAGATAAATTGTGGAGGAAATTAATTAAAGGATTAAAATATGCTTAGAAATTAAGTATATTTATTTATGTTCTTATTCTAGAAGGTAAAGGAATTCCTCAACTCTAGGAAAATGATCTTGAATAAAAAATGTTATCCATTTACTTTTCTTATTGAGAAATCAATGGTCTTTTAACCCATAAAAAATTTACGGTTTTGTGATGATTAACATTCTCATGATCATGTCCTTTATCACTTTCACCTCCTACGAATGCTTACCGTGTAATATAATCCCTTTGTCTTGATATCTCTAATCAAGCGGGTTGCATGCTAGTGCTATCAACCCATGTGCTCGATTATTCTTTCTTTGACTTCCTGGAATTGAACTCGCCCATACCTTACCCTGGCCATGTATTTATTTAGGCTATATAAATTCCATCAAAGGGTCTGAGATATCTACTTACATTATGGAACATAAGGGACAAATCCTTTCTCGCATTATCTATTAATGTAGTATTACTCGTGACGCACCCAACATATCCTACCTTGTTGTGAATAGTGTGTCGTCACAGTTTTCGTCAATACATCTAAGTGCGCGAGTTGTAATACCCATTAATAATAATATTAAAGTTTAAGGACCAATACACACATCCATAGATAGGAACATCCAATGACACTATAAAATGTGGATTTCCTATTGGCGGGTCTCGTTCTCATAATATCCTCCTGGATATTACCAAGGGCGCACACCATGAGAAGGTGCCTCAAAGTTTTATGAGTCCTCACCCCTAATGACCTGTATTATTTGTGTCCCTCAAATAATATCATCCGGCCATAGAACATATATTCAAGAACAGTGTTATGGCACTTCTGGGTTCTCATCATAGCAGGGATCCTCTATGACCCTTTAATGCAACAACTATCTTTAGGACATTACCACATGCATTGTCACGAAGAAGAACAATAAAGATGTGATAAGGATTTTATTAATGAATAAATTAAAAAGTAGTTGGTTCTAGACCACCAAATCCAACAGAGTTAATGAGGAACCAACTAGAAATTATCTGATCACCATTAATTTAATCTTCCTTGGTCTATAAGGCTATCTAGGGCCCTCTCATGGTTGAGGAGTCGGTTCTTTCCCTCTTAAAAATGATATGGGGTGTGAGTCACCTATTTGTTTGGTTACTATCCCCTCAGAAATCATTTTGTAATCAAGGGTCTGGTTTCCCTACTATGATTAGTATTAGTTATGGACATTGAGTAGGAGGATTTTAGATGGGCCTTATGGAATATGGTGTTTTGGGAACTACATTTTCACTGGTGAGTTTGGCCTTTCACCCTATGGGGCAAGCAAGTCATGACATGTGTGTATGGGGAGTGGCTCATTGTTGATGAGCCACTTCATATGGGATCTCTCTGACAAAATCCTTGGGGTTTGATGTGATGTTTTCAATTATAGTTCCCTCATGTAGACTAATATGGCTTGATCTTATGTGTCATGGAAGAGCATATAGTTTTACCCATGTGGAATGTGTTGTATCTTATACAGATGGCTAGGGAGGTATTTTCCCATAGGGTATATGAGCATGGAGGTTTTTACCCCTACAGAATGGGTTTTTTTCATAGATTCCTTATCCCCTAGAATGAGCTAATATTTGAGGTTATACTTGGGTGTTTTCTCATGAGTTCATGTTATGATCATACTGGGAAGTAAATCGAAGCTTCTTTCCTGGATGGTTCTTTACCCCTTATTTGAGTTGGGAGGATGCAAGGTTTATCCCTTGGTTGTGTGTTGACATGCATTCTTATCGACCTTTTTTTGGGGGAATTATATCAGGTATTTTTATACTCACCTTTTCACAGGCCTTGTTCCTACACTTATTGTGTCTATACAGATGGCGCATAGGTCAATGATGATATCGATGGGCATGGATCTAGTGTGTAACACCCTGAGATTTTTATGAGATAGATTTTTTTAATAATTTGATTTCTTTGATGTATTCTGTTATACACTACACCAAGATAAGTTTGCACTGCATGAAACACCAAATTAGCTTGCGGTATATTCAACACTATGATTATCTTTTGTTACACACAATGTCGAGTTCCTTTGATAGCTTATGTTTCATGCAAGACCGGATTTTACCAAACAATAGTATATTATTAAAATATTATTATTTCATATAATAATAAATAACCTAGCTGTTAAAATTATCGGTTATGAATAGTATTAACTAAATTATGAAAATATAAGTTCTATAATATGAATTCATTGGTTACCAATTAATTATAAATAAAAATATATACCAATTGATTATAAAGGAAATAGTTTTATTTTTATGTTCCCAAAAGGCGTTTTGTCTAAATAAATTAAATTAATTATACTTATTGAATGATATTAATGAAATATATATGTTATATATTCATTAAAATATTTTTTTATACTCATTAAATATATTTTATAGGCATAAGATAAGGACAAACCCAATTTTATGCATAAAAGCCTATATTTTTTTCAAAAGGGTATTTTTATCGCCTTCTAATAGAGAGCTAATTTTAAATAATTTTTTTGACACTTTTATAGTTTTTATATGACAAAATAAACTTCTACTTTTAAATTAGAATATAAAAATTTACTTTGGTTAAATATTTGGTATTTTTCTAGTAAGTTTCATGACTTGATAAATAGTGAAATATAAATTTTTATTAAAGAAACTATATATTTTTTAAAGTATTTACAAGGTCAAATTATATTTTGAATTATTTTTAAAGATTAATTAGTTAATTTTAATTTAAAATAGTACAATTATGATTTTTGAAAATGATTTTTTATATGATTTTATTATAAAAATATTTTTTGTTTTAAAAGGGCATTTGTCTGAAAAACTATTTTTCATGGAATTTTATAGGTTTTATTTTTAATTTAATTCTGAAACTTCTATGTTTTAAATTCTAAAAAATGGATGTAAAATTTGGATTCATGAGGTCCAAATTTTGTATGTATGTCCATTTTATTTTTTTGGCCAATATGAATAGTAACCATGGTAAATTTTGTTACCATGGTAAAAGGTAAATTTGGTAATTTAGGTTAAAGATAAAATTATAAAGACTATAAAATGACCCTAACAAATGAACACATATTATTGGATGAATTAAATTCGACCATTAACACTTCAGGATCTAAATTAAGTCATTTAATGGACACTTTCCCTTGAAAATGACTTAAAAAATATTTAATTCAAAGAAAGTCACAAGATGTCATTTTTTTTGTCTTTAATACCTCTTTTTTGACCACATGGGAAAAATGAATTTTATGAATGAATATCAATGATATTTTTAACTTAATAAACATATTTTCATAACATAAATTTATTTTTTATGTTTTGGGCCACTTGGGTGAAATTATGATATTTATAATGTTTTATTTAATAAAAATTTAAAGATATCGCATTCATGTTTTAAACAATATACCATTTTTCATATAGATTTATACAGTAGATAAATTCCACTATAAATTTTATTCTAAAATATATAATATTTATCTTCATCATAATAATTTATTTTTAATTTTTAGTGAAAAAATAATTATATTAAATAATTACACAACACTGATGTAGTAATTATTTTATTATGGAAAATATCAAAGAAATGTTATTAAAAATATTAAAATAAATATAATTTGAGATAATTAATGAAACTAAATAATTTTATAGATGATATTAACCTCTTAAGGATATAATAAAAAAAATTGAAGTTAACTCATTATATTAATATTTTTAAAAACCCATTAATTGAATAGTGTCAAAATTGACAATATTGATATTTTATCAAAATAATGTATTATTAAATTATTTAAAAATCATAAAACATTTTTAAAAATACCAAATAATTATGATATGGTTTAAAATGTTCTAAATTGTTCATTTATTGTCTAATTTACATCAAATATGTAAAATTTACACTTTTTTATATTGGATAATTTATTACCTTAGTTAAATTAAAATCGGTTAACTAAGGGTTAATTAAAATGAAAAGGTTAATACCATAACTTATATAAAATCTATTTTATTACAAGATTAAAACCTTATAAATATAATATTATAATATATAACATTTTTTGGTATTTGGAATGAAAATTAATTTATTATAAATTAATATTTTTTAACTTCCAAAAGTGCCCCTCACCTCAATTATAAATGGGAAACTCCTCCATCACTTTTTTCACATTAATTTGAGCCTTTAATCTTGTACATAACATAAAAATTTCTCTTCTCAACTTCCCTTGTTACATTCTAGAGGTGATTTCCTTCTCCAAATACTAACTCTAGTGTCCCTAAGAGAAGATCTAGAGGGATCTCATTAAAGAATAGGTAATCTCCTTCACCGACTCTTTTAAGATTATTTTTTCTGTGACTTCCTATTAATGTGTTTTTTCCATTATAAAATAATAAATAAAGTATAAAATATATTCTAAGATTTTATTATGACTATGTAATAACTAAATTTCACCTTTTATCCATACTATAAAAAATGAAAGTACCACACGTGCGTGCGTACGGCTTACCGTCTTCACGCCATTGTGTAATAATTTTTTCATTACCAAATTATTTGGATGGATATAATGATGAAAATAATAAATATATATAATTATTATATCATGATATTGATTCAAGAAGATAATATATACCATCCAATTCCTTACCTTTTTACTATTAAGGGAATGATACCATCGCTCACGCGTATGTACAGACTACCATCTCCATGATGCGATGTGATTCATTCTCCATGATTAACAATAAAAAATGATTATAAAATTGTATACAATGAATAAATATGTTATCTATTACCTCAATATCATTATTTAAAGGAAATAACTATATCTTATGCACATGAACCATGACTTATATGAAAAAACATACATAGGAAAAATGAAGCAGTTAACACCTAGAAGAATAGTAATAATGAAATGTTATTAAAAAATAGGTGATAAGATAACAATATATGATATAATAAATATGAATATGGTTTTTAAATAAGTTAAAAACATTCTTTAAACCATTATATAGGGTTTTTGGATACGTACAAAGGAAATTGGACCTAAATTAAGGGATTTTTGTCTCACTTTTATTTCTGTGGGGCACATGCCTTATACACTACCTGATTCTTTTATGTGGTGTATATACTGCCCATGAATATTTTTATGAGTATTTTTTATAAATATTATGGTATTTAAATATCTATAAAATTTTATTTATTTTATGTGGCATATGATTCGACTGATTATAAAGTGTTAAAGTTTAATTTCACATTCTCATTATTATTCAGGATTGTTTATACATAAGTATATACTGAGGAATATTTATCTTCCATATCCATGTTTCTTAAAAAAAATTCCAAAATATTTTCAACATCTTATAAAATGGTTTAAATTAATTTTTACCCATGTGTGAATTTTTTTAAATGGTTTTAAAGGAATCTTTTTCTCATTTTCCTAATGAGGTAATTTGTGAATTTTAAGAAAAAGTACGAGAAGAATGTTTTTTTAACTTATATGAAATGAACTAATTTTTCTAATTTAATGAAGTATTAATTACTTGAGTATTTACCTTATAATATTTCAATATTATTTTTAAAGAAAATTTTTCTTTTAATATTGTGTTTCATTTTAATAAAAGAAAACATTTTCAAAAAAGAAAGGATATTTTCCTCAAGAATTATTTTCAAGTGATCTTTAAAAATCATTTTACATCTAATAAAATGTTATTTGATGTTACTTATGTTTTACTAGGATATTATGTAATGATAAAACTATTATTATTTCTCTTAATAGTTTATGTTTATTATGGATTTATGTTTATGAATCATGTTTCTTTTCCACGAGTTATGTTATGAAGAAATGTTTATGAAACCCATTTATTTTTATGGGATATGATATGATGAATGATTTATGTTCTTGTGGAATACATATGTACGGTTTTAATTATGTAATGGGTGGGACCTATATATACCTCCAATGCATTGGGTAAATATTTATATCTCATAAGATAGATAGGATTAAAACTGGAAATTATCTCGGTTCAGTAATACAAGGATGAAATGGGAAGTAAACTCGATTCAGTAATATAGGGCTAGAATGAGGAGTGAAATTAGTTCAGCAAATAACTTTTTCCACTATTATAGTCTTGTAATTGAGCCTTGACTAATATGGAAATTATTTTCTATGCTTATGTGTATTCTAAAATTCTATGTCTTATGTTATGATCTCATGAAGTATGTTCTTTATAAACATATATGATTTATTACATGGAATGATATTATGATATTTTATATACATGATATAATTTTCAAATGTTTTCTTATGATTTTATGTCTTATGATTATGATATTATTGATATATTTTTTACCCTTATTGATCATCTGAGCTCACCCTTTTCATATTTTTCTTTTCCCCAGGTTATGAAGAAAGGTTTTAGGTAGGGGTGCTAAATGGGAAAATATTTGTGGGAACATTGAAGATCTTTATCTAGACTATAAGTTTGTGTTATAAGTTTCCAAAGGCACTAAAATAATAAAATATTTGGGTGTGTGTTTATGTAATGTGTTAAGTATTCTATAAAAACGATGTAATATCCATGTATGTAAATCTTGGGTCATTATATAGAGGTACTATTGGAACCAGATATTAGTATAGTTGGTATGATTCATGACTATAAGTTCTTGGTATAAAGTTGATGTTATATGGTAATACTTTTTTTTGAGTCACTCGAGGTCAGTTATTATCATAGCATTGAGCCTTGTATCTTTTTCTGCTTTTTTATTAGAATTTATATTGTATGCCCTTGGATATTTATTAGATGTGTGAAGGAACATTTTATTTTCAGTTAGATATGTTTTCCTTTATGGTTGTATATATCTTTTTGGATGAGAATGTATATCTATTGTAGGTTTATAGGTTATGAACTCTCATTGTGAGTTATGAATTCTTGGTGTTAGTCACTATTCCCTAGCCTATCAGAGATGTGCTTGAGGTGGCACACCCAAATCACCACCAACAGAGGTAGGGAAATAGTGGTTCAAGTCATGCCTGATTGGTATCAAAGAAGTTTTTTCCTAGGGATGGGGCTTGGAGATAGGTTTCTCATGAATTTGGTTCAGGACATGTGGGGAAACAATGCTTAAAGGTTCTTAGATTTTTTTGAAAAACTAGGGAACCTAGCCAGGATGTGGTGGATGACACATTCCTATGAAAGGGATCTGATAATCTACTGATTAACTTGATTTCCTAGAGCATTAGTTGAAAAGTAAAGTTAGTAGGTCCATGCATTATATAATAGTAAGAGTATTATTGTTTTCATAATCTGACATCCTAATTTTGGAGATGTCATCATGAAATGGGGATGTTGATTCCCTTATGATGATTATTTCACTAGAGGTGTAGAATGGACCTTCAATGGATTATGGATGTGATGGGATTACCCATGTACGTGTGAGATCCCCAAGTAATTATCTCTATATAACCTATAATTCCACTATTTGGTGGACTTTCGTGGCATAACTATGGTGTAGGATAAGGATCCCAAGGGTTTGGGATGTTTTTTTGGATGGGTTCAATACTCCCTCAACTGAGGTTTCTTCCAGTGAGGCATGAGTCCACCAAATCAGATCATAGAGTTTGGTACTCTCTTATGGATATAGAGTCATAGACTACCATCATCGAGGAACAAGTCCTCTATTCAGGCATGGGGATTGGTACTCCCTCGATTTTGATGAGGTTTATATCCCCCATATTGTATAAGGTTTATTACTCCCTTGATAAATAGGGTACAAGTCTACCATTTACAGTGATTATGTTTTATGAAATATGGGATTACCTCTTCTATCCATGTGAGTTGGTACTACCCACATGTATATAGGTGTATAATTTCTTTTATAGTCACATGTATTCTTTACTCGAGCATGGGTTCAGTACTACCTCAGTCCCTAATGATCTCCTATCGAGGTTCCCTTTGTAAAATAAATTTTGAACCCAAATGAATTTAATGATAATGGGATTGAGTTTTCTCTCAGAGAGGATTGTGTTATAGGTGTATTTTTATTTTGTTTAATGGGTTTTATTTTGTGAAAATAGTTTGTGTGATTGGATGGTTTTAAATTTCACTATTAAAAACTAATGGTCAAATTAAATTGGTTATTAAATTTGTATTTTTAGATAGTATCCTAACCTCGTATCATCCCCTTACCACATCTATAAAATCACAAGTTAAATTTTAATTTTCTACTATTATCTCTCTAATATAATGAAACCTCACTTAGATTTATTAATCCTAGAAGTCTCATCTTGAGTATAAAAGTATAATGATCACTTTAAACCAAAATATCACCTATCCCCCTAATTGGATATCTCTGGTCACCCTCCTCTCCACCTACTATCTGTTATTGTGTAGAGTGAAGTGAATTTGAGTGGCCTGTGTGTGCAATCTAGAGATTGATAAAATACAAATTTAAAGTGCATAAGTATCAGGAAATATCCTAAAACCTAAACATGTTCAAATAGATATAGAGATATTAATATAATATAAAATCAATTAGAACATTGAATTCATTTATAGGGAGGTAAGGAGAGTCAACTCAGATCATCCAATAATGGATTAGTGTTCCATCACTTGAGAATTATAGAAAAATGAAAGGAAAAAAGTGATGAAAATGTAGCACCAACTCTAGTTTGATAATCATAGAAGTGGCCTTCTCATCCCCTTTCCTCTAGTGAATAGTACATCTTTTATTGATAAATTCTGTAAGTTCCTCAATCTTTCATTTTCAGCCATGTGCTTAGCCTAAGATTCTATTCCAACAAACCCAACAAGTCTTAATTATTCCTTAAATTCTAAACTCAATTCCTTCTCTATAGATTATCACCGTATGTATAAATCTATCACCGGTATTTCTAAAAATTAGTGTACTTGAATTGTTTCTATTAAAACAATCTTTCCTTATGATCAAACCTCATACCCCTTCATTAAGGATCAAAGAGAAATTATTTTCTACTATGGGGATTTATTGAATGTCAAAGCTTTATTAGGTAGGGTGATAATGTACATGATGGCTAGGGATTTGTATTTTTATTAGAATTGGAATGGTCTTGCATAGTGGGATTAAGTGAGGACTATTTGGTCTTGGGCATGGGATGTGCCTGGGTGTTGAAACTAGGCCTATATTTCACTATATTTCACACATTTTTGTACTATACTTAGAGCTGGTACTAGAATAGGGATGCAATGGTGATTCTAGGCACTCTATCTTCCTTGGATTGGAAACTAATTTCTTAGTGTTCTATCATTATATAATTATAGAAAAATAAAAGCATACAAGAAAATAAGATACATTAGAAACTATGGTTTTATAATTGTGTAAGCAACATCCTCATCCCATGTCCTCCAGCGAAAAATTAATTTTTTATAGATAAATTACCCTGAGTTCTTCATTCTTACATTTCTGACCACATGAATCGAATGCGTTTCTATTCCAATGAACACGACAAGTCTGAATTATTCCTAAAATTTTGAGCCCAATTAATTCCCTTTAGACTATCACCACATGCACCGCTTGATGGTTGATATTTCTCCAAATTATCATACTTGAATATTTTTTGTTAAAATATTCTTCCCCTATGATTAAACTTAGTACTCCTTCATGAAGGATCAAAGAGAAATTATTTTTTTTGGAGGCTTCACTGGATGTCAAATTTTTCTTGGGGGAAGGATATGATGTAAATTCTAGCTAGATGTTTTAATTTTTAGTGGAATTAGAATGTGACTGTATACTGGGATTAAGTGAGGATGGGTCGGGCTTGGGATTTGGATGTGAATTAGTGTTTAAACTAGGATTAGATGTCACCTTATTTCACACATTTTTATACTATAATTGGAGATAGAATGCGAATGGGGATATAATGGCGAGGTTAGGCACTCTGTCCTCATGTTAAATATAGGGGAGACACGTAGAGAATAAAATCGATCTCTGATAAATTTATATCACTGAACTCGGGTTATCATCGATCAAAGCTTCAGTAATTCTTCAAAAAAGGATCTTTATATTTCCAATTTTTGTGAAGTGGGTCGAAAAGGTTTTTATATGAGAGGAGGATTTAGCTATTAAAGTGTAGGTAAGGGGGGATTTTTGAGAATTTTTGGTTGAATTGACCATGCACCGAAGTCTAGGAAATTGAATTAGATATTTGGAACCTAGACCTGTTGTGTTAGTGAAAGACTACTACTTCAAGGGTCACACATGAGCTATAGTGGAGCTTGGGTAGTAATGGTGTTGGATTCATGATTTTTTCTTCATTATGGACTTTAGTAGAGTAGTATGTTTTCATCTCAATTTTATGTATCATCCTTTTCATTGGGCACAAGTTATGGCATCCTCCAATATTTATCTCTGTATAAGGAAACATGCAAGACCATAGAAAAAAATTCTAAACTTGGGTGGATCTTCTTCAAATCATGTCTCAAATTCATAGTCACCTTTTATTCAGCCTATAATTCAACTGGTGGCATGGATCAAGTTGATTCATGATGGTTCTCCTAGTTCAGTGTCTTTTTCATTGTTTTAATTTCTATTGATTCACCTTGGATCAGTTACATATCTAGGTTTTGGTTAGCTTCAATGGATCTTATCATTTCTAATTTTTTTCACATACGTTCATTTCTTTATTCAATCCCAATCGCCGAACTTCTACATGGTGGTGCATATTACTCATCATACATTATCTTATTCCTTAATAGAGCTCAAAGGTTATTCATCTGTGAGCATAGGAGCCATCAAGCTTCATCAATGGTGGTGTGGAATCTCATTTCCAATGGAATAATCCCCATCGTGACTTTAATTTCATCCATTATTTACCCAATATCAAGTCTCTGATGGTGGATCATAGATTGGGGTTGGATTTATCTGGAATACTATGCACATGCGCAACTTCAACAGTTTAGTGGTTGGATCATTTCTAGTTTTTGTTTGGTTTTCAATCATTTCCCCATCTTAGTTCATGTTTTAAGACTCAAACTTTCATATCCTTGTGATGACTTCTATTTTCAACATCTTCCTTGATGGATTTCATAATACCACATTATATCTTCCTAGTTTGATGATCTCATATGTGAGGTAGGTTCATTAAGTTGTCTATCTAGGAGGATAAGGCATGGTGGATAGTTGTGTGGTCACTGGATCAAATGTAAATAGATAGGTCTGGTTAGTGGTTGTTGAGCTCACAGTCAATCCCAAACATGGAATGGTAGATTGGAACAGATAGCCATAGTTTATTGTGAAGAGGGTTCAGTCACTTTCCTTGGGAAAATTTCTAATAATATCAATCATGTGGTCAATTGAGGGACATATCATGGTATCTTTCCTTTTCAAGATTCTTTTATTTGTGAAGGCATGTGAATTTGATTGCATAAGATATGAGCATGGTTGTGATAAGCCTTTAATAATTTAGTGAGAAATTATATGATTGACCATGGATATGGAGGGAATGGTAGCTTTGAGTGTTTTCCAAATTTCCTCACATGGTCACTGGACATGTAAGTTGGTTAAAAATTGGTCTTGTGGTCACTCCAGGCCTTTGCTAAATTTATAGTGTGATTACTTGGATCAACCATATGAAGGGACTGTCACAGTCACTTCAAGATTTTTTCCATCATAGCCTCCACTTATGAATTATATTTATATATATATATTTTTCAGTGTAGAAAATGAAATAAAAAAAACTAAATTCAAGTTAAATTAATTTATGACCTTCTTCAATTAATACAAAATGAATGAATACCATCAGTTAATTTTTACATTTACAAAACACAATTTATCAATAAATTTCCATATTGATGTTCTGCTATTAACAACTAAACTCACATGTCCAGATAAAATTCAAAATTAATTACACATAAAAATTTAATGTCTTTAAATAATTTAATTGCAAATTAAAAAATAAAAGTATGGATATACAATTCAAACATTAATGAGAAAATAAAATCATGTTTCAATCCATTGACTATTTAATTCCAAATTTTCAAAATAAAGAATAAATTTATGGATTTCAAGTGAATAAAACAATGAAAGGTCCAGATTTTACCCATTAAACAATTTAATTTCTCGATTAACTTTAAAACTGAATAAAACAATAATATTTCAAAAATCAAAGAATGTATTTTTCTAAGTTGATTCAAAATTGATCAAAACTATTTTTAAATAAAATTTCAAGTATCCAAAAATTAATGTATGGATTTTCTGAAAAAAATCAAAATTGAATAATACACTAACAGTCAATATTTAATACATTTTTCAATGAAGTCTATAATCTTAAAAAGTCACAAAACCATATCAATTTCCTAGGTTTTGAATTATTAATGGGATTAAATTCAATATAATGTAGACAAAAAATTTGAAAATTTCAACTCGCATCAGTCCCGATGAGGTGCAGGTCCCCCACACTATAGAGGATTTGGTACTATCCTATGAGATAGGGTGAAAGTACTCATTCTGTAGAGGTTAGTGTGGTGGGGATTCACCATAGGTGATGACAATTACTCCCTTGACTAGTTCTTGGACACCTAGAGAGGTTCAAGTCCCTCACTATAGTTTAGAGGTCAACAGAGGTTTGATTGATGAATGAAGTTTGATTATGATCTCCTGGTTGAGAGTACACCCCTAGGATGATCCATATATAGAGGTTAGAACAACCAATAGACTCTTAAAAATTGAGGATGATGAATATGATGAACCGAATGCTAGGATTGGGAGCCTTGGTTAGATGGTATGTTCTTTTCTCATGCATAGAGGACATCCTTTGTGTAGATTTATTATCTAATGGTCAGTAGTTAGATGATTGGTGATAATATCTAAGATGATCATCTCCTAGTGTAAAATATGGAGGTCATTGATTGGGTAATGCTTGATGTGGTCTGAGGTGTGATTAGTGATCGCTTTACTTAGTGATTGTATTTTTTAGCATAAGTGATTGATATTCTATCATTATTTCATGGTTAGATAGGAAGATATAGAACCTACTAGAGTCTTTAGACTATAATGGAATATTGTATACTCTTACTAGAGATGAGAAGTCACCATATTTTTTCTCAATAGTGTGAGGTGACTTCGACGAAGAGGTTTTTATTCAAATTATACTAAGGTAGAATGTGGCCTAGTGGTGATATTGTTGGCAATGTATGACCACTTGTAACCTAATTTCGGGTGGATGGTGTATTTTTTATATGATTTTAAATTGATTAAATGGGTTTTGGTCCACTTTTATGGGGAATTGGTAACCAGGAGATGAGTAGGGCCAACCCTCAAGAAGTTGTATCCCGTTATTTCCCTAGTTGGTGAGCTTGGCTTCATGCATGATTTTTTTTTCAGAGGACCAATCCTATGGTTATATAGTAGGGGTGGTACTTTCCCTGGTAGATTCCCCAGATGTACTCTAGGAGCTGCACACTAAGATTTTTGGAGTGGCCTACTTTAGGAGTTTCCAAGGTGTAGAAGAAGTGGTAGAGCTATGCTCCTATTTTGTGGTTTCTATAGAATAGATCTATGTTCATGGTGATTTTTGGATTCATTAGTTTTGGGTATGGCTATTTTCTAAGGTGGTGATGGGATAAACAATGTGATTTTGATTTTCATGAGTATTTGACTGACTAGAAGTCAATATAATCAAATTTATATCCACATGGGTGGTGTCGAGATATTTTTAGTAGGTGATCCCTTATAGAATCTCGAGTTGTGAGATATAGTGTAACATCCTGTAGGATGATGGTTTCAAAAAATTAGTTTTTATCAGATATCAACTTGTAGTTTTAGAGGGAGGAAATAGATAATAATTGGTAGATTAGAACCATACAGAGGTCAATGGTGCGGTCGTGTTTTCCCTACTATTGTTAACAAAGAATGGATGGTGGTATCAGGGTTATTTTAGTTTCTTGAGGTAGAAAAAATTGATGTATGTTCCTTTTTAGCTAATAATGAGGAGTATACTAAGACCCTTATAGGTGGTATGGTGCTATTGTTGAGATACCTGATGATGGAGTTTGATGTGGTTTGATTGTCTCAGCATAACAATAATACAAGTCACCCCATTTTAAATGTTGGGAGAATAATCCCCCACCCCTCAAGATATTCCTTGATAAATGGGTTATATCTGAGGGATACTGATGTTTCTTGGAATCACTTCATGGTGGAGTTGTTGGGCATTCCATGGTTAGAGGAAAATGATTGAGATATAAAGACTTGGTGTATTTTTAAAAGGCAAGTCATGATGGTTTCAAGAGATTCTCCTATGGTGGATTGTGGCTATTTGGAATTTGTGGAGGTACGAGAGTATCAGATGTTGTGTCCCTCATCTTAGTGATAAATAAGGGATGCATTCTTGAGTTGGGATTCCTTCTAGGTCTTTTTGAATATGTAGACCTATATAAGTTTGAATATATCATGTGTGGGTGTGTCATATTACCATGTGAAGATGTTTTGTGGGTTTCTTGGAGAGATGTTTGGGTAGTTTTCTTTTTCAAGGATAAAAATTCTCAAACCTGGGGAGGATATAGTGACCTTCATTTTTCCACATAGAAGACTTGTCTTATTTTAGAGTTTCAAAGACCTGAGATTTTAAAAAGGGTAAAATTGTAAATATATCCTAGAAAATTATGTTAGAAAGTTAATATGATCATTATATTAACTCTGGGTGTTCGTGTTTACCCTTTAACTAAGCTGATACTAAAAGGAGATCATGGTAGGGTCTTGATAAAAATATATAAAAAATAATATATTAGTTTGTTAGCCTATGCATGATGATTGTGATAGATTGGTGATTTCTTCTCAAATAGGTCTCTGATGAGAAAATCAACATCATATTTGGGTCTATAATGCTAGGTTTACACTAGGATAACTATAATTTGGGATTTCATTAGGGTTTCAGATCAAGTCCTTTTTCTGGTATTTTAATTATTTTATTTTTTACTCTCCCATCCCCTTATCTTCTCATCCCTATACACGCCAATGAGGAGACCTCCCTGTTGAAATATCGAGGGAAAGTATAAGGGATAAGGAACTCGTTTATGAGGATATTGGAACCAAATTAGGTCACAGCGACCTTAAAGCTTCGATGATTCAGTGTAAGGTAGGAATTTTTATTTCATTTTCATTCTATTATTCACAAATTTGGCATTGAATTTCCCCATTCCCTAAAATTTTTGGATTTTTGAAGGTGGTAATGAAGATCGATGATGAATGGTTGGTCTAAGGCTATGTCCAGTGATAAGACATGTAGGTTCGTTGAGGTGGCTTAGTGATGGTTCTATCAGGCGACATCAGTTGACCAGGAATGATGGGGCTGTCGTGTGAGTGGATTAACCCCAAATAGTAGGTTGGATTTTCAAGTGATATTGATAAAGGGAGGCTAGTATCAAGGTGATTGGTGTTGATGAAGAATGGTCAGTTGTGAGGTTTTTAGCATGGAAAAAGTGAAGTGTCCAATAAGGCTATCATGTTCAAGTAAGAAAGGCAGTAGGTTCCACCCCACTATATTATAGAAAAAAAGAGGAAGAAAAAAAGGAAAGGGGGGATGGGGGAAAAGACATAGAATTAATCTCCCCTATATTATATTTTATAAAATATTATTAATAATAATAAAAATATTATTATTATCATTATTATTAAGTTAATTTTTTTTGATAATAACTTCTTTGTTTTATGTAGGATTTATAATCCATATGTAGCACTGCGATCATGAAATTGAAGTAAACGATTCAATACCAATATGAGATATAAAATTTTGACTTGTGGACCAATCCTCGCATCATGTCATGTAACACATTTTGTGTTTGTGGTGATGAAACATATATTTATTCATCAGGTGTCCATTTCAAATAAATAAATAGCCTATCCTGACTATTTATTCATGTAAACCATGACAATGTAGTCTGTTTGGACATCAAAGGCTTCTTATGTGATTAGATATGTGAATTTTGAATTTATATCCATATGATCGATATCATAGTTTGGGTTAGTCCTAGTAGTGTCCCATATGAATCAAGTTATCCTGAAAGGAATTGTAGACAAGGGTGTGGCTCAAAGATATCCCCCTTTTCCCATGCACCTCTGAGATTAAGCTGATGCATGCAGTTTTTAGGGGAGGATAGGAAGTTTGAAATGTTCACACTGTTATATATCCTTCAAGACCAATCAACATTACTAATGGTTAGTGTCAATATTGGTGGCCATATAATGTTCTCAATGGACCTTCCATCGTACCATTGGTATTGATGACGATGGGAGAGAGAGGTATTAAGGTAGGGTTTTTTTTATTTCCTTGGATGATTTATACACATGTGTGAGGCATGGATTCCTCACTGTGACTGTAAATGGTGACATGATTATTGTGGTAGTCAAGTAGTGGGAAAATTTTAGATGTTTGAGGTTGGTGACTTCCCCATATTAGTTAGATAACATCTCTCAATTGGGGAAGGACCTCAGAGGCGGTATTTGGATTAGTGACATGATAGTGGTGGTAATTGCAAGGCATGTCTTGGGATCAAGTGCTCGAGGACTATGGTGTGTGAGTTCACCAAGTTCCCCTCCAGTATGTCACTCTCATGAAACTTGGTTGAATAAATAAGGAACCATATAGTAGTTGGTTGATTACCTCCACTTGATATTTCTTGGACACAAAACTATCTAAGGTCCTCTCATGGTTAAAGAGTGGGTTCTTTCACTCTTGAAAATAGGATAGGGTGTGAGTCACCCATTTGTGGGGTTAGTGGCCCCTTGAATATCATGTCATTATTAAGGGTACGAGTTCCCCACTCTGATCAGTATCATTTATAGACTTTTAGAATGAGGTGTTCATATGGTCCTTATATAATATGTATTTATAGGAACTATGTTTTCATCAATGAGTTCGGTTGATTTTCCAGTATGGTGAGTGAGTGATGATGTGAGAATATGAGGAGTTTCTCATGGTTGTTGAGCCCATTCGTATCAGATCTTTCTAACTAGATCCTCAAGGTTTGATGTGGTATTTTCAATTAAGGTTCCCTCATATATACATATGTAGTTTGATCTTCTATGTCATAGAATATCATAGAGGTTTACCCATGAGGCATGTGGTGTATCTTCTACAGATGGTTAGGGAGGTGTTTTCCACTGGGATTTATGAGTGGGGAGGTGTTTACCCCTAAGGCATGGGTTTTTTTCATAGAGTACTTATCCCATGGAATGAGATAATATGTGGGGTTATGACTAGATATTTTCCTATGAGTTTGTGTCGGCTTTAAAATAGGAAGTAAAGCTGAAGATTATTTCCTACCTAGTTCTTTCCCCATTGTTTGAGTAATGTGGTTGTACAATTCATCCCCTTATTGCATTTTGACCTATAGCCTTATCACCCTTTTGTTTTTAGGGAATTTTACTGGGTATTTTTACACTCACCCATGCACGGGACTTGTGACCACATTTGTTGTGTATATGAATATGGTGCATTGTTTGATGATGATATCTATGGGTATAGATCCGGTGGTGTTATTTGTAATGACCCAAGATTTTAGATCTTTTAAAATTAATATTATGTTTGATAAATTGTGTTACACGCAACACCAAACATAAAAGAGTCACAACATACTGAATAAGTGTTATTAAAAAAACTATAATAAAACTTCTAAGATAATAATCAATAAAAAATTATTACCTTTATAGGGTAAATAATTAATATGATTTAATGATAAAAGCGTTATTTTTAATAAAATAAGATTTTCTTTATATTTTGTATTTTCATTAAAAATATAAATTTATAAATTTAATATTTTTAAATTAATAAAATTAACATAATTTTTGAATTTATAATATAAAAATTATCTAATTATGAATTTTTAGGACTCTATTAAAATAGCTTTTTATGTGAATAGTGAAAAATACAGTTTTTTTCCAAAATTGTAAATTTTATAACTTTATCATTATACAATAAAGACTTAGAAATATAATAAAATTTTTAATTAATAATATATGTATTTAAGTGGTAAAATTATTTATTTTAAATATTATTTGGAATTTATAAAATCTATGTTTAATTTTAAGAACTTAAGCAACATTTTATTCCAATTTTAAAAATAGTTTTCAGTATTTTCTTTTAATTAAAAATATTTATGGTGAAATTAATTTTTGAATTTATTTTAAATACATGAACATTTATTTTTAACCAATTTTTATTATTTAAATTAACAACATTGATAATTTTAACTTACCCATAAATTTTAAACTTAAAAAACACACTTTTTCTAAAAATTATTTTTACGCTTCATGTGCATTAATTATGAAATCAAATTTTATAAACCTTAAATATTACATTTTATAAAATGATTTTCATATTGGAAATGAGAATTTTCAAATAATTCAATAATTTTAATTTTAATGTTGGTTGTTAAAATTAATTACCGAGGTTAGAAACATTAGTTATCATGGTAAAAGTAAAATGGTTAAAGAGAGTTTTACTAAGTGTAAAAGACCTAAATTTAAAAAAAAACATGCCATATAAGGTTTGGGTGAGAGGTGTAAAGTCCAAAACTACTACCCTCCATTATTTTAAACTATTTGAGTCTTCAAACCTTGAATAGTGACATACCATTATTGAAATGTAATGGGTACTTCCAAAATTACCCTTGTATTCACTTATAAAGGAGAACACTTCCACCCCTTCATGATGAACCTATTCCTTATAATTTACTACAAAAATATTCCATTTTTATCCTCCTATATTCACTTCTTAATTTTATAATCCTACGGTATTAATTATTTATCCTAAGGCCTCTATTTACAAGTATATTTCTATGAGAAATCATAAGTTATCAACGTGATTATTTCTTACTCCTTAGTCTTTTCTTATTAATATTCCCCTTAAAATATTTTTATAACCACTATAATATAATGACATAAGTATTATTTATATAATTAAACGTTATTATATTAATGGATCAATTATTATTCAATATTTTTCATCCACTAAGAAAAATAAAAGAACATTGATCTTGTGTACATGCAAACTACAACCTCCATAAAGCGATGTGTTTCCTTTTTAATCACAACCTCTCATTGATGGTAACAATGATATATTTGATGAATTAATATATTTGATATGTCAGAATTATGATTCTGGAATTATAATTTATCATATACCTTCATTCCAAATCATTCTTTGATAAATGGAAACTTTAATTGTATGTATGTGCGGATGACAACCTCCATGAACAATGAAATTAATTTATCATCACCAACCTTAATGGATGGTTCTAATAATGAATTTAATGAAGATATGTGATATTTATCACATGTTTATGCTTTTATAAAAGTTATATTATCATTAGATAAAAACAATTACTTACTCATTAAATCATTATAGCATGCTCCCGTTTGGATCAGTTTTACCACCTCTGTGAACGATGTTATAATGTTTATATCATGAAAGATTAAGAAAGATTATATAATTATAATATCATGTAATAATGATGTATTTAAGATATTTTAATTATTCTAGAAATTTTTTATTAATACACTACTAGAAATATTACATATACCAATGGACCTATACCAATAGTTTTAGAAAACTATTGGTATAAGTATTGCATAGGTACCCAATACCAATAGTTTTACAAAACTATTGGTATATGTCCCAAAAATTCTAGTACCTATACCAATGTTTCTCCAAAACCATTTGTATAGGTACCCTAATTTTTCATTAATTATTTTTTCAAATAACATAAAATAATTTAAAATTTAAATTAATTTTAAATATACATACATATATATATATACATATCTAATAATGTTCATAAAATTGATTATACCTTGGTGGTTAAGTCGTTGAAGTATTAGTTGGAGGTGCTGGGATCAAAACTCAATGTATTTTTTACATTACCTATACCAAAAGTTTTCCCAAACCATTGGTATTAGTGTTTCATATATATTACCTTTATAAATAGTTTAGGAACCGATGGTATAGACCACATATACCAACAGTTTTTCCAAAACCTTTGGTATAGGTCTATATTGACACTAAAATAGCTAATGACTCTTCAAACTACTAGTATAGGCTATACCAATGGCTTGAAAGACTATAAAAATGGTTCCAAATCATTGGTATATCTTTTTTTTTCTACTAGTAATATTTAACATATTTATTTATATATCCTCTTTCGATTGTTAAACACATAGAAAATAGTCCATCGTGATTTCCATTTTCACAAAACCATATCCATGACTTTAACCTAATAAAAATGGGACTTAATGAATCATTAAAAAAATTATTATCCTATATTGAATAATATTGGAATGAAGAACTTTGGACCAATAAGTAATAATCGACCATGTCATTGTGGTACTTGTATGAAATAAAAAATCAAAAGCTATAACACCCAATGATGAAAATAAACTATAACTAAATGATATATTTATAATAGATGATTATAAATGAGGTGTATAAAACTTAATAAATTTTATAAGGTTATTTAATAATTGATTAATATAGTTATGTTCATTATATATGAGGTTAGAGCATTGATCATGTAAGCGAGAATACAAGGTAAGGGTTTTTGTTAACTCAATTTCCTTTCATTGTGTTAAAATCCTTCTAATTGAACTTTTATATTAAAAGTTTGTTTTATTCTACTATATTAATAGTGCTATGATATATTTACTCCTTATATTTTGGGGATTTTATGTTTTACAATAATTTTTTTTACATTGATAAATTTACTTTCATAAAAGTGTAGCATTATTAAGATTAATTCCCAACTTTTATAATGACTCTTTTTACTCCATGTCCATGTTTTATCTTTCTGATAATGTTCTCCTTTATTAAACTAAATATTATTTTCCTTTTTTTGACCCTAAAATATATCTTTACCTCTTATAAAATGGAAATTTTTATTATCCTTTATAATGATGTGGGTTTTAATAAAGGTATTTTGATACAAAAAGGGGGATTTTCTTTACACATTATTTTATTATCCAACCCACTTTTCCCTAAACAAGAAATATTTTATTTAAATATTCTTTTATAAATTATGTTTTCTTGAAAAATTTATAAAATTTATTATGAAAATGATTTATAAATTCATATCTAGAACAAAGTTTCAAAACGTTTTAATGAAATTCAGTTAAAAGTTTAACTCCCATTTTCCTTTATATATCCAAAAGATCTATCTCTAATGAAGTTTTTCCCAAGATTCACCATATATTTTCTATTATTAAGTATTAATTTTTGGGTGATCAATATTTGGTATCAATCGATCAATTTCTAGAATTCATTTTTATTTGATACCGTTCAAAAATTTCATGAAACCAATTTTATATCCATGGTTTCTATATGATATAATGATTGGAAATGTCATGAAACCCATTTTCTTTCCATGTATTATTTATGATATGATTATTTATTTCAAATTTCACACACACACACATATATTAATGAGAGTAATTTGGTTCCATTATAAACTAAGGATGGGTAGTTCTATTATAAACTAAGGAGGATAGATTGTTACATTATAAACCATAGATGGGTGGGTCTGTTATAGCCCTAAAATGATTTGGGAAAAGCTTTATATCGCATGAGATAGTGATATGTGAGATTTTATCACAATGTTCTGATAATTATAATTATACTTGTGTGACTCTCTTATGCCTCATTAGTATTTTATTTTACTATGTTCCATGAAACATGTTACATGCCTCATTCTCTGTTTTTATTATTCTATGGTGGGAGTGTGATCATTTGAGATGATATGACTATATTTAATTATTATGAAGAATTAATTTTATATCATGTTACTTTTAATATAACTCTTTCATATTGATGATTACTTCCATGATTATGATTTGAACTTTATTATCCCTTTATATTCTTTCCCTTACTGAGAATTTGAGCTCACCCCCTCTTATGTTCCCCTTTACCTAAGTTATGAATATGAGTATTAATTATGAGATAATTGTAAGAGTTTTGGTATGGATTGATTATGGAGGAATGCTCAAAATGTTAAAAAATAAGCTTCTATATATCTAGTCTCCAAATACACTGAACCTTTATATTTATCAAGATTTTTGTGAACATTTTTCAATTTAATGTTTACATTTTTAAAAGGATGTAAAATAATTCCATTTTCAGCCTGGGTTTCTATACTATTGGAGATGGAGATTAGCAGAGTTAGTGGGATTCATAGCTGGCAATGATTTGGAGGGAGTTTACATGGCATGTTGATCCCTTATTACCAGTCTCTCGAGGTCGTTTATTATCAAAGTATTGAACATTTTATTTTTTCCATTTTGTGCTAGAATTTATATAGTACTCCTTGGGATGTTTATCAAATGTATGCATGAATATTATAATTTTATTTAGATATGTTGTCGTGCATAGTTGTATATATTTTGTTGGATGATTATGTATATATATTGAATATTATATAGGTTAAGGCCTCCCATTATGAGTTATTCCTTCTTGGTTATAGTCACTATCCTTAGGATTATTGGAGGCAGTCTTAGGGTGGTACAACCGGTTCACTACTGACCCATACAGGAACATGATGTGTCAGATCTTGTCAAATAAATCATAAGATATCTCATTTCAACCTATGACATTTTAGATTCATACTACATCACTTTTTGTTCAAAATAGGTTGTCTTAGGTTCTATCCTCTTATTATTCATAACCTAATACCTAATCATAACTAAACCCTTCTCTGATACCAACTGAGATGACCCAAACATAACATATATGTATATTACATCATTTTAGATGAATATTCTTTATATATCATAATAAATCACACCCCAAAACCTATAGTTTTAGTGTATTTAGAGATTAGACACATAATCAACTTATTTTACAATATCTCCAACATATCCCATATATATTCTTCATGTGTGACGCCCTTCTAGATATATAATGCATATAACTTTTATTCATAACCTAAGGAATGAAAAAATAAGAAAGGGTGAGATAAAATTCTTAGTAAGGGTAAACATAGAAGATATAAATCAAAGACCATAAGTGAGAATAATATGAGAACATAGGTATGAGAACACAATCCAAGTGCATGTACATAACATAAGAGATTCATACCCAATAAAACATAGATCATAAATCAGGATTTATTTCATAAGGCTTTAGAATAACATAATATGTGAGTCATGGGATTGTGGAAACATTAGTCAATAATCATGAGCCATGAAATCCTATAATAGGAATAATAATGTGGAATATACATAATCATAGAAAATCATTTCTTATGTTTAAGCTCATTTCCATGAAAAACATCACATAGTGGATAAAGTCCCACACTGGATTGGGTTTACACCCCATTGCCATAAAAATAATGGATAAAGTCCCATAACAGATTGGGTTCACTCCCCAATCCCTTACATTTTATATCATGAGATATAAAGATTTTCCCAATTAATTGGATATATATATATATTTATAGTTCCACCCATCACATAATGAATACATATGTGTTCTACATTAACATGAAAACATTCACAATTCCATCAAAGTTTAATTAACTCATAGAAAAAATGGGTTTCCTAAAAAATTCCAGAATACATGATCACAAGGCATTCATGATCATAATACATCTAGATTAAGAAGGTATATGGTATCATTAGAGAATACACTTAGTAAATCATAAGAAATATTAAAGGAAGTTGACATAGATAAAAACACTTTTATAAGATCATTAGAAAATTTCATTAAGAAATAAGAATAAATATCTTTTATTTTTTATAATTTTTTTTAAATAAAATAAATTATAAAATAATGGGAATATAAATAACTTTTTAAAACCATGAAATAATTTATAATAATATTATTATGTAAAAATGAATAAGATGGTGGGAAATTTTTTCCTTGTAGAAAACATTAAAAAATGATTCCTTTCAGACTTTCATAAAGAGAGTCAAAGTCGATAAAAAAGGACATGTATAGAAAATATTAAAAAATATTACTTTAAAACTCTTATAAATAAAAATAAAACAATTTAAAATAAAATTAATAAATAATTAAAGTATTTATAATAATATTCATAAAAAAAATACAAATAATATGGATATGGGGGATAAAAAATCTCGATCGAAAATAAGAGATAAGGTCACCTCCACTTTCAAGCATCCTTCAGTTGAATTATAAACCAAAGGGTGGTGAAATGGTAATAATACATTTAAAAACTTTAAATAAAAATATTAGAATAAATTAGATCAGTTTTTATAAATAAATAATGTATATTTTTCTCAAATATAAATTTATACATAGATAATCTCGATTTTAAAGTGAGCTTGGAAAATAAACACTTATCTCAGACTTCTGCTTGGTCAAATGTGCTTTAAAGCCATGTAAAATAAATTTATGTTTATTATTCATATAAATAATAACCTTATTTATAGTTATTTTAATTAATACAATTCATTTATAATTAATTTTTACTCATATATTAATTTTTTATAGTTAAAATTAATATTCAAGTGTTAGTTGTTCTATTTCCCAAGAATGATTCGTTTTTCTAGTTCCAGTCCTTTTACCTTGATCAAGAGTTAATCACCTCCATAATGTTCATTAATTTGTAGTATATGTTTTTATATATTTCTTGATTCAAATGGTCATTTCATGGAACTTATGGTGATGGTTCATATGGAACACTTAAAAGTCTATTTTTTATGAATTTTGATTCAACAAAAATAATTTATTTTATTTAGGAGTATAGCTATATATATTTACATTAAATAATTACAAAAAATATTAAATTCATTATAATTACATATTATTATCATTATTTAAGTTTTATTAGTCATTCATGATGTAAGAGTTATAACATCGTTCATGTAGGTGGTAAAACCGACCAAAACAAGAACACATATAATCATTGAATGAGAAAGAAAATGTTATTATATAGTAGTAATACCATTTATACATAATATTAATTGAATGAGAAAGAAAATTTTATTATTATCCAATGTTCATATGTATAATTATCATATTTCATTCCTATATATAGTCGTACATGCTTCACTAAAACTCATTCATCTTATTTGTTTACTTATTTATCAAAAAGATTATTGTATTTTTTATATTTTCATTTTTTTCATAGTTATAATCGAAGCTATAATATTTAATAAAAACCTTGATGATGAGGATTTCATGTTTGTGGTATTTTTATTTACATGTTGTTTTATTCCTCTTATAGTTTTCTTAACGATGCTTCATATTGAATTATCATAATATCTTAATGTTTTTCTTGAATTGTAATATTTTATCTAAATAAAATATATCATGGTTTGTTTTTGTTTAGTGGTGAATGTATTAAAAACTATAAAACACATCAGATTTATTTAAAAATAAATATAAACTAAAATTAGGAGGTGTTAAATTGGAGACATATTTTTAAAGTTTGTTGAAGATAAATAGAATAGATGGGATCATTCTAAATAGTGTAAAACCAAGGGATTGATTTTTTTCATGTATTTTGGTGAGATCCTTCCTATTTTCATGTTTATTCACTAAAGCATAGTATATTAATTATATTATTCTAGATATGTAATGGAATAGTGACCGGTTAAATAGATTTTGATTTATTTTAATAATATTTTCATTGAGTTTGATTATTAATCACTTGTTCTATACAATTAAAATATTTATTCACATGATCATTGTAAATAGTTTTAAAAGTTATAATAATATTCAAACTCAATGATTCAAGTTTATTTATTAGAATTAAATAAATTTTTATTATTTTTATTTAAATTTGTCTTTAAATCACCCAATTATTGAATTAATTTATTATTATACCAAGGAATAAATTATTTTAATGATTGTAAAATAAATATCAGACCAGTAATTTATTTTGATCTATTTATTATAACAACAAAATATTCATTTAATGAATTAAAATTTATTTTAATGATGGACCTTGATATTAAATTCTTAGCACTTATTTTCCATAGATATTCCTCATTTTCATTCATTATTTTTCTTTGTAAAATAGGAATAAAAAAAACTCAAATTTAAAAATTTCTAACTTTTGAATCAAAGTATTACTTTATAGACCATATATTATCTATTAGTATGAATCTTTACAAAATATTTACTACATTTTTATATTTAGAGTTGAAAATGAATATTATAAATTAATAAATTTTTACATATATGGGAATTAACGACCCCTCACAAACATGTCATGTTTTTTGTGTTATTTTTAGGTAATAACTGAACTTATAGGAACATTAGATTTGATATGTTAGGGAAAAAAATTCTTATCCATTTTCTATTTTTACTTTTTATTCACTTTGTTAAGATTTGTGTGTTCATGGTTTTCTTTAATATTTTATATCTTTAGATACACACAAATTTAACTTGGGATGGGATAATAGAATCATGAATAAAACTATTTGACTATGATTATGATACTGAGAGGATTTTTATAAGACAAAGAAGAAAAGAAAACATGGATGGAGTTCAAAAAATAAATAGGTGGAAAAAAAATTCAAAGAGGATAACCAATTAAAATAAATTTAATAGATTATGGATTCCCTTATGTGTGGAGGTAATACCAAGCATTATAGTTCCACTAGTTACAATGAAAAACTTTGAAAAAAATTCAACAATCATATAAATGATTCAGAATTAATTTAATTTTTTTTGGGAAAGCACACAAATATCCAAATGTTCACTTGGAAATATTTATTGAAATTTATGATATTTTTTAATTCAATAGAATTTTAAATAATAAAATAAAAATTTAATTATTTAAATTTTCATTAAGATATAAATCCAAAGAGTAAATTAAAATATTGATACCACATTCCATTACTACATAGGATGAGATGACAAATATTTTCTTAACACTATTTTTTCCTTTATCTAAACCTATGAATATTCATATTAAAATTTTAAATTTCAATAAATTTTACATGAATTAAATTTATGATTTATGGGATAAGTTTAAAGATATTATAAGAAAGTTCCCTCATTATGGTAGTGTGATTTTGTTTCTAAGCTAAACTTTTTATATGTTTTTTTCTTAAAGTAATAGATTAATTGTTAATGTTGCCATTGGAGGTTCATTAATGAATAATTTAACAAAGGAATCGTAGAAATTATTGTATGGAATTTTTAACAATAAATTTTAATGGACATAAAAGGGATTTTAAAAAGGAATAGGGGTACACATGGTGAATAATGATGTGTTAATGGTTGTCCAAGGGAATGATCTTATAATGATCATTTCTTCAGTCATGTAACTCATGAAACAAAACTAGGGTATGATTATGAAATATTTAAATCAAATTTATTTTAATAGAAAAAATAATTTTTAGGTATTTAATGTGTAAGAGAACAATTTAGGTAATTGATGAGACTTTCAGTTTAGAGGATTTTACTATAGATTCCAAAAACAGGAAGGAAAAAATTTATAAAACAATCAAATGAATTTCTCGGAGGAAACATTGAAAATTTTCATGACACCCAATTATGTTTCACTAAAAAATAAAGAACCTAATTACAAAAATCAATTCACTTTTATCATAAAATTATAGATTCAAGTGGGTTAAATTACATCTCAATTAAATAAATGGAAACATGAGACACTACTAGGTAATTTAAAAGTTAAACTAAGAGGTGTATTTAATTCTTTCACCTTGAGAATTTAGAAAATGGTTGAAAAGGAAGATAAAAGTGTTATAAGATGATAAAATGATAAAATTTATAAAGGGAAAGGATTATGAAATGGAATCTACAAAAGATGTTATAGAATAAGAAACATCAACAGTCAAGAAAAAAGGTTTGGTTTGTTCATGAATTAACTTTTGATTTTTATCTATTTATTTTTGATTTTCAAGTTCATATAAAGAATAATTATTGAAGTTGAAGATAAATAAAGATATATTAAATATAAATTTTCTATGAAATGGGATTATTATTTTTAATTAAATATATTTTTTATATATACATTCAAGATTTGGAAAAGGAAATTGCTTGTACAAACTTATATATATGAAATATGTTTTATCTTAGATACAAATAGTTATTTTGAAAGACCTTCATACCTTATTTTAAATATTATATTTGATTATTTTAAATTATTAAGATAATGGGTGTATGAATATAGATAACATGGGAATATTGGATTAATGAGTCATGTTTTGGCTGAGTTTATTGATTTATGCAAGTAAAAAGTTTCAATTTTTTTACTTAATCAAAATTTTTATAATAGAATTACTCAAAGTTTTTTGAGTATGTAATGAATGATAGTTAACATTTTCAATTAATATTGAGTTTATGGTGTGTGTGATATTTGGGAGAGATATCTCAATTAGGATAACCCTAGTTTGACCTATGACTATTAAACATCCCCCCTTCATGTCTTAACTATAAAAAATAGCATCAAGAAAATATTTAGGGTCTATAATTGGTTTGACTCTTAAGGGTGAGAGGAAAAAAATTCCTTCACATTCTCCTCATTAAATAAATATAGTAAAAAATAAGAAATAAAAAAGAAAAAAAAATACTTTGTTTGTGTCTTGTAATCAATATTAAAATAATGAAAATTAAAAATAATGATTATTTCAAAATAATAATTGAAATTATTATATAAAATTGATATTTAAGTTAAAATTAAAAAGAAGTGTATATTTAATGGTTAGTTTGATTTACTTTGAAAATGAAAATTTGAGAAGACATTTACATGTGATTCTTGAAAAATTCACCCATGATTGGTAATTGTTTATATTTCACTGGGTATGATATTTAAACATGATTATGATGGATTTTATTTGTGATTGTGTGGAGGTCTATGCTTGAGGGAAAACAAGGATTTAAGTATAGGGGTATTTGATATATGAAAATAACATGTATTTTAATTTTTGATTTTAATTATTTTTAGGATTTATTTCTACCTAATTTAGATATTTTATTATTTATACTAGAATAATGGTGGGATCAAGTGAATTTGGAAGTACTTTTAGAAGAAATAAGTTTAGGAGTTAAAGTCATGACATGATAGTTAAATAAAACATCATGGTGATGTGATGGATAGAAAAAATAAGAAAAAGTGAAAATGAATCATGGTTCAATAAGGTAAGGTGACTTTAAAGAATACATTAGAATATAAATAAATGTGATAGATCATACCTATTTAATATGTTTTTTTATACATGGTGCACATATAGGAACACAGAAAAAGTGTAGACCATGTCATATGAAATAAGTGTTTGTATTTTATGAATTTTTGAAGCACATGGATTAATTAGAAGATGAATAGGGATATACTATATTGTAGTTGGATATACTATGTTAATAATTTCATTAAATTTTTATGATAAAAACTCTAAGATAGATGGGGGATATAACATTTAAAATAGAGAATATTTTTAAGATTCAGTTAAAAATATATTTTAAACTGGTGTTTTAACATTGAAAAATATTTTCAGGGTTGTTTCTATTATACTTTAACCTCCTTAAACAAGTACATATCTTTAATAATAATCAATATGTTTACATTAATCTTCATTATAAATCTATAGATGTGCAATAATACTCTCTTCTCCCTAGAACGTTCTGTTTTTTACTATATCTTATTCTCTATAGTCATCATTTTTTAATATCTTTGATTTATTTATCAAAAAAATCCTCTATAAAATACCAAATGTAAAAAAATCATGGAACTTCAAAACCATTCTTCGTGATTAAATTAAATCTTCCAAAAACCAAGATAATCTCTCCAAATTTGAAAAAAAATTGAATCCCAAAAATTTTCAACAATCTTATAAATCACAAATTAATGACCTATATTATGATCTAATATAAATTAGTTATTAGATTATTTTAAATCTAATTCCAATTCAAACTTTGAAAATAATGGAATTAATATATCTAAATATTTATCATCTAGATACCTTATGGTGTAACACTTATTATTATTACATAACTTTTAATTATCAAGTATATTACAACATCTAATCATGGTGTAGCCTCTAAGATATAGTTAGCATCTAAAAACTCTATTATTTACTCCTTTCCACTATAATATGCCCATTATGATGTAATGATTATCCCTATACTATCCTTTAAGCATTTAAAAAATCATGCTGTAAAGAGTATAGATTATGGCATGTTTTATTTTTATTTAAAACTTCACCCCCCTTGCACCATCTAATTACTATGTGATGATTAAATCATAGTGTTTAGTGTTTCTTCACTTCTTCTCCTTTCAACTATACATGGCCCTGGTTGCGGTGTGATAATATATCCTTATGAAATAATATTTAACACATCAACCCCTAAAATTATCCAACCAATATTATATCATGAAAATATATATTGTAGTGTGATTATTGCTTTCATAAACAAATTTTATCCAAATATCCTCTAAAATTCATCAAAGTTTCTCATGTGATGTAACTTATACAACATGATGTATTGATAATAAACACAACCAAATTTGGATATGCTCCAACAATCTTCTCATTTGATCCACTAGATTCCAATATTATTCACTATACTATCTTAAGTTCAAAAAAAATATTAATTTATTTTATTTATGTTTTGGTGAAAATGAAAGAAATTTAGAACTTTTCCATGATTCATGGGTATGAAACATGATTAAGAATCCATATATGTTAATCATGAAACATTAAAAATATTTCAAATTCAATTACAAAATTTCAAGAAAAGTTAGGTAAATAATACACTAAAACTGTGTATCTTTTTAGAAGATTAATAATTTTTAAATTATAGATCCATTAAAATTCAATTTCATGCCATTTTTATCTATTTTTTATCGATTACCCCCTCCCAAATTGGCCTCATTGGAAATTTATTCTCCTCCAAGAACATCCACTATTTATTTGGGATATAATACATGATGAATCACTAGTTAAGTGATCTAATATTATTATAATCCTTATCTTAACCCATCAATATTTTAATAAGTAACCAAAACCCTTTGTGGTTATGGTTTTTATGAGGTAAGGTTGCTAAAATTTTATGGATTTTGGGTTTTATATTGTGTGGATCCTCTTAATAGTTATTATATTCTCTTTGATTGTGGATTACACTTGGTTGGTTAATGATAGGTAGTTATATTTTTTTTCCATTTACGATTCATAAACTTCTTTTTTGGTGTTATTTTACCCAAAATGGTTTCATTTTTCTTTTTATAAAATAATCAAAGAGGTGTTTGGGAGTTTTTTATTAAACATATTGCATTATTTGGGAGTTTTAAATAATTTTTGATGTTTTACTAGGTATGATGTGTTTTTTATTTGTGGTAATGGTTTTAAATAAAAATATATGTTTTTGTAAATTTAGAAAAAAAAATATTTGGGTACGATTCCATGTTTGGTTTGAACTTTTGGGTTTAAAATAATATTCTTTTTAATTTAGGAAATTTTCAAGGGATAAAGGTCATATTTGGTTATGAATTAATATAAAATAGATTTATTATGATTGATTTATTTTAGTATATTCCTTTATAATTATTTAAATGGGTTTTTCTCATGGTAAATTATTTCCCTAAATACATAAGTCATGTTTGGGATGAATTTTAATGGGTATTATTGTTCTTAAATACCATGACACTTGATTGGTGGTTTTTCCTTGAAATTACATGATTTCATTAATTAATTCAGCTAAGGACATTCAGAAACTATGTTTATCATTATTTTAGTTTGAAACACATTATATTTATATGGGGGAAAGGTAAATTAACTATTCCTTGACTGTGGTGTACTTTGTATTTAGATGGGGGTTAATATAGGATTTTATAGTTGGAAAATTGGATGTAAAGGGGGTTAATTATTTCCACTTGTGATATATAGAATTTTTTTTACTTCATTATATTTAATTGAATCTTTAATTAATAATTTTTTGGTAACTTTGAGTTTTCTAAATAAGGTTGTTTGGAAATATGTGAAATTGTGGGTTTTAAACATTTGTTTGTTTGTTTGTTTGAGATAAATTTTTAACTTTGAAATTATTTAAAATTGACTACTTTCATTAAATTTTTTTTATTTACTTTGATTCGAGAATAATGGTTTAAATATATATGTAATTGATATAGATTTATTTGGAGGTATTCTATGGTTTTCATATAGGTGTTGTTTCATGTGACGTGGGTAAGGAGAAAGCTTTTCTATTTTTCAATAAGGGAATATAGGCATGTTGGTAGAGCTAAAATGTGGTGGAGTATGGATGATGGTTGTTTGACCAGTGTATTTAGTAACTTCTTTTTTTTATGGTCCCATTTTGTATATTTAGCACATGTGGTTAGTTATGTAGGCTAATTTATTTTGGTTGCACCCCTATTTTTGTAGTTTACACACACTCACACATATGAGTTATTTGTTTGTATTATTTTAAAAAATCATTAAATTACTAGGTGTAATAGTGATCCAATGTATGGATTCATCATGTTGTAATATTTGGTAAAATCAATATTATTTGTTTTAAATATTTTAATGGGTAAATATTTTCCTAGATTATATATTTGATATTCTTGTCACTAGTTGTTGGCTTATGACTATTGAAAAATTTACTTTAGGATTTGTGGCATTCTTGACTTAGGTATCTCAAATAATATCTTGGTTAGGGGTGTTACAAGACTAATGATTTTCCCTACATTCTAATACATATTTTTTCAGTGTGTTTTTTCCTCACTCACATTGAACCTTAAAAAATTACTAATGGTTTGGCAATCTTTAAATTACCATGGTCTAATCATGGTGTTGTTCTATTATTATCAAATGCATTCTCAAAAAGAGATGTAAAAATTATTGAAATGGATGGTACCAATTAAATTTTAATCCATTCTTTTCTAAGGGTATTACATCATTGATTCATAGATTGAAGTTTACACTATAAAAAAATAAATAGGTGTTTCAAAATAATAAAATTCGTGTGCCCAGTTTCTCATTTCTTATTTCTAGAAATGAAATAAATTTTTATCCCATTAATGGAAGGTCTCAAAATTGAGTATAATTAATGTCTTCTTTAAAGACTCATTAAAAAACAATCAATTATTCATTTCATGAATTTAATGTTTATAGGAAACTAAACTTAAGCTAAGGATAAGCCTAAAAAATAGGTTGAGTTAGAAAAAAATTATAAAAAAATTAAAAGATAAGTGAAAAATATGATCAATAAAGAACATGATAAAAATTGGATAAATTCTATATATGAGTGTCTAAGCTTATTCAATATCTATTTTTATTTGTGTTATATATCTTTGAGAATACTTACAAGTCTTCCTTACATAAGATTTAAGAAAAAAATCATTAAATAAATCCATTGTAGAGACATTATTTGAGAAAGTTAGCTTGACATGTGACATGTCATCATGAGATTTGTTGCAAGCTATTGTCACAACCCGACCCACTAGGGCCCTCCTATCCAGTGATGAGTTGAGTGTGACACCCCAATCTCACCTCTAATAGGACAAGGGATGGTGATAAGCACCGAGTAGGCATATCACATGCATGGGAGGCCTTAGCCTAAGGTACCTGTACACACACATATCTCCAAATACCCATAAAAAGTTAAAAGGTAAAATACTACTTATACAAAAATGCATTCATACATCTATATCACACAATAGAGTAGGAAACAAGTGTTTGAAAACATAAAGGTACAAATGCAATCATATTAAATCTATAAAAAGAGTCTAACCTACTAGGAAGGAGGGGACTGATATTAAATGAAACACCTAGTATGAACCAAAATATTTCTAGCTCAACTATGCTCTGCCTACTCCTGGTTTACCTAGGACTCCGTCTAAAGTTCCATAATCTATATAAGACATGACATGTGCGGGCAGAGCCCATGTGGGGGTGAGTATATGAATACCCAGTAGGACACCCCGAAATCACCAAACATAAGGCATGAAGAGAGTATTCTGCTCATCATCACAAAGGAATGTCAATAAGAATATGAGAGATAAAAATAATAACCCAGATATAATCAAGATTGGCACTAAGTCTCAAGGTAAAGTAACAACCATACTACCAGTCTTGGATTCTTCTCGAGGCTTCAAGGTAACGTTCGTTTGAGAGAACTCACTCCATAGGTTTTCTAACACCAATGGAACTCATCTGAGAGGTCATTGTCGTCAGTCCTCACCATGAAGAAGTACACACTGGAACTCTGAAGATATCAATACACAGATAGAGGATCTCACCCAGGGCTTATGGGGTGTACCTGACCCAATCCAAAATAACTTGTTATGTTGGGGATTGAACACCCAGGTATATTGGTCATGTGATTCCTAAACCTACCTTGGAAAAAATATAATGATAGAGTCTCTCAACTTGGGCCACATGAAGGGATTCCAAAACAATATCCAAGACTAATATCATATAGGTGATCACATCTTATGCTCAGGATGTGATGCCTCACTATACCATCATAGGGATGGACCAAAGGAACGCACCCTAGAGGGATTAGTCTACAATATAGAGAAAAAGGCCTTAAACTACCCTATAAAAGGTATGCATAATGTACTGGAGCAAACGATGCATCCCACTAAGTTAAAACTTTCATGTGTCCATTATCATGTCCAATAACCCATGCCAATGTACACTTTCCATGCCTGTGTACATTGGCCACGCCTATGTAAGTGGATGTGTGAGTACCCTAGTCATTTCTAAGTACATGGTCATTCCTGAGTACTCTGGTCATTCCCATGTACTTGGTTGTGTTTGTGCCTATGTACCCTAGGGGTACACACCGAGTTACTAATCATAGTTCACATGGTATGTGTTAGGTCCCACATGACATGTGATATTTTATTTTTCTAAAACCCTTTCCACCACAGCCAAGGGACAACGAGGTGTGTGTTATTCGGATGACACACAGTGTATGTTGGGATTTTTCAAAAACCACTGGTTTTAATGTGGTTTTGTTTACACCACCTCATCCTTCTTTCCAGCTATAAATATCACCCATAAAATGTGTATTTGAGTTGAATGAAATCTGATCATCACCAGTGGTCAGATTTTGGCCACCCCTTTCACTAAAGAAATATTGGTCATCATACCGTATCATTAGAACACAAAAACTCGCAAAACATGGGTTTTTGATCCGAACCTCAATCACTCGTAGTCATATTCACACCCCATTCATGTCATAAATCCCAAATCTAAACCTATGGTAAAGATCCATTGTTCCAAATAAAGATTGTGCAATGATCTTTCACTAGGTATTTTTTGAACCACCAACCAAAGAAAATGTCGACGATGAAAGAGAAAATAATGAGCAAAGTAGTGAACAAAAAGAAACATAAGGAATGAACCTTGACCACTATTCAAGTTATCCTCAATCCATTACCATGAGAATTATGAAAAAATAATAAATAATCATGGATTATCAATAAATATCAATTTCTAATCCTATGAAGATATATCCATACCTACAATTCAATAATTGACCCATGAATCAATTTTTTAAAGATATTGATTCATTTTTGACATAAGGTAATCAAATGGGGATTAAACATAAACAAACATCCTACCATGAGTTTGGATCAATCTATGATAAATAACAGTTCCACATTACTGTTGCTGGTGAGATCCATGAACTCCATTGGAAAATAAGACTCATTGGAAAACCAATCTCTGATCCTTGATCCTATTTTTTCCTATAAAACTCTCCTCTATTACCCTCTCAAGTGAAGTTTCCTGGAAAAATTGAAGCGTGCCATGGGTGATTTAACAATTAAAAGTTTTTTTAATATCAATTTCCTGGAACCCCAATAGAGGATCTTGTATATTAAGTTTATAATTAATTAATTTAGATTGGATGAAAGTAATTGCATCATCTTGGGTTTCTTTATTTATATTCAATTATAACCATAAAAAAATACCCTTTTAGATTTACTTCATTATGCTTGTGATAATCCAAGGATATAATCCCTTTAGCAGTGATCCACACATGCTCTAATGATCTCCAAGCAGCACCACTTGATCTCCAGGTTCTATCATAGTGAATCAAATGTCTTCCATTATTTATTCTTGATTTCTATCTCTTCAATCTATAAGAAACCTATCTTTCATTCTCATTCTTGAGATAGAGAGAGATGGATGAGTCAAAAGAGAATTCATTATGGCAATAATTCTTTATTTTTTAAATTACCTACAAAATAGACATAAAGGGCTATTTTTAGAGGTATGGTTTAGGTTGGAATATTGTTTAATTACATGTTATCCCTTAAAAATATTAAAAAATTTAATAAAACCAATGCCACAAAATAATAATAATATAATTATTATTTTGTGGCATGCGCCATCTTGCGAAAATGATAAATAATATTTAACATCTTATAAATAATTATTTTTCACCGGATGCGGTCTTGGTCCATTTGAACTCCTTGATATTTATTGAATATCTGAATAAATATTTTATTTATAAATAAATATTTCATTCACATGTTGGTGAATAAATATTTTTTAAATATTCAATAAAATAAATAAATATATTTTTATTCACATGTTGGTGAGTAAATATTTATTTAGTTTATGTGATCAATGTAACTTGAATAAAATTATTTCTCATTATTGAGAATAATATTTATTCCATTAATTAAATTAAAATATAATTTAATAGATATCAGTAGAAACACTCAATGTGTGTCCATATAGGATTTTTTTTTGGAATTAGGCAGGCTTTCCTAAAGTCCAAGATTACTATCAAGCAATGGGTCAAGTCACGCAAGAGAAAGAAATTAATGTTAGAATGTCAACAATCACATATGAATTCTCACTACATAATTAATACTTTTGTCATAATAGTCTATCAATTAGGTTGCATGATAGTTTCATCAACCTATATACTTGATATGTATTTCATTTAATATCTGAAATAAACACATTGACACATCATGGACATGGAATTTAGATGATGGTTATATTCCAATCAAAGGGTCGAGATATCGAATCCTGTAAATATGGAAGAGACAAATCTTACTTCAACTTATCCATTAATGACATGTCAATTGAGAAGCACCCTATATACCCTACTCCCCACCAACATATAGTGTGATGATTTTTGTTAGTAAATATAAATGTACGAGTCATGAAATGCACCAATTATAATCTTAAAGTCTACATAAAATTACACACGATCGCATATTGGAATATCTGATGACACCAAAACATGAAAAATTTCTACTGGAAGATATGTTCTCATAATCTTCTATCATGGAGATTATCAAACGAGAAATTCATGAGAAGAATCCTCATATTATTACTAGTAATCACACCTTATAGTCTATATAATATGTGTCCCATCATAGTATTTTATCCAACCACAGAACTATATTAGGAATAATGTCATAGAACTCCATGGTTATCATCATAGAGGGGAAATTCTATGACCTCATCAATTTGAAAAATACTCTAGGACCTTATTACATAAAATGAATGAAAAAAATGGAAAATATATAATAATATGTTTAATTAATATTAAATACATAGAATATACATTTAATAAAAGTACAATCAATTGTTCTTAGGACACCAACTCCAACAAAATCCCACTTGGACTATAGCCAACTGCCTATGAATTTTAGTCCGCTAGACCACACATGATAATCATGTTTCAACTGAGTCAAGGATTTAGTCAAGGGGTATACCATGCTATCTTACATGTAAATATTTCTCACTACAACCTCACCTATCTAAGAAAAACCCCTCAAGAAATGAAACTTCAAAAGTATATGATTTGTCTGCTGATGTGACCTTGGACCTTTACGAGATCCACCGATGCAGTATTATCATAATAGAGTGTGATAGGATATTTACTGCTAGGTACCACATTAAGATCTTGGAAGAAGTTGTGTATCTATACTACTTCCTTATCTCCCTCAGAAGATAGAATATACTTATACTTCACTGTAGAATCTGAAACCACATCCTTCTTTGAGCTATTCCATCTCACAAAATCTCCATTAAGAGTGAAGATGTATCCCATTTGTGACTTCACGTCATATTGATCATTTTTTAAACCAACACATGCATATCCTATTATGACTAGTTTCTCATCTCCTCCATAGAATAGGAACATATCCTAAGTACTCCTCAGATACTTAAGGATAGTCTTAACTACCATCCAATGGTGATCACCTAAATCAGCTTGATATCTTTTTACAACACTAAATGTGTAGGAAAAATTGATCCTAGTACATAACATATAATATATGACAGACCCAATCACTTTCATGTATGGAATACTTTACATTATTCTTATTTCTTCATGTGTATGAAGACACATTTTTCTAGAAAGATTAATATTGCGTGACATTAGCAACAATTCCCTCTTGGATTATTCTATACTGAATCTCTTCAGTATCTTGTCAATATATGTACCTTGAATTTGGATAATTAGTCTCTTAGATCTATCACGATGGATATTTCTCTCAAGAATATATGATGCCTCACATAAGTCCTTCATGGAGAAAAAATTATTCAACCATGCCTTAACAGAATGTAAGACTAGTATTTCATTTCCAATAAGTAATATTTCATAAACATGTGCTATTAATAAAATGACTGTACTCTCACTAAATCATTTATAGACACACGAGTCACATTCATTATTTATGAAACCAAATTATGTTATTTCCTCATCAAAATGAATGTTCTGTGACATGGATTCTATCTTTAATCCATAAATGGATCTTTTTAACCTGCATAAGTTGTTGGTATCCTTTGGAGTCAAAAAACTTTTGGGTTGTGTCATATAGATATCTTTTTGAAGGTTACTATTAGGGAAGACTATTTGAAATCCATTTTCCAAATCTCATAATCATGGAAAGCCTCAATGGAAAGTTGAATTATTATGGATTTCATCATTGAAATTGGTGAAAAGGTTTCATCATAGTCAATGATTTAGAGTTGTTTAAACACTTTTGAAACCAGTCTCTTCTTATAGGTAATGACTTGTCCTTCCATGTATAGTTTCTTCTTGAATACCCATTTGCAACAAATAATATTTTCATATACTAGAGGGTATACCAAAATACAAACTTGGTTTTAGTACATGAAATCCATTTTAGAATTCATGGCTTCTTTTCAATTAGAAATATTTTTTCTACTTACTGCTTCCTTGTAGGTTATAAGATCATTATTATTAACTAATAATGAATCACCATCCTCAATTACTAGAAAATAATAATGTTTTGGTTCTATAACCTCTCTTATACTCCTATGTAGTACTTGTGTCTCTAGAACAGTTTCTTATTCCATAGGGCTTTGTAAAATCTATTCTTATACCAACTCTTATGTGCCTTGAGACTCAACTTAATTGAAGTATATCTTGGTCCCACTATCAATTTTATAGATTCCCCCCCTCTCAAGTAATATGTAATATCTTTCCACTATAACATTTTTGTATTAGGGGTATTGTAGTTAATATCCCATTGTTTTCTTGGGGTATCCTATAAAGGTAAACTTTTTACCTTAGGGTGCAAGTTTGTTTCTTGAAGAGGCCTTAACAAATTTTTCACTTACCCAAACATGTAAATTTGATAACATAGTTTTTCATCGACTCAGACTCATATAGAATAATATTTATCAATTTATTTGGTACTTGGTTTAGTATATGTTTTTTTTGTAATGCATATCCCCAAAAGGATAATGGAAGACACACATGATTCATCATTGATCTCACTATTTTCAATAAGGTGTAGTTCATCCTTTAACTTATACCATTTCATTGAGGTGTATAAGGAGGATTGAGTTGAGATAAAATCCAAAGCTCTCATAAATAATCAATGAATTATTTATTGAGATATTCTCCACAACGGTTTGAGAAAAGTTTATTAATCTTCTTACCAAGTTGGTACACAACTTCATTCTTGTATTCCTTAAATTTGTCCAAGGAATTTGAATTATACCTCATTAATTAGAAATATACATATCTATTTAAATCATCAATAAAAGTTATGAAGTATGAGTATTGATCCCTTGCTTCAATAGGAAATGGTCCACACACGTCTGTATGAACTAATTACAGAAGCTCTTTGTCCCTTTCACCTTTCCCACTAAATGGGGATTTTTTCATTTTGCCTTATAAACATGAATGACATACACCAAGTGGTTTTAGTTAAAAAGAATATAAATATACATTTTGCTGTAATTTAGTGACACTACTATAAATTGAGGCTTTAATGGCGCTAGTTATAGGGTTTTATCAGTGCTTCAAAAGCACTAATATTGCGAACAATGTTAAAGGGGGGGGGGTTAACAGTTCTAAAAAAGCATTGTTAAAGGTACCCTTTATCAGTGCTTTTTTTAACGTTGTTAAAAGGTGACTTTAACAATGATTTTTTAGCATCGTTAAAGGGTTCTGTTAACAACACTTTTTTAGCATTGTTAAAGGTTTTCTTTTAACAGTACTCTTAAAAATATGAAAAAAATAATTATTTTTCCGCACACCCTCGACACCCCACTTCTCAGTTCTTATAGACCCTTTCTCATCAATTTTGACTACCCCATACTCTGTCACACACCACACCCCTTCCTCAACACTATAAGTCTACTGCAAATACCTGTGTGTACCAGGATTTGATCTCAATACCTCCCTTATGTGACTGAATGTTTACCACCATGTCATGCTTATTTTGTTTTATATTTAATTACTTTTCTATTTATTTGTATATATTTTTGAATGTGTGATATATCTATGTAAAACTATATTTATTTAAATATATTATATATTAATATTCATTTATATATATTAGAATATATATATATATCTGTTTATTAATATACACACATATGTATATATAAAAATTATATCTACATATTATTTCATTTTTATAATGTAAATAAAATGGATAATTTTTTAATTTAAATAAAATTAATGATAAATATTTATTTTTTATATTTAAAAATACATTTTTACATAAATATGTTGATATATGTACTTATACAAGTGATTTATTATAAGTAAATATAAGAAAATATGCATATATTTAATTATAAATAAAACAAAATTGTGAAAAATGATAAAATTTCAAAACCATAATATCAATATGAATGTAATACCTAAGAATTAATTTACTCCTCACTGAAAAATGAAAACACGACCCCTTTAAATGAAGTTGAAAATCCATCGAATGTATAAAAATTGGGGGTACCCCGACTAAAAACTCAGTTTTAGAGGCCTTCTATGCCTTTTGACCTAAACAAATAGTGATTGGAGTTCCCCCAAGTCAACATGGTGTATAGATCATCACAAGATTCGATTTGATATGTGGTAGAGCCCAAACGGACACCCAGATCAAAATTTATGGTTGTTTGAAGTTCAACATATATTTTCAACTTATTTTAGATATTTTATTGATTTTTTTACTTTTATTATCTTCAAATTGTTATTAAATGACTATTAGTTGATAATAATTATCATGTTATTAATTAAATTTTTTTTTAATTATTTTATGATTCATTTTCACTAAATATCTAATATATTAAGTGTAAATGCTTATTTAGACTTATCTAAAACATATTTAGAAAATATATATTATATTTATATGAATATAAATATATTTATATATTTGTATATTATTTTTAATGATTTTTTTTGAAATATACCCTTTATTATCACTGGTAAAAAAGCACTGATAAAGGCCCAACATTATCAGCACTTTTTTAGAAGCGATGATAAAGACCCCATTTATCAACGCTTTTTTACAAGCGCTGATAAGGGGGGGGGGACTTTATAAGTGGTTTTTTACAGGCACTGATAAAGGGAACCCTTTAACAACTCTAAAAAAGTGTTGTTAAACCCCCCTTTAACATCTCTTTTTTTAGCACTGACAAAGGGGGTCTTTAACAATGCTTTTATCTAGCACTGTTAAAGCCCTAGTGCTAAATAAACCTAGTTTTTAGTAGTGTCAAGTGCTCTTGATTTACATAAATTATCCAGTGATACCAAAGTTGGGTGTGGTATGAGTCATGTGAGGTTGTTTTTTTATCTATTTTCATTACTTGGTTTATGTAGTCCAACACATAAATACCATTATTTAAATATGCCTTACCATAATTTTTTTTATCTCTATAAAAGAAGAAAAATTGATTTCAAAATTTGAAAATAAAACCATATATATCTAGTCTAGATACTGATATATATTTTTTGGTAATGGATGGAACATAATAATAAACTTTCAAAACCAAGATCATTTCAGTTGGTAACTTGAGGTTGTAATCCCTAATATCTACAAATGCAAGTTTATCTATTTTGATTGCTCATAGATCTACCTCCCCTTGGTCAATTATTCTAAATCTACTTGGTTCCTATATTTTAATACATATGTGATAAATACGTGTTGTATCTAATACCCAATTTGTAGAAACTAATAAATTTCACTCAATAACAAACTCACCTAAATCTTACCCTTTTTCTTAAGTGGGGTGAAATTTTTCTTCCAGTGACCCTTCTTACCATATGCGAAAAAATAGCATCATGTTCCCTTGATTTCTCCTTGATCTTCCTCTTCTTGGAAGGGAATTATAAAGTAGCCTTTTTCTTGGTGTTTTTTCTTGGACTTTCCACTTGTTCACCATAAGGACCAAAGGATTTCCATGATTCTTCTCCTTATCCACTTAGTAAATAAGAGTGAGAAGATATTGTAGAGACTTCTCAGTGTTGTTCATATTAAAATTAACAACAAAACTAAGGAATCTTTGAGGGAGTGATTCAAGAATGAGATAAGTGCCTGACACTTTAGGGAGTTTAAACCCTATAACCTCTAGGTTATCAATACAACCAATAGGCTTGAATACATGAGGTTCATCTGGGGAACCTTCTCCAAGATTACTCTAAAAAAGATCCTTTGAGATCTCAAATTTCCTATGTCTAGCTCTCTCCTAATATAGGCCACATGGATTCTTGAGCATGCTATACACATCCAATTTTCATGAGACTTCATGAGATCACTATACATGGATAAAAGCATCAAAAATTTAATGTCAAGTTCTTTGTTCACATGTTTCTCATAGACTAGGAACTCTTCATCACTCACCACCTTAGAAGGTGGATCAGTAAGCGAGGATTCAAGCACGTATTATTTTTGTTCATGGCGCAAAACAAACCGAAGGAATCTGTACCATTCCTAGAAGTTACTTTCAGTTAGGATATGGTTTTCTCTAATACATATCGAAGGGATAGTGTGGATAATGAGATTTCCATTTTTCTATAATTTAAAATATTATATTGTTACTATATTTCTTAATTAAAAATTTGGTGAGATATAATAAATTAAATGTTTTTATTAAATCTCCCACTATTTTATTAAGTCCTAATAGAACTCACCATTGAACTTGGAACGTTTAGTTTCTAGAAATTTCTGGTGAAAATGATACATATTCTCCTTCATATAACCCTAACAAGGGTTGGTCAAGCTATGTAAAGGTATTTAGGTAGGTGTGTCCACTATAAAATATTTAAATTTTTTCAATAGGGACATATCTATTGGTAAAGTTACATTTTATGTTGGTAAAATGTTTTACCAACACTTATGTCCCTATCACTAAACTATCAGTAAAAACTCTGTGACTAAATGTTTTTGCGACAGATAAAATAGTTCCGTTAAAAATATAATAATAACAAAAGATAATATACATGTTGGTTAAAGTGTTTAGAAAAAGTTTATTATGGAAATTTTTTATGTTAGTAATAATATTACCAACATATAATATCTATTTATAAATTGAATTTGAATAAAAAATATAAATTTTTATATTTATTAATTTATAATATATAATTCATTTGTTTTAATTATTAAAAAAAAGATGACCGACGTGAACATTCAAACTTATAAAAAAACAATTATATTAATAATGAAATTTAATACAAAAATGTTGTTTAAAAAATGTAGGATCCCCCCAGATCCCCCCACCCACCCACCCATAATAGGATCCATCACACCCCCTAAGTACCAGCAACCCATCCATGCCCTAACGACCCATCCATGCCCAGGACTAGCGATCCATATCCATCTATACCACAACCTTCAACACACCAACACCAATGACCCATCCATTCCCCATAACTAACACACCAGTTCTAGCGACCCATCCATACCCTAGAACCAGTGATCCAACACCAGTGAGAAACAAATCGAGGCATCTCCAATACCAGTGATAAACCTCAATTCGCTACTATGCAACATCTTTTAACTCCAATATCAATATCAAAACAAACAAAAATCATACCCAAAAATCATTGAAAATTATCTGCATGAATTGAAACCAGTTTTTTTAAGAGAAATGAGACCTGAGTTGGTTATCCAACTCATACCTATGTAACTTTATTAAATAAAATAAAAGTTGTGTTAATACACAAGGTGTAACGAGCTTACACCAACTTGAAATTAAAAATTGTTACAAAAATACATAAAGTTGTGAAGGAAAATGAATCATCTCATCTCCAAAGAAATAAATCCTATATTATACGTGGATCCATGCTTTGATAGTCCATCCATAATCCAACCTATCACTATAAAACCAGATCCACATATCAACAGACTGCTCAAATTAGAGTTTTCCATCACATGAAGATGTATACTTGAATGGTATTTCCCTCTTGAATTCTTCATTATGCAGTTGTCCATGCAATACAGATATTCCATTTCAAAGCTAGTTTCTTCTTTTGACCCAATGGAATTCAATACTAGAAGAAATAAATATTGTATGATTTCATCCTTATAATAACTTCATGACTTAAAGAAACATATGCAGTGGAGTTCTGAAATCTTAAAATGTTGATGAAGGTATAATAATACACCAAGAAATGAATGATAAATGGATTAGTTCATCCTAAAATAAATAATCATTCTGCATTTAGAGATCAAAAATCTAAAGGTCAGTAGAAATTTGATGCCATTTCCAAACATCTGTACATCAGATCATGAAATATCATGATCTTGGGACATCATGACTCAGCAGTCCCAGGTAAAGAAATATATAAAACAAGTTTTTAGCCTGTCAGCAAATCAAATCAAGAAGAAATAGAAATCTCACAATTCAATAGTCCCAAAAAAGACTATATTATCAAATCATATTCAAAGGATTTTTGGTTTGATAGTACAATATTTTTTTTCCACCTGCCTGGGAATAAAGGATTCGACTAAGAAAAAAATTATGACATACCTGAAAAATGATGATTAATTTTAGTACTTTAAATATACAGGAATATCAATAATTGAACAATTTCAATACACATTACATGGGATACTCACTTAAGTGATGACAAATCCTTGCTATAAGTTTTTCTCATGTAGTATAAAATATGAACCTACAACATAAGGTTTTCCACACCATATTCTTCATTCACATACAAGAGTTCATCATCATAAATGCTTACCCATTTCTACAAGAAGCTCAATGTTATCAATAAGTAAAAGAACATATAACAAAATGAAAACATGAAATAAACATAAGTAATTCATTTTATTTTCCCAAATGGTTTTAATAAATGAGAATATAAATATACGAGTGACACAAATACTAATTGAAATGAGAAAAACAAGAGAAAAATGAAGAATAAAAAACCTTATAGTTAAAGTTAGATATAGAACCAATTTCCTTGTGGTATACTTCTTTTTGTTATTAAATGATTGGAGAGATTCTGAATGGGGGATCTGTTGAGTTTGGATGGTTCAAAGTGCACAATGATTGATTGTTGTAATGTTTTTCAAAATGAAAACTGCAAAAGGAAAAATATGTCATAAAGTTTTAATCCAAATAAATAGGGGATAATACCCTCCCTCCTTTATCATATTTCAAGTAAGATTCTTTATAAAATCCCCAAAATCTATTATTTTAACATGATGTTATTGTCACTACTGCGATAAACCCTGAGCTATTAAATATGAGAACAGAACTTGATGCAACTAAGGAATGGGTGTATGTGTTGACTAAGGATAAAGATGAAAAGATGAGTTAATAATCATATATTATTACCAATAAAAGAAGACACCAACATTCCACCCACTTATTTTTTTAAATAATTTTAACAATATTCATAAGGAAACATAATCATTAATATTTTCTACAAGCATCTTAGTATCGAAAATAAGAAAAAAGAACATATAACAAAATGAAAATAAGAAATAAGAGTAGGTGATTAATGTTTTTTCCCAAATTGTTGTAAGAAATGAGAATAAAAATCTGTGTACACAAAAACTAATTGAAACAAAAAAAAATAGGAAAAAAGAAGAATAAAAACCTTATAGTTGAAGGTAAACATGTAACCTTCACTCACTTAAATCGCCTTCAAATATTTTTTCTCAAGCTAACCAGTTCAACTATTTACAACTTGAACACCTACAAAAGTCTATGCATGGCCTATAAGCACCTCTGTGGATACAAGTATAATGGAGAAATAATCCAAATCAAGATAATTATCAAAAGGATTTTGGTAAAAAAATAATGCTTGTTACATGACATATGATGTGTCAAATATTATTAAGAACATTTTCAATCACATGGATTTAGGTTCAAAATGTTTTTTAATAGCATATAAAAATTAATTCTTCTTAAAAGAACATAAAAATAATAGGAAAGAAAGAAATATACCATGATGATAGCTACTATTATAATAATTTAATCAAAAAAATTATCCTCTTTCATATTAAAAAATACAAATAGGTTGAGAGAATCAAAATACGTATTCATAAAAGATAACAGAAAATATTAATTACAACATTAGAGTTCAAAAATCTCTAAATTGAGATTAAGATATGGTGTTACAGGTGTATTGAATAAGTGAGAACTCCCATATTTTAACTATTTCCAACCTTCCAGGCTGATGTCATGAATTCCCTATGGTGAAGATTGAATTTCTTAGGTCAGATCCAACACCCTCTCAAAGCTAGTTTTGGAGATCCTCTCAGGGTGTCAGCCTCCCTATATGGTGTGGTCTTTAATGAATCATCTCGTTTTAATTTGGATAAATCACTCCCTGACTTTATATCCATGTTCACACTCCTATATTTCAACCACTAAATTAGTTTTGTTCAACAACATCTCAATAACTTTGACTAATTATCATGCCATTAAATTCTATATATACTTCCTCTCTGAATTCCTACTTCAACTCAACTAGTTTAGGAATGGATCCATCTTAAATAGACTTGAGTGAGGACTCCATCTATACACCATGTATGTATAATGTCATGCTGACTACCCTATGCATGGAAAATCAGTTTTAGGCAACAATACATGGACTCCAACTTTCCATGCATTCAACCTCACTTCAGTATCCACTACACTATCACTATCTCAGACATTAAATCGAGCATTTAAAAGGAAAATCACATGGAGAGTTTTCAAATTCCAATAATAACTCTAAAGAAACATAGATCCATATGTTCAATGAACTTCCCAAATAAAAAACAAACATCTCCACTATAAAAATGCACAATCATATAAGAACAAGAAAGATCTCGAAAATATCCTCCTTATAGAAACAACAACAACAAACTCATTTTAGACTTCAGTCATCAGCTTCTCAAATCAGAGTCATCTACATTTTGACTTAATAGCATTAAAAACCTAACATAAATACTTTTTCTTGTCTCAATTCAATTCAAATATGTAATAGTATTTCATCAAACAAAATCTATGGAAAACACTGAAAAATATATCTTCAACACTTCAACCTGTAGAAAAATATTGTTGTGTCACTTGACTCTATGAACTTTATATAGACTCGAACAACCAGGAGTCTTGAAAGAAGTGGCTCCGGTTCCCTTTTCTCAAACTGTAAATGATCGAAAAAATCTCTATTCATAGAAACAGTAGACCAACTTCAATTGGGAGCCACCAAAATTGAACACCAAGGAATAAATCCAGAAATGACCCCAAGGTTAGAACCAATGATAACATAAACCAACCATGTCTCTATACTTATGAAATAATTTCAATATGAAAACTCCACTAAAGAATCCTCCTTATGACAATATATTCCCTTAAATAATTTATAGAATATCTTCATGGCCACATAATTACAGTATAACTCCAGAAATCAACACCATGACTATCGTAGTTCTCAAACCAGACACTTAAAAAAAAATTATAATAAATAACATGTACTTCTCCATATTATAACTTATTTAAGTTTATTTATTTTGAAATTTAGGTATAAAAAGATCCTTAACCCCTTTGGATAAGTCCTACATTTATTCCATCTTCAATGAAAAATATCCAACAAGTAAATAACATATAAAAATAATAATTTTGAATACTAAAATAAACTATGATTCAATTACATGAAACACTGGTTTTTAATCACATGAACATAGAATTGTGGTGTTACAAATATAAATGCAATTCAATATAAACATAAACTACTACACATATTTCAACTAATTAAATCTATAAGGAATGAATTTTAAAAACACTTAATAGTATAAACTCTAAATATAAAATTCAACATTATATCAAAAAATTAATGCAATAACCTGTAAAAGTCTGTACATGAACTATAAAAAACTCAATTAACATGAATCACAAAAAAAATCCACTAAACTTCCTGAAAAAATTCCAAGGATCAACCTCTAGTAAAACTATGGAACCCCAACATGTCCATTACATCAACAAGAACCAGAGAACAACCCAAAAATATGAGGCCACTACCATGACATGAGCATCACAGTTAGGCTCTATTTGATAACACTATAAAATTAGTTTAATAGAAAATAATAATTAATTATCTATATTATCACATATTTAAGATGACAACATCAACCTTAATATTTTCTACAAGCTGATCAATATGATAAAACAAGATAAAAAATGAATAATAAAACTTTATTGTTGAAGGTAAAGAATCTAGAAACTTGGAACTATTTACTCACTCAGATAACCTTCAATTGTTCTTCTCAAGATTTCCAATTCAATTCTTCACAACATGAACAATTTAAAAGTACATGAATGGTATATAAATACCACAATTAACATGAATCATAAAAAAATCCCACCAAACTTAAAGACCGAATTCCAAGAATCATCCTCTAGTAAAACCATAGAACCCCAACATGTCCATTACATCAACAAGAACTAGAGAACAACCCAAAAATATGATTCCACTACCATGACATAATATTATTAAAAAACATTTATAATCATGTAAACATATCATTGTGATGTTCCAATTATAAATTCAATTCAATATAGATAATCAATTGTTATGCGTATTTCAACTAATTAAATCTATAAGGCATGCATTGAAAAAACCCATAATAGTACGTACTCAAGATATTAAATTAAATATCCGATTAAACATTTGATATAATAAAATGAATATAATGCATTTACATGTCATAAGGAAAGGGAATCATACATTAATAATGAAAAGGCACATCATTTAGGTATTGCCTACAACAAATCAAAAAATGAATTGTAACTTTATACTAAATAAACAACCATTATTCATAGAATTAAGAATGAATATCCTAATAAGATGATTGTGAGTACATTAATATGTAAAACATTAAATATCCACTAATTTCATATGTAAAATTTATATGTGAATTGTATGCTTTACTATAATTCATTGAATGAAAATGTTTGTTTAATTAAAATTACATCTAGACTAATAATGAGACTTAAAAAGGAGTCCTTTAAATCTTCAAACTATGTGGGTGTTATCATTAACTAAAAATTTGTATCCTAGAATGGGGAAATATTAATAGAAATTTCACATTTTTTCACTTCCAGTGAGTTCTTAGAGAGGGAGAGAGATCAATGAACCAAGGGGGAAATTGATTGAAGGGAATGTAGCTGGTGAGGAATGGTGTGGAGATGAGATGAAGGGGGGTGAAATGTTACCAGATATTGGGGGTGCTTGAATGATTATTATATTTGGGGGGTAATCCAAATGGGGATGAGCATTATAGTGGTGAATCGAAAGGATGAACCATGAGGTGACGAACAGAAAGGATGAACTATGTGTCGATGAACTGAAAGGTTGAACCCTATGGCGATGAGCCGGAGTGGGATGAATACTATGGTGACAAACATAGGCATGACTTCCTCGGTATTTTTAGGGTTATCAGGGTATGGTATTTGGTAATGAACTTCCCACGATTGGGGCACACATTTATTCGCAGGATGATATTAATAAATTTAAAAAATGATTTTTATTAAAAAAAATTATATTTCTATAATAAATTACTTATTGTCAATACATCCAATTCTATATTTTTTACATTTTAATTTTATAATTTATTTGGTTGGAATCAATATAATTTTTATTCATTCATTGGTAATTTTAAATTATATATATTAATTTCATGAAACATTATTAAATTATAAATATTTTAATTCAATATATATGGACATATTTTTATTGACAAATGACTTGTTTGTAATAAAAAAATTGAAAATTTATATAGTAAATTATTAGTAAAATATTTTTTGTTGTTGAATAATTTATTGTAATGTGTTTGTTTAATATAAAAAGTTTTTTAATTAATAATAAGTAATAAAAATATATTGATTTGTTTGTAAGATGATTGTTGGTATCTGTAAGATATAGTGAAAAATTTAATTGATAATAAATGACATATTGGTATAAGATAGTTAATACTAACAGATATATATGTTGGTAAAAAGAGTTGTTGATACTTATAAAAAATAATAATGGAATAATATATCTATTGGAATTGATCATTTTTACCAATATATATATTATCTAACACAAAATTTCTATTGGTATATGTCACTTTTTTATAGTGGTCATTGCCAATTGTAGGCTTGTAGATCCTTGATCTATTGAGTGGACTCCTCAATCCTAAAATACTAGCTTGTATTTTCTCAACACTTGCCTTAAAATTAAACCAAGTATAGTGAGGGATACTTATATTAATTTAAAATGGTTAATTTAACCCAAAACCTTCATAAGAACTGCCCTTATAAAAGTACGCATCCCAAGAAGGGTTGGTTAAACACTTAGTTCTATTGGTTTCATTCCTAATCAAGTAATATAAGGCTAATTCTAACTTAATATTTAATTGATGGATTTTAATTTATTATGCATAAATTTTATCTTATTTTATCCTTTACATGTATTGTTAATATTAAGTGTATTTTACTTAATTAATTAACCATGTTAGATAAAACATTTATGAATAATCCATTTATTTAAATTCCATATTTGTATACTAATTAATTTATTTATGTGACTATGGTCTTGAATACATAAAATAAATAATGCATAGATAGAAATAAATAAATAAAGTAAATGAATTGATCATGATATTTTCTAACAATTTATTTAATGAGTGGATAATAAATCAACCTATGACCTAGGGGAACTCGATTTTCTGGTCTTGGCATGAGTTACGACATTCCAATCGTACACTTTTTTATCACCAAGTTGGCATCATCGTGGTTCCATCTTGAACTATCTCCACGCACCTCAGGATGCTTCATTAATTACAAGTACTTATTACTCATATGCAGGTGAGTGGAACCAAAGGACTGGTTAAAGGTGGTTACATAAATATCCTTGGACATGTAACTCCTACATGATAATGGAGGGAGGGATGACTCATATGCCATCATTTAATTTAATATTAAATAATTGCAAACTCGTGAAATAAATTAAATTAAATTAATGACAACACATACATAGGTCTTGTTCAAGATCATGATCGGTAATACATGCAATGAATATGAAAAAGTAATTTTCTAGCATTAATTTCTTTATTCATTCTTTTTTATTAAGATAAAAACACTTGAATTGATTAATTAATTAATTCCATTTCATCTTAATGATCATCTAAAATTAATTAGAGATACCCATAATTTATGGCATTCATGGAAAATAAATAGTAGAACCAATGATGACATATTTATTAAAATAAATTAATTGATCATTTAAAATTCATTAAAACCATTATTAAATTATCAAACACACATTGGTGTTACAAACAATAAAATAAGTTTTTAATGCTGTAATTTTTAATTATGTTATTTAATGGGATACTACACGGTGTGTAAAGACAAGTTGCATGTCGTGTATCTCAGTTGTTGTATATCTAGGGTAAAAACCTGGGTCTACAGTGTGTACCTTGGACAAACTAAATGGTGTGTATAGACTAACTACACGTCATGTGTTCTACTTACCATGTGACTGGGATTCATGCCTGGGTCTTCAGTATGTGTTTCAGATGCTAAAATTGATAAATTACACATCGTTCACACCACATACACGTCGTGTATATCATAAATGATCCAGTTTATTAGTATCATGTTGTTTGAACATGTATAATGACCATAGAGATTTCACAATTTATGATGTTAACCCATGTAGACTACACCACATGTACACCGATACACATCATGTAATCTAACAACTCATGTTCCAAGCCTAGAGAGGTATACGTGTGGTGTGAAATAAATGTTATGTGTGTATTAACTACATGGTGCTTCATGTATCCCTCAGTGCATCCAAATACAGTGCACTAGGGTACATGATATGCACTTTTGAGTACATGCTATGTAACCCTATCTTACCATCCAAAATTTGGGTAGTTCCTAATGGAATCTTTAATTATTCTTCATATGTTCTTAGACATTTAAGAAAATTAAAAACTAAAAAATCATTATTAATATGTTAAATCATGTTAATTAAAATCATATTAAAAAATGAATAAAATAAAATAAAAATATAAACACAATTGTTCATAGATAAATAATCAAATAAATAATTAAAAATTTAATCATGATCGCTCTGATACCACTTTAAGGTTCCTGGCACAATAGAAGTGAGTTATGGGTGATATGTTAATTAAAATTTATTTCAATATCAATTACTTGGAACCCCAATAGAGTATCTTGTACATTAAGTTTATAATTAATTCATTTAGATTGGAAGGATGTAATTACCTTGTCTTAGGTTTCTTTCTTCATAGTCAATGTCGATCATCTAAAAAGAACCTTTTATATTTTCTATATTGTGCTTGTGAGGATTAAAGGGTAGAATCCCTCTAGCGGTTCCAAACATGCTCTAATGATATTTGAGAAACATCACTCAATCTATAGCTACCAGTATAGTGAATCTAATGTCTTGCTTTGTTCATTATTGATTGATCATTCTTAGATATTGTAGATATTTCTCTTGTGTTCTCATTCTTGAGAGGGAGAGAGATAGAGGATTTGAAAGAGAATTCTTTGTGCGCAACAATTATTTCTTTTTTTGATTACCTACATAATAGCCATAATGGGATATTTATAGAGGTAGGGTTTAGGTTAGAATATTGTTTAATAGCATGTCGACCCTTAACCAATATTAAAACCTTAAATAAAAACCATTCCACAAAAAAATAAAAATATAATTATTATATTGTGGCATGCACTATCTTGTGAAAATAATAAATAATATTTACTGGATTGTAAATAATTATTTATCACCAGATGTAGTCTTGGTCCATTTTAACTCCTTGTTATTTATTGAATACCTGAATAAATATTTTATTCATAAATAAAGATTTCATTCACATGCTGATGAATAAATATTTATTAAATATTCAATAAAATAAACAAATATATTTTTATTCACATGTTGGAAAATAAATATTTATTTAATTTATGTGATCAATGTAACTTGAATAAAATTATTCCTCGAACTTGAGAATAATATTTATTCCATTAATTAAATTGAAATTGAATTTAATCAAGATCAATGGAAACATTTAGTGCGTTCCCCTCTAGGATTATTTCTCATTGGCATTAGGTGGGTTGTCTTAAAGTCCAAGATTACTATCTAGAAATGCATCCAGGCACCCAAGAGAAAGAACTTAATGTCTCAATGTAAACAACCACATAGGAATGCTCACTATGTAATATAATATCTTTATCACAATATCGCATCAAGAAGGTTGTATGATGGTGTTATCAACCTTTATGCTTGATAAGACTTTCTTTGACTATTTGAAATAAATATGTTGATACATCATGGACATGGAATTTAGGAAAAGTTTATATTCTAATCAAAGGGCTGAGATATCAACTCCCATAAATATGGAAGGGACAAATCCTTCCTCAACTTATCCATTAATGACATGCCAATCATGAATCACCCAATATACCATACTTCCTTCCAATATATGATGTGATAGTTTTTTTCAGTAGATATAAGTGTGTGAGTCATGACATGAACTAATGATAATCTTAAAGTCTAAGTACAATTATACACACTCGCAGATAGGAATATCCATTAACACCAAAACATGCAGAATTCCTACTGGCAAGTCTGTTCTCATAATCTATCATCTTGGATATTATCAAGTGTGAACTTCATGAGAATACACCTCATCCACTTACGAGTATTCTCACCCAATGGTCTATATATTATGTGTCACATCATAGTATATTATTCAACCGTATAACTATATTAAGAATATTTTCATAGCACTTCAAGGTTATCATCATAGTGGGGAACTGCTATGACCTTATCAATGTGAAAAATACTCTAGGACATTATTACATTAAATTCATGAAAAAAATGAATAATATGTAATAATATGTTTAATTGGTATTCAATAAATTAAATATAAATTCAATAAAAGTATAATTAGTTGGTCCTAGGACACCAAATATAATATCAAGAACACTAGGGTTATGTAGCCAACCCTAGGTTTTAGCTATAACTAGGATTTTATAGAAGGATATTAGGCCATGAAAATTAAATGATAACCATATTTATTTATTTATTTTATTATTTAAATTTGTAATTTATATTTAACAAAATTCATGAAACCGACAAATATTATGTTGCACCTAGGGTAAAACCTATATTCTGGATTTAATGGTGGCCTTATATTTCCCATTTGAGACTCTATTTGAAAGTTATTCAATTATTTCATAAAAACTGCATACACATGATATAATATATTTAATATTTTTATTATATCAATATAGAGACTCCCTAGGCCCCATAATCCTACAATGAATCAATTTATAGCCTCAAAAATATTATTTTAAATATTCAAAAGTTTTACAAGGAAAAAATAGAGTCATTACATTCTCCCCACCTCAGTGATTTTCATCTCAAAAAGTAAAAATCTACTCAAACAGGTGGGGGTACTGAGCTCGCACCTGGTTCTCCTACTCCTGGGTGCTCTCATGAAGATTCTTGTATAGATATCAGAAACATTACGAATGAATCACTCACCCATATAGGATATTCTCTTTCCAATCCTTGATCTCTATTGGTTGCTCTGTGAATGTAGCTTCATTCTTGATGTCCTATTCACCCTAATTGATAACATGCAACAGGTCGTGCCCATACCACCTTAGTTGCAACATTTGGAATACATAGTTCACCTATTCTAATAGCGGAAATAGGGAAAAGAATTCTTCCACCACATTAACCCTACACAATATCTAGAAAGGGATAATGAATCTTGGACATAGCTTTCTGCCAGGCTAAATCTCTACAATACACACTGAGGTGAGACCATCAAGAACACATGGTATCTTTCATATAACTCCAAAGGACACCTTCATCGGTCCTTGTGAGATTTATGATGGCTCTGGGCATTCCCCATCCACTCTTTTATGATATATAATTTATTTATTTTTGATCTTACCAACTTTGGGCCCATGAGTACTGACTCTCCTGGATCAGTCCAGCATAGTGGTTGCCTGAAAGTTATCCCATAAAAGGCCTCAAATGGTTCCATACTTATGGTTGAGTGGTAAGTGTTGTTATATGAAAACTCCACCAAGGGTATATTATCCTACCAACTATATCCAAAGTCCAACATGTAATCTCAAAACTTATCCTCCAGAACCCAAATGCTCCAATCAGTCTTCCCTTTTTTCTGAAGGTGAAATGATGTGATCAAACTCAATTGATTCCAAAAGACCATCTAAAATCCTCTCAATAATAATTATGTAAAGTGAGAATAATTTTCTTAAATGATCATAGAGTTAACTCCATAAAATTTAACTATCTTCTGGATATAAATGTATCTCAGTCTCTCTACAAAACTCTACTATCGGATGTCTAGAAAATGGGATAACTTAGTGAGTTGGTCTATGATAACCTCGATAATATCATATCCTATATATTATTATGTAATCCCAATATTGAATTATATATAGATATCATCCCACTTCCACTTTATAACTTCAAGGGGTTAAGTCAAACCTGCTAGAACCTAGTGCTCAGCCTTCACTTGCTAGAAACTGAGGCATCAAGCGACAAAATCTATTTTACACTTCTTTATCCTTGACCACCAGAATTTATGTCGAAGGTATTGGTATATATTCTCCAATTATAGGTTCAAATCTAAGGTATATATATGAAACTCATTCAAAACCTCCTCCCACAACATCACTGGAACTAAGGTTTTCCCTTAAAAAAGGATGATGTGCTCCCCACCTTCATAAAATCTATCAAGAGCATGTCCATTAGATATCCGAATATGAAGGATATTATAATCTGTGTCTCCAAGATAATAATCCCTAAAATACTATATAATATAGGGTAGAAACCATTGACTATAGGTAAGTTTTACCATCCTCATCCACTAAAGACAATTATAACGAGGCTTACTGTAATAACACCTCACTCAATAACTGCAAAAAAGACCACATTCCTATTCCTGAGAGTATATAATATCTATAATTAATAATCATGGAGTAAATATATCCAATGCCTCTATCTCAAGTTAATATCCTTCTATAAAAATATATACTTGAGAATCTTATGGGTCGGAGTAGACAATAAACTACTCACCCAAAATATAGTGTCACCACATCTATGGGGCGAAGACCACTGCTGCCAACTCTAGATCGTGGGTCACATAGTCCTGATCATGGGGTCAAAACTATTAGGAGCCATATTAAATAATTTTATTCTCGTAATATCTCTATAATTTAAAATAAATACTACGATCAATAGCATACAATATACGCAACATCGAGCTTAAACGCACCTCAAAATATTTTTATTTAATTATGACCATTATAACCTAGTCATTGGATTGGTGGGTATGAATAAAAATAACCAAATTATAAAATAAATATAAAAATCCTACTCAATATAAAAGTATTAATTAATTATTAGTAAATAAGCACTCAATTTTTACTAAAGCCATTTTATTCATCAAAAAAATGTTTTCTTCAAAAATGGTTTATAATTATTTTTAGGAGAAAATATAATAATTAATTTTTGGAATTTTTAGAAATGTTATTTTATAAAAATTATATAATTTATTAAAAAATAATATAAAAATTATCTTAGGGTTAATTTTTTTAAAATTTAATGAAAAGTTCAATTTTTTAGTGAATAGTAAAAAATACTGATTCTTATTGAAAATTGTATTTTCTTTTAATGAATTTATAAATTAAAAATCTATTTTAGATTAGTTTTAAAATTTAATTAGTTAATTTTGAAATAAAATAATAGAATTATTATTTTTTAAATAAACTTTATACTTGAATTTAATATAAAAACATTTTATACTTAAAATAGACATTTTTTTTGAAAACCCATTTTCATCACATTTTTGTGATTTAATTTTAAATTAAATTATTCCACTTAGGTATATTAAATTTCTAAAAATAGATTTAATATTTTAAATAAGTTTTTCTAAATTTTCTAAATAGTTACATTTTATTTTTTTTGGTTAATATGAATATTAAACTTATTTATTATTGTTACCACGGGAAAGGGTAAATCGGGTAATTAAAGTTAAAAATAAAATGACGAGGACTCAAAAATGACCCTAAAACTTTTCTTAATTTTATTTTATAAAACATTTAGTCCATACTCATACAAGATTAATCTATATATCCTTTTTAATTTGGAATTTATTATGATCTTTAGAATATTTTATGTAAAGAAAAGTAAAAAATGTCACACTCTTATTTTTGATAACTATAACATTTTTAACATGGGGATAAATAAAGGATATGTTCAGTTATAAATATTAATGTAAAATATAAAATATTTATCTTTATAATGGTAATTTATTTTTCATGTTTTAGATGATAAATAATTACCTTAAATTCTTATACAACGTTGACGCAATAATTATTCAATTAATAAAAATAAATAAATGATATTAAAAATATTAAAAGTAGTATAATTTTAGATAATTAATGTGAGACATGAATTTTATAGGTAAACATAACATTTTATGTATATATTAAAATATTTTGTTCAAATTTAATATTTTTTCTTGATTTTATAAATGTCAAAGTAAATGAATAGTTCTTGATATTATTTATATTTTAAGAAAATAATATTTTATTAAATGATATAAAATTTATAAAAATAAAATATTCATAAAAATTATTAGGATATGTTTTAAAATATCAACCATGGTCTATTTATGGGAATTTTTCTGTTTATAGTAACTATCATGACCCTCGAAGAGTAAAAAATAGTATTCTCGTGGAAAGTGTAAAAATGGTTAATGGGGATTTAAAACCAAATGATAAGGGTAAAAATGTGATCAAAAAATGTCAAAATTTTATTTTATGAGATTATTTAGACCCGTACTTATATTATATTCTAATAATAAAAATTTGGATCCATTCTTACATCACAATTAATTTATATTAATTTAATATTTTAATAAATTCCAAAAGTACCTCTCCCCTCTCTTAAAAAAGGGTACCACTTCTTCTCATTTATTCACACCTCAAAACCCATTTTTTATAATACCAATCCAAATCCATTCTTAAAATTCATCCCAATGTTCTAGGGGCATCATTTTTACTATAATACCAATATTATAGGTATTAAGGTGTAAAGAAAGGAGATTGTTTGAAGAAGATATATAGCGTTTAACTGAATGTTTTTATTTTATTTCTCCATCCACCTACTTAAAATATTATTTAATCATGAATATATAATAAAATTAATATATAAAATATTATTATATGTTATTATTATAATGTAATAACCTATATCCATCTCCAACATCCATAAAATGGGAAAGGAATCCATCGTTCGTATGTACGGTGGACTACCGCCTTGCAATCTGATATAATTCATTTTCCATCACTATCTATCAAGAATGGTTATAATGGTGTATTTAATGTATATATATGATATTAATTAAATATTTATAATTATTAAAGGATAATATATTATTTAATTTCTTACCGTTCCATTCACTGAAAAATGATAATGTCGTTTGTCCGTATGTGTGGACTATAACCTCCACGAAACAATGTGATTCATTTTTCATCACCACATCACATAAATGATACATATAAGTATATTTAAATAAAAAATATGTTATTAAGGATATATTTATAATTATGTAAATGTAAAACAATACTTATATTCTTTTCATAATGATTTTTGAAAAATGGAAATGTTACTCATGTGTATGTACAACCTACCATCTCCAGGATTGTAATGTAGTTATTTTTTCATAACCATATATCATGGTTGGTTTTAAAAGAAAAATTTATGTATAAAAATTATAATTATTTCTTTCTTTTTATTTTTTTATATTATGGAACAATGACCCATTTTACCATGGTCAACATGTTGAAGTCATTTTGAAATTATGGATTGAACGTCCTCAAAACACCTGATGTGGACTTAATTGATTAAGTAATTAAATATGAAACTAAAATAAATGAAATAAATGGATTAATGGTAAGGTATTAAACCTATTAGATTTTATTAAGAAATAAAATAATTGATATGAGTCTATTATATAGGTATTAAAGGACACATATAGCAAGTCTTGACTCGAGGTAAGGGATTTCATCTCAATTTACTTTCATTGAGGAATATTTTATTATTATGCAATTAATTTATTTTATATAGTGTATATAATAACCCTTTTATGTTTTATATCATTAATAATTCATACTTAATTATATTTTAGGTTTCAATTTAAATTATTTTATCCATGGGGATTTGATTTGAAAGTTTCCAAGTGGTAAAGGGTTTCTTAAGTTAATTTATTTTTGTTGGGTCGTAACTCTTTTTCATTGATTTTTTATGCCATGATTATGTGTGAATTGATATTTAAATTGTTTTAATATTTATCTATAATTTTTTTTGGATTTACAATTGTTACACATAATATCTAAATTTATTTATTCTTAGTTTAATGATATGATCATTGTAAGTGTTATTCATCTCAACTTCTCTTTATTTGGGACGTATGTTTATGTTATTGTTTTATGAGGTATATATAATTACATTTGACATAATATATAATTAATAGCCTTGTTTTAATGATATTTAAAGTTTCACTTGATGTTATTCTTTCATGGTGATAAAAATTGGATTTTTACCAAAGTGGCAAAGGCTTTATGTTACAATCTTTTTTCTTTTTAGGATTTTTTATGTCTAAGGTTCCTTAGGGGAAATCATATGATCTTATTTTATTGAACAAAATATATTTTATTATCCTATGGTTTTGAATGTGTTTTACTTGTTTAATTTCCATTACCTCCCTTATTGATTAAGTAAAAATCTTGAAAGTCATTTATTAGTGATTATGATCTTGTATCTTCTTTTAGATCTATGATATTTCTCTTTCATATCCATGTTTTCTAAAATATTTTCAAAAATTTTATTTTCTAAATATAAATTATTTTTTAAATCTATTTCATAGGGTCTTTTACCTTATTTTAAAAGGTTTTAAAAAGGAAAGTTCTTAATGTTTTCCAAATGGGTTATTATTGACTCCTTTTACAAAAATGTTTGAAAACAATGTTTATTTTTAACATTTACAATAGGAATGGATTTTCCCACCATCATGGAAATTATTTTATTTGAAGATTGATTTATAATTTTACATGGTTATTTTGAACGAAAGTGGTTTTCATAATATTTTATAAATATATAGTTTTTAAAATTTAATTTTAAAGTTAAAGGGGTATTTTCTTCAAGAATGTTTTTCATGATATTTTAATGTCATTTATATTTATCAATGATAACAACCCTTGATTTTACTTATGATACAATTAGAATTTTTTTTAATTATACCATCCTCATTATTCCTCTGGATTTATTATTATTGTTTAAAATATATTTTCATGGAACCTTTTTATTTTCCAATGGTTAATCAAGTTATGAAAGGAATGCTATATTTTAATGTTTATGGTGACAATGACTTATCCCACCATAATAACCTTTATTTTATGTTTGGATTCCCTTATAAGATTTCATTTTTTATTTTAATAATATCCCTCCTTCCCTTGTTCTGGTTGATTTATGTTTTAAAAATGGTATTTAAATGGAAAGTATATTTCAATATCTAGAAATGTTTTCTTATAGATGAAAAGACTATTTTGATAATTGAAAACTTTTATATGTTATGATTATGTTATTTTTATTGGGAATTGTTTATGATAATTGATTGTTCCATTATAAACCGAGGGTGGGTGAACCTGTTATAGCTCTTCGATGCATTGGGTAAAGGGATGGAGTTGACTGATTCAGTTTCTCCTAAGATATTAAGGAAATATACTAGATGGTTATTCCAATTGTAACCATGATGGTTATTTTATGTGTAACCATGATTGTTGTTCTAAGTGTAACCATAAAGGTTATCCCATTTGTAATATTGATATAAAAATGATGACTCAAGTTACTATATTATTTATCTATTATTTCTATGGGTTTTTATGGAAATATTATTTTTTAACATGGTAAGCTAATGAGTTTATGTTTAAATAAAATTATTTGATACTTCTTATGGGTGAAAATCTATAGGTTTTTAATGTTTCCTTTAATCAAGATTAATATCACATGTCTCATTATTTTTTATTCCAATGATTTTTTCCTTTTATAAAGCTTTATGTCATGTCTCATGATTTATAATCCAAGCATTTATGGGTATTAATTACCTTATGTTATTCTCATGCACTATGATTATGTCATCATACCCTTATGCTCATATTACTCTCATAGATGACATTCAATTGTTAATGATTATGTTTACCTTTACTGAGAATTTGATCTCACCCTTATTATGTTACCTTTTTTTCCATATTATAAAGAATGATGGTAAATTATCTGAGTCTATAAATGTTTCACATGTGAAGAAATTTGTGGGAGATGTTGAAGACTTAATATAAAATATTAAAATAGGGGTATTTGGAAAAATATTCCCTTTAAGTAAAGAGTGTTTTTTATGTAAGAGTTTTTTCTAATTCTTTAAAAATCTAAACCTAAAATGTTCTAGGGAATGTAAGTAATTAAATATTTTCTTTTAATGTTTAAGGTTTGGATGGGAAAAAAATTTACTCACATTTATCGGTATTAAATAGGGAAATGTAAAGTTTATGTTTTTAGCACTAGATCCAGGAGTACAGGTTCAGGACAGTTATAGTTGGTATAATAGAAGGGTTTAGATAAATTTATATATTATTATGTTTTCATGTGATATTATATTAAGAGTTATGGATACCATCATGGGTTTATAAGTATGAGTTTGATCATAAGTTTAATGTCTTAGACACCCATTTTAGGTTTTAGGTGATGGATACAAGATGATTAATAATATTTTGGGGGGCATTTTTGGTAATATAACCCTTATGTTTAGTATGGGTTTTAGTGAAAAAAATTATTTTAGGAATAATTAATTTACATTATGTAGACATAAGTTTAATTTTATTGGTGACCTTTATGGTTTATATTATCTTTTATGTTGAGGTAATTATGGGTTATTACAATTTGGGAACATATTATATAGCTAACCATGGGATTGAAAAAAAAATTGGTGAGTTTGTGACTAATGAAGAAGTTTATTATTTTAGGAAACATTATGTGATTAAATTAAATAGAATATTATGGGATTTTATTTAAGGAATCAAGGTTGAATTATATTTTGGAAGAATATATGAACTTAATATGGAATTATGGTGATTCAAGTCATTTAGGGAAATGATTAGAATATCTTAGAGACAATATGACTATGGCATATACCTTTTTGGGTATATGACTTTATAGGAGACTAATATTATTTGGAGATAAATGTTAAATTTATCTTTAAAGAATATGTGGTCAAATCCTTCATATTTTTTGTTTCAATATTGGTTGGGAATATTTAGAATAATTGTAAGGATAATTATTTATGGAATGTTTTAGTTTGAACTTTGGGTATTACTGTTGAATTTTGGATATTAATGTCATATTTATTTGTATGAAGGTTTATTCATTTTAGTAATTATCTATATTTTTATAACTATTTTATTTTTTATTAATGTTTAAATACATTAGGAATAGATTATTATCCTTTTATGGATTATGTGTTCTTTTAGAAGTTAATTTTAGCATTTCAAGCATAAAAAATTAATCTTGAATACTCATTATTCAGAGAAAAAGATAAATTGTGGAGGAAATTAATTAAAGGATTAAAATATTCTTAGAAATTAAGTATATTTATTTATGTTCTTATTCTAGAAGGTAAAGGAATTCCTCAACTCTAGGAAAATGATCTTGAATAAAAAATGTTATCCATTTACTTTTCTTATTGAGAAATCAATGGTCTTTTAACCCATAAAAAATTTACGGTTTTGTGATGATTAACATTCTCATGATCATGTCCTTTATCACTTTCACCTCCTACGAATGCTTACCGTGTAATATAATCCCTTTGTCTTGATATCTCTAATCAAGCGGGTTGCATGCTAGTGCTATCAACCCATGTGCTCGATTATTCTTTCTTTGAATTCCTGGAATTGAACTCGCCCATACCTTACCCTGGCCATGTATTTATTTAGGCTATATAAATTCCATCAAAGGGTCTGAGATATCTACTTACATTATGGAACATAAGGGACAAATCCTTTCTCGCATTATCTATTAATGTAGTATTACTCGTGACGCACCCAACATATCCTACCTTGTTGTGAATAGTGTGTCGTCACAGTTTTCGTCAATACATCTAAGTGCGCGAGTTGTAATACACATTAATAATAATATTAAAGTTTAAGGACCAATACACACATCCATATATAGGAACATCCAATGACACTATGAAATGTGGATTTCCTATTGGCGGGTCTCGTTCTCATAATATCCTCCTGGATATTACCAAGGGCGCACACCATGAGAAGGTGCCTCAAAGTTTTATGAGTCCTCACCCCTAATGACCTGTATTATTTGTGTCCCTCAAATAATATCATCCGGCCATAGAACATATATTCAAGAACAGTGTTATGGCACTTCTGGGTTCTCATCATAGCAGGGATCCGCTATGACCCTTTAATGCAACAACTATCTTTAGGACATTACCACATGCATTGTCAGGAAGAAGAACAATAAAGATGTGATAAGGATTTTATTAATGAATGAAGTACAAAGTAGTTGGTTCTAGACCACCAAATCCAACAGAGTTAATGAGGAACCAACTAGAAATTATCTGATCACCATTA
>CAUJRU010000780.1:0-320294 GCA_963277665.1 Viscum album
ATTTTTAGTAAAAAATAGTGGAAAATGGTACAGTTACTTGACAATGATCATGAACCCTTAAAAATCACCAAAACATTCACAAAAACCATCCAAATTATTCCATGTTTTTTCAACCACATTATATAAATAAAAAGGAAAAAATAAGGGTTACATATCTCACATTGGGGGTGTTATAATCATAGTCTTCATTTTTCCTTAGAAATTATTTTTTTTTATGCCCTTATTTCCTACACATAAATTATTTCCCAATTCTAGTGAGAGACTTTCCTGGTTATATCCATCCACATTTATTAAATGATAGAAATATATCATTTTTACTCCATGGTCTCCACAACTATTGCGCTTTCAAAACTCCATCCTTCTCTTCTTGGTTAGTCTGAAATTGGTCAAGGTATTTCTTATTAATTATTTTTCAGAAAAATGATTAGGAATACACATGATAACATTAAATCTTATCAACATCTTATTTAGTTTCTCATTTTCATCATCATGTCCTTTATGTTCAATGTTAAAGTGATTCCTTCGGGTTCTATCCATTGACTAAGACAAAAAATAATAGTGTGAGGAAGAATTATTGTACTACAAAAATAATATATTATGTTTTATAATGTATAAATAACGAAAAATTATTTTCATTCTAATCCACCACTATTTTAACCTAGGTTATTAATTTTTAATATCTATTAAAATACTTCATAATGTATTGTATATAAAATGTTAATTATCCTAAGCATGTCAACCAATTGCATCAAAATAGGTGTGTAATAAGGATTTTTGACACATACTCTCTATCTAACCAAATTTTTTTGATTTTCATCTATATTTATCCCCAAATTATACATTAGGGTTATGTTATCTAATATATGATTTATTAAATAAAATTCCCAAAGATTATAAAAAAACATAATTTTATTCAAACTATGGAGACCCAACCATATTATTCTTTGAGCCTGTGTTTACCACCGTAAAATTTTCATGATTACAAATAAAAAATCTTGAAGAACCAAAGAGTTTAGTATTCTTGGTAGACCAAATACATACACATTTCTTTTATTACAAAATAATACAATAATTAAAAATATTGTCTTTAATTTTAGAGTTTATTTATTCTACATATAATATCATTTCATATATTTCATAGTATAATTCACTAATTCGTAGTGAATGGAAAAAAATAAGGGTGATCTCAGATGCTCATTAAGGGTAAAGTACAGTGGAAAAAATAATGAAAAAATTATCATAATCAATATGGGATGTTAAATAACTGAACACACACATTCCATTGAATACTTAAACTAACATGGATTGCATAAAAAATATGAAATGGTCAATAACTAAACACAAATTTCATTTAAATAAATGGATAGGACATAATCAATATAGAAATTTATATAACTAAAATCATGATGAATTTAATAATTAAATGATAATGAAATGTTTCTATATATTATTTAATAATGAAAATATCATGGATGATAATGAAAATAAATAATTAATGATATAAATTCCAAATTATCCAACTTCATGTTTCCTAAGAAATTGATACCTTTACAGAGAAATTATATCCTCTAGTTTTTTTAAAACATACTACGTAAAAAGATACATAGAATAGTAAACCCAAATGAATCATCCCATGAATCTACTGATGCATCAGGGGGCTTACATTAACTAGTCCCCAACTCATGTCATACATGTCACAATAATTCCTCATATACTGAATAATAGATTTAATTCAGAAAAAAATATAACATATCAAATATCAATATTGAGTAAAAGATACAGATCTATCAATATTTCCCCATTAATTCAAATAATATTAAATGAAAACATTTTATGTAGAAATGGTATATAGTTTAAGTAATAAACACATGAATGTTAATTAATATGGATATTGGTGAGAAATTTAATATCTTATGATTATAGGAAATTTAATATTTAAACAGGATAGAAAAAGGAATCATTGAAGTGAATTTCAATACTATCCATTTTCAATGAAATCATAATCCCACTAGTTTAATAAAAATGATTGTATCAATACAAAATCTTCCAAGTGATGTACGGATAAATAATTATTTTCATTGATGAATATAAATTCCATAAAAATATCCTTAAAATAATCTTCAAAGAAATATCCTTTCGATTTTTATTTTTTTTCAAAAATATATTTTCATTTAAAACCATTATAGAAATATTTTCGTTAAAAAGTACTTTGAAAAATTGAAATAGAAGGTTAAAGGAAATGGTGGAGGGTAATTTAATACATACCAATCAATGTAAAAAATGATTCCTTTTTTACATTATAAAAATGTTATAAAATTAATTTATAGGGAAAGCGATAAGAATATTCATTTGGAAAAAATTTAAACATAAAAAGTGGTAAAAAATTTTAAATTTTTTTTTTAAATAGGTTAAAAATATATTTGAATATTATTTTAAAAACATGGTTTGGAGAGGAGAAATATTTATGATCAAAAGGATAAATAATGTTGGGTTTTTAGTAAAATATTTTCTAAAAAAATATATACCAAATAGTTGAAAAATGGTATAGTTACTTCAAAAAGGTCATGAACAATGAGAGTATAATAAGTGTTTATTTAACAATAATCAAATAATTTACTATATTGGAAGCTCATGTATTAGAAATCAGGACTAGAATGAGATTGTCAAATAAACCCTTAACTTGCTCATAATGTTAAAGTGAGAATTAATGACTGTATGTTCTTGACCCGACCTAATGCGGATTGGGCCATGTCTCCCCATGTCTGCCTCTATAGGCTAGGGGCTGGTGACTATCACTGAGAAGGCTATCACACATAAGGATTCCATAACCTAATGTACCTGTACGCATGCACCCACATACACCTAAATGATATAGTGTATATATATATATACAAAACTGAAAAGAAAATAATTCACACATCTATCCCAAACTAGATTACAATATAAGTACAAAAGGTTCCACCAAAAGAAAACTGCAAAAGTGCCCAACCTGCTCTGATGGAGGGGATTGCGGACAAACACCCACTGGTACACTCCTTAGCTAAGATTTGGTGAAAATCCTAGTCAGTCTAGATACTATTCTCAACCGGCTCATGGTCCAACTGGGACATTGTTCAAGGACCTATAGTCTTCACAAGACATAAGAATTTTTCAAGAAAGGACTATGTAGGGGTGAGTATAATGATACACATTAGGTGCCCCAAAAATCCCAAACCAAAATGGGAGTAACTGCTAGGAATCAGTTAACTCGATCCAGCCTGAGGGAACTCAATGTGAGAGAATCTCTACATGGAGACCATCCATTGAAACACCTAAAAAGTCATCTTGATGTCATTAGCATGTCAATAAAAAGAAACATATCACAGGAATACTAGAATAAAATCCAAATATTCTCAACTTGATCTCCATGTCTCATGGTTCTAACCATGGAATGTCCATAGTGAATAACTTGAGGTTCCAACACGACATTCTAAACAATAAAATGAGGTACCAACCACATAGACAACAAAAAGTGCCAATCCATCCCTGATAGATCTCAAAAAGAAATAGGAAAAACATTAACAACCCAAATTCGATGATCCAACCTTTCCAACCCAATTGGAAATCAACCGTGAGATGCCTCTTGATCGGTAAAAATTATAAACGGAAAAACCTGTCCAAACACCATGATGCCTATCTGTGAGAGAACTCTCGATTAATATCCTCACAGAAGAATTCACCCAGTGATGAAACTACCACAACTCCTTAGGTAGGGGATCCCACCCATTATCCATTGGGGGACACATAAAACACTAGCTGGAACACCGAAATCATAAAGGGTATCACACAATAACCTGAATCTGGAACAAATCGTGTCACAGAGGATCAATTTTTTAGTTGTGTTGGTCATGCCAATACTGAGAACTCGGCCAAGTAAAACATCACAATCTTGATCTGACACACTCAAGATCATATCGCTCAGATAAGGGATCATCGCATGTGCATTGTCGTTCCCAACAACACCACAACCCCCTCCTAGTAACTAACGGATCACACTGCATAAAGTCGAAGGAACATATATCCATACACAACTAGAGGGTCAGCTCCTAGGTCTCACTAGGGCTCCATCACCTACTAGAACAACCTAGGAAGAGGATTGATGCCAGCATAAATATTTTTTACACGGATTCTGAGAACTCCACAAGGGAAACACAAAGGGATATAAGGATCACACTGGGCCTCTTGAGGGTGAATGAATCTATAAAACCACTTAGTCTACTATCAAAGAGGATTAAGAAATCTCACTTTAGAAAGTAGGAACGCACCTGAAATTCTTGTACGTAAAGCATCCAATGATGGGTCACATTCTGATGAAGGGGATTTGATACTAAAACCCTCATTGTATCCTAAGTGGGGTCAAATTCCATTGAAAGTGACGTGATAAAAAACCATTGTAGCTAAAGGACCAAGGGTACCCACTCAACCCAACGAATTGAAAATCACAAATATGGACCGTGCGGACCCACTGAACCAATCAAATCATAACACCTCCATCAAAAACTAGGTAGAACCACTCAAACTATCTAGATAACATCGTTAACCCATGTGACTCACACAACATCTCATGTACATCGTATCTCTTAGGCCCAACCCATGGCCACCATCATGTTCTACACGAAAAAACACGCAAGAAGGGAAATTTACGCACACAAAATGGACAACTAGTTAAAAAGAGTACTATTCACAAAAAATGAGTCCTCATGGTTCCCACACCTCGATCCCGGAACACATCAAATGGATCACGCCACTATGATTCTTATGGAAAAAACATAGGGGATTGACTAATCATTCATCCAAAATGGACACCTGGTGAAAAAGGTGCATTTTGTGGTGAATGCCCAGACTGGGCCTCATGGGGTCTGCACCACAATTTCGGTTTAAGAACCTGAAATTAGTCTCCAAACATCTACCTTAATGTCAGGGTATCAATTCCACTGACAGCGCATTAAACGACTATTAGATACAGAAGATACTTCCAATTAACAAAGCTCCAAATAATAATATATAGATATTATTAATAATAATGAAAATTTTGTGCCACCAAACATTGAGACCATAACTAAAAGTCATCAAATTGGACTCAATAGGTTCGTCTTGAAGTAATTGTCATGTTTCCATAGACGAAACGTGAAACGAACCACTGAATTACAATTTACAATGTTCTAAACAAAAACCCTTGTCCAAACTAGCTGGACCGGCCCACTCTGGTCGGTCTGCACTGCCTAGGTGTGCCCGGTCTAGCCAGCCCAGTTTGCTTCACCAGACTGTGGCTCGGCAACACCAGCCCACCATTGCTCTGCGCCGCCACCCACCAGTTGGGATCCACTACATCGCCTTGCTCCATGTTGGCACCACCATGCATGGAAGCCGACCCCCATGCCGCCACTAAATTCTACCATCGTTGCTGCTAGAATCCAACCTCGCCATAGTAAATCCTTCAGCGAACCAATGAGACCACTCCGGTGTTCCAAAAATTAACCTGAGACCTATTTTGGGACCCTCGGGACTAGATCTACACAAACTCGATGACAAAATCAAGGAAAAGAAGAATAAATGTGATTAGGGATTTAAGACTCGAATTTCCTACCTTGCGAGCTAAACACCGATTCTTCGAGCCTCAATCCACACTCTGTTGCGTCCGCTGCTCGATCCAAGAGTGATCGTCGTCAAAATTAGAGCTCAATAGTGCTTCATTTCATCGATTTTGCTAGTTATTCATTGATGGAGGAAGAATGGAGGAGGGATGATTCCCCTACACACACCAAGTAGGGGAGGTGGAAGATATTTTATTTAAAAAACAAATCCTTTATAATCCTGGTCACAACTTTCACCCAACCCGACACCCAATGACAACAAATTTTATTTCACAATTAGGGTAAACACGATGTTCTAGAACCAATTGTGATATAAGAAATTTGATTTGAGACTCTAATCAAATGTTCTTCGAGCAAAAATCCATAAATTAATTAATTAAATTTATTTAGAGAAATTCCCTCAACAACGTTTTACACATACAGACTATGCCCGCCAAAGTTATACTCTGCCTGAGGTAAACGACACACTCTGGACTAAAGCATGCCCTACATTTTTGTTCTGAGATATCATTTGAGAGATAACCCATTTCTGCAATGTGCATAGTATAAAAATACATAATATTTTTATGCAATTTATTCCCAAAAAATTGGGCCTTTGAATCGCATGTTGTCTCTGCACCTAGCTCCAGAATTATTCATAGTAATATTCTAAAGTCTAATAGGGAAAAACCTGAGTTGCTACATCCTCCCAACCTTAAGCCTTTTCATACCCAAAATGTAAAGGCATGGGAATAAGGGAAATATCCTAAGCTCGCCACTGGGACTCCCAAACCAGTGATCTCACCAGAGGTTCTTGTGCTATAAAAAATGCACACAAGGAATAACCACAACAACAACAATGAAAGATAGGGTTTAAAAACCTCAGAGGTAGACTGACACCCCAAACTAACACTCAAAACCCTAAAAGAGATCCAACCAAACACAAGACCTCATCACTGAACATACATGGACACCCTTTTGGTCTACAACAACCCTAAATGAGACCCAATAGTCCTGAAAAATCTCCAAATGGTCTATTTCAAGATCAACAGGATTCCCTGAAAAATACCACCTCAGCACCATTCCTCTCCATGGAATTGGTGCCAATGCCAAACCTCAGAAGGTTGATGCACTCCACACCTTAAGGAAACTCCATATCTCATTGGATATACCGTCACATGAGAGCATCAACGAAAACCACAACACCTCAAGGAAAATAACTCTGCCAACTGGAGAACCAAATGGGTTTCCCAATTGTACCCATTGGGTCATAAAACTTCATACTAAAACACTGCCAATGCATTGAACCAACCTCAAACTCATAGGTTGGTGTAACTCATCCACCACACCTCGAAACTATCCTCTTTTGGGGGCACTAACTCACCAGCACAGTTTTGGATCGTGCCACAAAGGTGCATCTTAGTGGGGGAGTGTCCATTCTTACTACACAATCGAATCCCCAATGAACCACACAACAACCACCATTAGAATCTCATTTACAAGATAATGTCTAGCACACGCAGGAATGAATAAACAAAAAAGGCCTTCCCAAACACTCGCACTAGGTCTTACCAGGCCATCTTCTACAAACACACTATCAATCCACATGTACACAACTCAAAGGGACTCAACCACTGCACCTTGATACTATCCGCTTTGGAAGGCATTGACTACACCAAAAGAATTTCATCGCATCACAAAATTGATCCTTATGGGGGAAAGAATCCTCTTCCTAATATTTTTGAATCTATTCCAACCAACACCAACACCAATAGATCCATCAACGGGTCAGTCTGACGGGCTTCAACCACCTAAACCATTGGATGCAGGTCTATAAGTTGCTCGATGGGTTGTGGCACCACCAACTTTACAATCAGATGAGTACCTACCTCATGACCCAACCATTGCAAGGTGACATCACCACTCATATGGTTGTACACCAAACCCATCTATGTAACCCTTGCAGTCTACCATCATGGAAACATCTTGAACAAATTCATGAACCACTACTTCAAAGATTATATATGGGGAGCTCACTCAAGAAGGATAGAAAAAATCCAAAAACAGTCTTATATTATGCATATACCATAATTTCCCTACAACCAGTGTCCTAATGTATCGAATCAAAATGTGGGTTATCATAGTCCTCATATATGGATATGTTAGCCTCTCATTCCAACACTAGAGTCTATGGCTTGGAATATGAACTCAAAACATCCTAACACTGACAAAATGCAACCCAAACCAAGCTCACAGATTCACCAACTACTATTTAAGGTCCCAAAGGTGGAACCTCCTCAGATACCACTCTATCATGACCTGACCCAATAGGGCTCGAGTCGTGACTCCTCAAGCACTTCTGGAAACAGAGGATTTCCCAACGGTCTTAAACCGATGGGAAAGGCTGGAGAACCGTTGGTATATGTTATACCAACGGTTCTGCAAACCGTAGGGAAGTAAGACATTGGGAAAATGTTTTCCCAACAGTTTATAGTGAACTGTTGGTATTGGGTGCTGAAAAATTACCCTATCCCAACTATTCTGGAAAACCGTTGGGAAATATTTTTCCCAACGGTTTACAACCGTTGGTATACAAGCACAAAATTATCATGTTTTTTCCAACGGTTTGTCAAACCGTTGTTGAAAAACCCAACATATCCTCTTTCCCAATGGTTTAGAACTGTTGGTAAAAGTTTTTTACCAACGGTTCTATGAATCGTTGGTAAAACAAGACCTACACATTCTATGCCAACGGTTTTGAACCGTTGGCATAGCCTTTGCTGGGAAAATTGCACAGTAGCTCTGCAATTTACCCAGCAGCTCTCCAATTTGACCACCTGCTATCCAATTTTCCCACCATGTCTGATTTTGTGGGTTCCCTCTCATTTTCAATCCAATTATTGTACTTTCAATAACCAACTAACACTTACATATAGAAAACAAATTCATACACATTTAACATATAATGGTGGAACTATAGACATCCATAATTAAATTACAATTCATAACGTAATTATAAACATACATAATTCATTTATAATTCAATTTAAAATTTAGATGATAGTTATATGTGGAATCCGGAAGTCAATTCATAATTTGATCAGTTTTTTGTATACCATATAATTTTACATGAAATAATGTCCATTTAAAACATAATATATACACCTGGAGATCTACCAGCCACACCGCGCCTCGGATTGAGGCAAGGTTTACTCGTACATGTCACATATGACCCATGGATTGTTGTGCTAATGTATCGACACAATCCGAATGCGTTTGGTCGGTTTTCTGTATGCCAGTTGATGTTTTTCAATTAAAATGACGTACTTTTGAAACAAAAGGCAGACACTTTGAGTGGTGTCCGCCACACCATGCCTCGGATTTAGGCGGCGTTGACTCGTACACGTCACATATGACCCATGGATCGTTATCCTAAAGTTTCAATGGAAACCAAATGTGTTTGGTTAGTTTTCAGTATGTACTTAAATTGTTGTCCATTTTAAGAAAAAGACAGACACTTTGAGTGTTGGTGGCCACACCGCTCCTTGAATTGAGGCGGGGATGACTCGTACACATCACATATGACCCATGGATTGTTGTGCTAAAGTATCGACACAATCTGAATGCGATTGGTCAGTTTTCCGTATGCCAGTTGATGTATTTCACTTCAAATTATGTCCTTTTGAAACAGAAGACAGACACTTTGAGTGGTGGTGGCCACACTGCGCCTCGGATTGAGGCGGTTTTGACTCATACACATCACATATGACCCATGGATCGTTCTCCTAAAGTTTCAATGTAAACCGAATGCGTTTGGTCGGTTTTCCGTATGTACTTAAATTGTTATCCATTTTAAGCAAAAGACAGACACTCTGAGTGGTGGGGGCCACACCGCCCCTCAGATTGAGGAGGGGTTGACTCGTACATGTCACATATGACCCATGGATCGTTGTGTTAAAGTATCGACACAATCTAAATGCGTTTGGTCGTTTTTTCATATGCCAGTTGATGTATTTCACTTCAAATTATGTCCTTTTGAAATAGAATACAGACACTTTGAGTGGTGTCGGCCACACCGTGCCTCGTATTAAGGCGGGGTTGACTCATTCACGTCACATATGACCCATGGATCATTGTGCTAATGTATCGACACAATCCGAATGCGTTTGGTCGGTTTTCCGTATGCCAGTTGATGTTTTTCAATTAAATTTACGTACTTTTGAAACAAAAGGCAGACACTTTGAGTGGTTCCGGCCACACCACGCCTCAGATTGAGGCGGCGTTGACTCGTACACGTCACATATGACCCATGGATCGTTCTCTTAAAGTTTCAATGGAAACCGAATGTGTTTGGTCGGTTTTCCGTATGTACTTAAATTGTTGTCCATTTTAAGAAAAAGACAAACACTTGGAGTGGTGGCGGCCACAACGCACCTCAGATTGAGGCAGGGTTGACTCTTAAACGTCACATATGACCCATGTATCGTTTTTCTAAAGTATCGACACAATCCGAATGCGTTTGGTTGGTTTTCCGTATGCCAGTTGATGTTTTTCACTTCAAATTATGTCCTTTTGAAACAGAAGACAGACACTTTGAGTGGTGGCAGCCACACCGTGCCTCGGATTGAGGCAGGGTTGACTCGTACACGTCACATATGACCCAAGGATAGTTGTTCTAATGTATCGACACAATCTGAATGCATTTGATCGGTTTTCCTTATGCCAGTTGATGTTTTCCAATTAAAATGACGTACTTTTGAAACAAAAGGCAGACATTTTGAGTTGTTCTGGCCACACCACACCCCGGATTGAGGCGGAGTTGACTCGTACACGTCACATATGACCCATGAATCGTTCTCCTAAAGTTTCAATGGAAACCGAATGTGTTTGGTCGGTTTTCCATATGTACTTAAATTGTTGTCCATTTTAAGCAAAAGACAGACACTTTGAGTGGTGGCGGCCACAACACGCCTCCGATTGAGGCGGGGTTGACTCGTACACATCCCATATGACCCATGGATCGTTGTTTTAATGTATTGACACAATACGAATGCGTTTGGTCGGTTTTTCATATGCCAGTTGATGTTTTTCACTTCAAATTATGTCTTTTTGAAACAGAAGACATACACTTTGAGTGGTGGCGGCCACACCGTGCCTCGGATTGAGGTGGGGTTGACTCTTACACGTCACATATGACCCATGGATATTTCTCCTAATGTTTTAATGGAAACCAAATGTGGTTGGTCGGTTTTCCGTATGTACTTAAATTGTTGTCCATTTTAAGAAAAAGACAGACACTTTGAGTGGTGGCAGCCACACCACGCCTCGTATTGAGGCGGGGTTGACTCATACACGTCACATATGACCCATGGATCGTTGTGCTAAAGTATCGACACAATATGAATGTGTTTGGTCGGTTTTCCGTATGCCAGTTCATGTTTTTCACTTCAAATTATGTCCTTTTGAAACAGAAGACAGACACTTTGAGTGGTGGAGGACACACCGCGCCTCGGATTGAGGCGGGGTTTACTCGTACACGTCACATATGACCCATGGATCGTTGTACCAATGTTTCGACACAATCTGAATTCGTTTGGTTAGTTTTCCGTATTCCAGTTGATGTTTTTCAATTAAAATGATGTACTTTTGAAACAAAAGGAAGACACTTTGAGTGGTTCCGTCCACACCACACCTCGGATTGAGGCGGCGTTGACTCGTACACGTCACATATGACCCATGGATCATTTTCCTAAAGTTTCAATGGAACCCGAATGCGTTTGGTTGGGTTTCCATATGTACTTAAATTGTTGTCCATTTTAAGAAAAAGACAGAAACTTTGAGTGGTGGCGGCCACACTGTGCCTCAGATTGAGGCGAGGTTGACTCCTATATTTCACATATGACCAATGGATCGGTGTGATAATGCATCGACACAATCTGAATGAGTTTTGTCAGTTTTTCGTATTCCATTTGATGTATTTCACTTCAAATTATGTCCTTTTGAAACAGAAGGCAGACACTTTGAGTGGTGCCGGCCACAACGCGCCTTGGATTGAGGAGGCGTTGACTCTTACACGTCACATATGACCCATGGATCATTCTCCTAAAGTTTCAATGGAAACCGAATGTGTTTGGTTGGTTTTCCATATGTACGTAAATTGTTGTCCATTTTAAGCAAAAAATAGACACTTTGAGTGGTGGCGGCCACACCACGCCTCGGATTGAGGCGGGGTTGACTCGTACACGTCACATATGACCCATGGATCGTTTTTCTAATGTATCGACACAATCCGAATGCGTTTGGTCAGTTTTCCGTATGCCAGTTGATGTTTTTCACTTCAAATTATGTCCTTTTGAAACAGAAGACAGACACTTTGAGTGGTGGCGGCCACACCATGCCTCGGATTGAGGCAGGGTTGACTCGTACACGTCAAAAATTACCCATGGACCGTTGTTCTAATGTATCGACACAATCCGAATGCGTTTGGTTGGTTTTCCGTATGTCAATTAATGTTTTTCAATTAAAATGACGTACTTTTGAAACAAAAGGCAGACACTTTGAGTGGTGCCAGCCACACCGCACCTCGGATTGAGGCGGCGTTGACTCGTACACGTCGCATACGACCCATGGATCGTTCTCCTATAGTTTCAATGGAAACTGAAGGCGTTTGGTCGGTTTTCCGTATGTACATAAAATTTTGTCCACTTTAAGAAAAAGACAGACACTTTGAGTGGTGGCGACCACACCGCGCCTCGGATTGAGGTGGGGTTGACTCTTACACATCACATATGACCCATGGATCGTTGTGCTAATATATCAACACAATACGAATGTGTTTGGTCGGTTTTCCATATGTACTTAAAATTTTTCCCATTTTATGAGAATCCTCTGTGCGGGGGTTGTTTGGGGTCCAAGGAAGAGGGTGGGGGGGCTGTCCGGGGGGTGTTCGGGGGGTTTTCTGCGGTCCAAGGAGGATGGTGGGGGGCTGTCTGGGGGGCTGTTCGGGGGCTGTTCGGGGGGCTGTTCGAGGGGCTGTCTGGGTTCCAGGGAGGAGGGTGGGGGGGGGCTGTCTGGGGGGCTGTTCGGGGGGCTGTCCAGGGGTTGTCTGGGGCTGTTCGGGGGGTTGTCTAGGGTCCAAGGAAGAGGGTGGGGGCTGTTTGGGGGGCTATCCGGGGGGTTGTCTAGGGTCCAGGGAGGAGGGTGGGGGGCTGTCTGGGGGGCTATCTGGGGGGCTGTCCGGCGGGGCTGTCCGGGGTCCAGGGAGGATGGTGGGAGATTGTCCAGGGTCCAGGAATGAAGGGGTTTCCCAAACATACAACCACTAAAAGACAACAAATTCCATAAAAACAGATAATATATAAAAATAACTCAACTTCAATACTATACTACGAGTCTAGATAAAACCAATAACTAGAATAGATTAAATATCAAATCACAGTAATATCAGTCAAAAATGTAATGTATCAACTTGTCCCACATCACCATCACCATCATCATCATCATCATCATCATCACCCTCGCCCTCGTCCCCATCATCATCCTCACCCTCGCCCTCCTCCTCGTCCTCGCCCTCCTCCTCTCCCTCCTCTTCCGCATCAGACTCCTCGCCATCATCATCGTCAAGCTGTACATCGTCCTGACCACCACTAGAACTACCACCTGGTGCACTGTATATAGAACGTATCGATGAAATATACTCATCAAAAGCTAGGATGGCCTCTGCTGGAAGTGTAGGGCGTAGAACTTCAATAAATTTCATAAACGCACTGTTTTCCCTAGAAGACTGTTCTCCCATTTCTGTGGCCCTTTTCTTGGCATGTTCTGCATGTTCCCTAACTTGCTACAGCTCAGTGGCACTACAGCTCGTACTTGAGGAGGTTCAATACCTCGTCGGTGTTATCTTAGGTCGGCAGCGTACTCTGCCAGAATGCTCCTCTCCCAACACCTGATGTAAGTGATCTGTTGGCCCAAAATTGTCTGGTTCTTGGGCATCGAGGGCCTCTAAATCATCCTGTTAAAAATATCAATATATCATTAAGTTAAAAAATAGATATTAAAAAATAAATTCAACAGATAAAAACTTACAATCTACTGCTGAGTCGCTTCGTTGACAGCACTTCCATCCTTTTTCCGTCTACTTGAGCAAAACATATTTGCTCGAGGCACGTGCCCTTCAATATTTTATATTTGCCTCTACAATGAAATTGAAAAATAAAGTTATATGAAAACTTTATCAAACTATTAAATAATTGAAGTAACAAAAAAAGTGTAAGTTGTAAAGATAACTTATAAACAATTGTTATACCTGCTTCCTCTCATGATCAGACATCGTAGTGCATCGCAGTGTGTGAAGATATTTTTTTGCATCAATGTTCTATTTATTTTTTCCAAATGATTCCTAAATAAAATTTGAAAATGCAACATATAGTATTAATGAAAAACATGAAAGTTATTATTTAAATACCTCAAATGTTATTAATACCTTAAACTAGGTACTCGTCCAATGAGTAATCGTCTGAGGATACTGCTCAATAGGACAATCATCCACCACTGGTACCCTCTCTAACTCAGTGCCAACTCTAGAAACCCAGCCAATATACAACTCATGCTTGTAGGCTCTCCAAAGCTTGCCTAAATCCTTTAGACGTTCCGATCGTGCACCCTCACCATCGGAAAAATTAAATCGAAGCTGAAATCAAAATATTAATTAATATAAATACAAAAATAATTCATGGCATTAAATAGAACAGATTTTTTTACCCATATCTCTGCCCAAGCTCTATCCTTGACCTCATGTGGTAAATGTCTCCATGATAGCGGGCTGACGGGAATGATGTCGAAGTATTTGGAAAGCGTCGCCAAAAATCTCCGACATTGATGACATGTTTTCTCAACCATTTGGTTGTCTTCATTATAATAACCATAATTTGTGTGTGGTAGTTCCACACCGAACGCATGCGTGTACGCCCCCGCCCACTCCTCCTGTCAGTAGATGTATCTGTCATGAAATAAAAACAAATATTTTATCAAAACATGTTATAATGAAAATAAATATTTCTATAAAAAAATTTAGGGTTCTATAAATATACATGTGCCGATCTGATCGCTGAGTGCCGCTGGATCCACAGAAACTGATGGAACACCCTGTGGTGGAACAGGAGTTGAAGACGATGGAATATAGAAGCTCGGAGAGATAGAAGTAGAAGGAAAAGAAGATGGGACGGCTGTCTGACCGGATGCTGACTGAGGAGTGGGAATCATCATGGGATGTCAAAATGATTGGCCAGAAGATGCAGAAGGTAGCGAAAACATGGGAGGCCTAAATATCTCGTGTGTCTCTAATGATACATCGGGATCAGAATGTGGGAAGGATGACATGTTAATGGGATGGGCAGGGTCTAGTCGGGTACGCGCAGCTGCTCGTCCACCTCTGGTACGAACCCTCCTCGTACCACCGGCCTGAGTACTAGGACTAGTACTAGGCTCCTCATCAAATAACTGTCGACGTATAGGTGGATCCTACAAAAAGGTTTACAGAAAAATTAATCACATGACATTATATATTCATTAAATATATCAATTTTAAATAAATTACTCACTGTAGGCACTAATGGTGGAACACCCATCTCCGTCATTCGACGATTGTTGTCCATCATTTTTTTCTTTCGCCTCTCTTCAATTGGCTTCATTTCCTACTTTTGAAAACAAATATGTAATTAATTAGAAAAAGAAAACTAATGTGTAACCCAAAAAACTAAATATATGAGGGAATAGGGGATTCATAGGTAATTTAACTATCAATTGTTTTAGAAGAGCTTGAATGGATTTAATAAATCATACAAGTTGTAATGTTCACCAAGTTAGAAATATTGTTTGACTATGTTTTAATACAGTTCAATTACAAATTAGAAAATGCAATTCAAATAAAACTACAACCAATAAACATTGAGAAATCACATAATGGTCAAGTCAGCTATCAATTGTTTTAGAATATCTTGAATGGATTTAATAAATCATACAAGTTGTAATGTTCACCAGGTTACAAATATTGTTTGACTATGTTTGAATACAGTTCAATTTCAAATTAGAAAATGAAATTCAAATAAAACTACAACCAATAAACATTGAAAATTCACATAATGGTCAAGTCAGCTAAAACATATTTGTGATCAATACTAAATCAATTTGAATATTACCAACCTTATCAACCCAACTTGAGGTAAACCAAAAGAATTGAGAACATGGATGAATGATTCTATATATTTTCAACCACAACTTCAGGTTCACAATCAACTCTGACAATTGAGCTGTTTGAGTCATCAAAAGAAATAAATGTATTGGTTCCAATGGCACTAGGGACAGTGTCAATTCCATCATCACCATCATTAAAAATATGTCTTGGAATTACTTCAACTATGACACCAAATTCAGGTCGAAGTTAGTCTTTCACATAAAAAACATGTTTAGCCATTGATGCCACCACATATGGTTCTTCGGTAGCAAGAGTGTGAGTCATATTAATTACTCAAAATCCACAATCATCAATAAATGTGCCATGTCTCGTCATCGAATCAAACCAATGACATTTCATCATTGTGACTTGTCCATGATAGTAATAATCCAATATTATTATTTTTTTAACAACTCCATAATAACCCACATTTTCAAATCACGGTCTACTATCTGATGCACTGGCATAACAATCTGTTGTGGAAGTAACCATAACACCATCATGTTGTGTTCTCATGTTCTTTTCTTGTTCAGTGACAATAAATTTGTACCCATTGATAACAATTGATTTACCGTCACGAACCACGGTATTAGGACCAAAAGCCAAAGCTCATATTTCCTCAGAGACAGAGTCAGCAGAAAAACTCAATACCTACAATATAAATGAATATTAAAGTTAATTAATATTGATATAATTATTTTAAACATTAATCTTTTTATACCTTCAATTTTAACCAAGTAGAAAACTCTTTGCTATGCAAAGTCACTCTCCTTCTCAATGATAAAGAACGATGCTTCCTATTTATCATTGTTTTATGTTCCCTGTAGATAAAAAATATTAATAGTTTTACATATATATATATATATAAGATATACATAATCAATTTAGTTACCTGATATAGTCATCAAAAAAATCACAGTTGAACAAAACTGTGCGATGTGCCATCTCTCACTCTTCAAGGATTAATGTCTTCAATGTATATGATCCAGGAATTCCTCCTGTTTGAGGAAGTGATGGAAAACTGGGTTCAATTTTCTCATATTGTTCTTCTTCATTTCTCATTGGTCTATTCAATCTTGTAGTAAGATCATACAAATACATAGAGCAGAAATCCATACATTCTTGAGCCAAGTAACCGTTCACGATAGAACCTTTGGGATGATTTATGTTTCGGACATAAGACTTTAATGTGAACATATTTCTTTCAGTTGGATACATCCAACGAAAAGAAACAGGTCCTCCGAGAAGTATTTCAGTGGGAATATGGACAGTCAGATGTAGCATGAATGTGAAAAATGATGGAGGAAATATTTTCTCTAACTCACACAAAATCAACGGGGCATCTGTCAACATTTTTTCAAGAAAGACTTGGACAACTTCATAGCACAAAGATCTCTAAAAAATTGGCACAACAGAATAACAACCACCCTTACATTATTGGACAAAAGATGACGGATTTCTATTGGAAGCAACTCATGCCGTAGAACGTGATAATCATGAGTCTTCAAAGATTTTAGCTTCAACTCTCTTCTGTTGACCCGTTTAGATATGTTGCTTGAATAGCTATCAAGAACACTAATAGTCTCTAATACTTCTAGAAATTGTTTTTTTTCACAGGTGTCATCACAAAAGAAGCACATAGAAGTTTCCATTTATTTTCACTGATACGCACAGGATGCAATTCTGTTCTGATGCCCCAATCCACCAAGTCACGCCGAGATCATAAATCATATTTTGTCTTCCCCTTGACATTTAGAATAACCGAAAGCAATATTTCACATATATTCTTTTCAATATGCATTACGTCTAAGAAATGACGTAACAAATTGGTTGACCAATAAGGGAAATAAAAAAAGATACTCTTCTTCCTCCAATTGTAACAGGTTTCAGTTGAAACATTCTTTCTCTTTCCAGATTTCATTTGACCCTTCCCGAACGAAAAACTGAAATCATTCAATTCATTAAGCATGTCAGTTCCAGACATACACTGAGGTGGATCATCAGTCTCTATGGTATTATCAAATCTTCGATGATTCATTCTATATGGATAATCCTTTGGAAAGAATCGTTGATGTCCCATAAAACTGAAACTACAATGATGTTTCAGTCTTCTGGATCGTGTATTCTTCATACAAACTGGACATGACAGTTTTCCCTTCGTGCTCTATCCAGACATCATTGCATAAGCCAGAAAATCATTGATCGTCCACATAAGCGTAGCACGCATCTGAAATATGTCTTTCAAACATGCATCGTATGTGCTCACACCCACATCCCAAATAAGTTTCAACTCTTTTATTAAAGGTTGCATGTATACATAAATATCAATGTCGGGATCAGAAGGACCAGATATGAGTATACTCATGAAAGTGAAAGGTTTTTTCATACACAACCAATGGGGAAGATTATAAATGTGTATAAAAACTAGCCATGTGATGTGCGAAGTAAGCATCTACCCAAACGGATTAAAACCGTCGCATGAAAGACCCAGCCTCACATTATTCACGTCAGCTGCAAAATTAGGATGTTGACCATCAAATATCTATCATGAAAATCCATCTGCAGGATGAACCAACTCATCATTATTATTTTTTCTCTTGGTATCATGCCATCTCATTTTTATTGATATGTAATCAGACATAAAAAGATTCTGAAGTCTAGGGATCAATGGAAAGTGACACATTACTTTTTGTGGAACGCGGGATGGTGTTCCATCAGATTTTGACTTCCAACGGGATGTGCCACATTTTATACAATCATTTCATTCAGCGGTTTCCTCCCAAATAACCTGAAATCTTTCAGGCAAGCATGAATTTTGTTTCTTGAAAATCCAAGTTCCTCAACTAACTTCCATGCCATATAGTGGTTTGAGGGAATATCTGCATCATCTGGAAGTAAATCCTTCAAGAGGGTAAGAATGTAATCGATTGATGTATTAGAAATTCCATACATAGTTTTCCCATGAAACAATCGGATTAAAAATTCCAGCTTTTTCATTTTATCGCATTGTCGATATGCTGGAGTCGTGGCAGCATCATTCAATTTTTTCACACTATCAATATCATCATTTTCACTAGATGCATCAGATGTCCTCATATCGATGTCTTCTTGATTCGAAATCTTTTGTTTTTCTTGATGATGAATAAATGGAAACCATTCATCTAACAAATCCTCCATTCCAGTCCTTTCATTTCGATCATCACCAATTTGAGATTTCATTTTCTCCCCATTGTGATACCACACAAAGTAGTTTGCTTGAAAACCATTTTTGGTTATGTGGTAGCTGACTTCTTCACGGCTCAACCAAGGTCTACCAACACAATTGGAACATGGGCAGTGTATGCGACCACTATATAAAGCATTGTGAAATGCAAAATACATAAAGCTCTCCAAATTGTTTTGAAAATCGCTTGATATCCGATCGGTTTCATACATCCATCTTCTGTCCATTCTGAAAAATGAATTTATATAAGTCATTTTTTCATAAACAATTCAATAGGACTGAACATTAATAGAAAATACATTTAAGTAAATGATAAAGGAAGAAGTTTCTAGTCAATGTAGTGAAAAGCACCCCAGCCTCATAAAAGTGAGTATTGGACAGGAAGGACACATAATATACAACATACAATGAGAAATATATTTAGTTGACGCTAAAGTAATATTAGTAAAGTCATCTTAGGGGAAATAGAATATATGATCCTGGTTAACTGATGAATTCAAAAGCTCGTATTCCATATATTAGACACTATCTAAGGTAAGAAATCATGAGAGGAAGAGTTGACATCACTCAATTTCTTACATGCTAGTGAGAATGGGGGCTTAAATTAATGAATTGAGTTCTCTGATACCATGCCAACCGTTATACACACCACTGGAACCCTTATACACACCATATGAACCCTTATACCATATCGTCATTATTACAACCATTAATAACAACTTATTAAATAACATCACTAGTTAAAGATAATCAAATTGAACATAAATCAATAATAATATTGGATATATCAAGTAAAATGAATTCATACTATCTTACATCATAAATGAACACCCACAACCATGATTAATGACCACAAAGCTCCCATTTTGGCCAAATCAAATGTGAAAACAAAAACACATAGTTGTAGAAAAAAACTTCATTTGTGTGAAGAATAATAATCTCATGGTCCTCATGATATTTGAACCACGCAGTCATGATTTTCGAGATGAACTTGTATCCATGAAACCATATTAGAAACATAATTCAATACATGCATTTTTTCTGATTTTCCCATGCATTTTGAGGAACCCCAAATCAGTGAAAATGGTCATTGTGTTTTAAAAAGGTGATTGAAAAACACATGTATGATGTCGAAGGCAGAATGATTAATGGTTATATTAGAAAAACTAATATTCACTAGTATTTCAAATTTGACATTCTGTGAATTAGTTTCATGAAGAAGGAGGAAGTAGTAATTAGGGACCACATACTATTTGGCAAAGTTCAAGAAAATACTCCATATGTTCTATTGTGTAAAGGATAAGTGAAAAGTGTGTCATTTTATATATATATATATTTTTTATAGAAACGTGATACATACTTGTTATGTAATACACATAGTGTACAAAAATTAAGATGAACAAGATCTTCATGTTTGGAATGATCTTAATGAAAGGAGTGATTTTCATAAAATAATATCAATAAATATTACAAACGATTTCTTATTAGTTCCTATACATGAAGCTATAATATTTGATGCAGATTAAAAAAACTATGAATCTTCAAAATTAGAACACAATAAACAGACACCATGCCCTTATAAATGTAAATGTGTAATGTAAAGATTAATTGGACATACACCGATATAGGGATTTGAGTACACAATTCATGGAAGAATCATAAAATTTTACAAAAACCCTAAAAAATGGGAATAATGAAATCGAGATATAAGGATATGATTTATAAAAGGCGGAACTATATCCTTGATAAAATATAGAAGGATTCTAACCTGGTAGGTGCAGATCGGATAAAAGATGTGGGGATTGGGAAGTCCTTCTACCAAGGAATCTCTCCAGGAGATGAGCGGAAGGCTTCTGGAATCGTGGGGAGGTCGCTGCCTGCATTTTGGTATTTGAGGATTTTTTTCCAACGGTTCTTAAAAACCGTTGGGAAAAACCAATCTTTCCCAACGGTTTTATAAAACCGTTGGGAAAACTAAGGAAAACCTAATCTTTCCCAACGGTTTTATAAAACTGTTGGGAAAACTATGTTTTCCCCCACTTTTCCCAATGGTTTCATATAACCGTTGGGAAAAGTAAGTTCATCAATGTCTTTCCCAGTGGTTTATATAAACTGTTGGGAAAGACAACATATGCCAATGGTTCCTTTGAACCATTGGTATACAACTGTTGGGAAAACTCCCCTTTCCAGTAGTGAAGCATGCCTCCATAGGCCAGGGGCAGGTGACCAGTGTTGAGTAGGATAGCACACACATGGATTCCATAGCCTAAAGTACCTCTACGAATGCACCCACATACACCACTATGAAACAATGGAGATATATATAAAAAACTGAAAATAAAATCATGTATACATCTATCCCAAACTAGAGTACATCAGAAGTACAAAAAATGGAAAGTACTGGGCCCACCAAAAGAAAACTACAAAAGCGTTGAACCTTCTCTAAAAGAGGAGATCTCTAAAAAACACCCATTGGTAATCTCCTCAAACAAATTTTTATAAAAATCATGTTCAGTACAGCTACTGTAGTCTTCCTGCTTCAGGTCCAACTGTGACTTTGTCGAAAGAAATGTTGTCTTCACCAGACATAAGACATGTGTGGGAAAAGACCGTGTAGGGGTGTGTTTAAAGATACTCAGTAGGTTCCCCAAAAAACCCAGACCAAAATGGGAGTAACTGATAGGCATCAATTAACTAGAGTCAGCCTAAGGGAACCAAATGAGGGGAAATCCATCTCAAGACTACCCTCGGCTATACCTAACTAGTCATATCGACGTCCCACGCATGTAAACAAAAAAGACACATACCACGAGACTCCTAGAATAAAACCCAATTATACTCAACTTTATTAGAAAGTCTCATGGTCCCAACCACAGACTTTCAATGGTGAAAAATCAAGGTTCAAATCCAAAAATTGCAACAATCACATGAGGTACTGACCTCATAAATATTAATAAGAGGAAATCCATCCCTAATAGATCATAAAATGAAAGGTGACAAACATATACAACCCAAATTCAATGATGCAGACTTTCCAACCAAGTTGGTAGTTAACCGAGAGGTTACACTCGATTGGTAAAACATAAAAATGGCACATCCTGGCCATCCCTCGTGATACCTATCCATGATAGAACACTTGATAGATGGCGTCATGAAAGAATTCACCCAGTGACTAAACTACCCCACCACCCCAGGTAGGGGATCCCACCCAGGATCTGTTAGGGGAACCATAAAACCCAAACTAGAACAACGAAATCAGAAAGGGTATCGCACAAAAACCTAAATCTAGAACAACTTGTCTCATAGAGGATCAGTGCCTGAGTAGTGTTGGTCATGATGATACAGAGAACTCCACTGATGAAAATATCACAATCTAGATCTAACACCCTGGAGATCATATCACTTAGATATGGGATCATCGCCTGTGTATTACTGGTCATGATGATACCAAAAACCCCACCTGGTAACTCACGGAATGCACAGTAGAAATCTGAAAGAAAAGTTATCGATACACAGCTAGAGGGTCATCTGCTTGGGACCACTGGGGCTTCGTCCCCTAATGGAACATCCTATATAGAGGATCGATGACCACGTAAATATTGGCCACACTGATTCCATGAACTCCAATATGGAAACATGAAGGGATGTGAGGATCACGTTGGTCCTCTTGGGAAGACACATGCTCCAAAAATGCTAAGTCTACTATCAAAGAGGATTAAGACAACTCACTCTAGAAATCAGGAACACACCTACACTCCCTGTATGTAAATCAGCCGAAGAGGTGTCACAGTTTAGTGAAGGGGATGTGATACTGAAACTCTCATATTAGCCGAAGATGGGTCACAGTCCAGTGAAGGGGACATGATATCGAAACCCTCCTAGCTAAAGGACCAGGGGGACCCACTCAACCCAACTAATCAAAACATTGAAAATATGAACCATAGGGACCCACTCAACCTAACTAGTCGTAATACTGCCCTATGAAACTTGGGAGGACCATTCAACCAAGATAGTTATCATCGCTAAACCAATCAACCAACATGACATGTCCTATATACCATATCTCTTAGTCCCAAACCTTGGCCACCATCATGTTCCATGTGAAAAAACACATAGGATAGGCTATTTACTCGCTAAAATGGAAAAATCATAAAAAAGAGTTCTCTTCACTACAATGAGTCCTCATGAGGCCCACAACATGATATTAGATTAAATCAAACGAATCTCACCACTGTTATCCTCACTAAAAACCCAATGGGATTGACTACTCATTCATCCAAAATAGACACCACGGGAAAAAGCACATTTTGCTGCAAACTCTCAGACTTTGACTCATGGGTCCAACACCATGATTTCAGTTTATGAACCCAAAATTGGTCTCGAAACATCCCCCTCAAAGTTAGTGTTTCAATACCACTCACAGCACATCAAACAGACATTGGACGCAGAAGATACGTCCAATTCAAGGATCTCAAAATAAAAATAAATTTTTTAATACTATTAGTAATGGACGTTCAATGCTACCAAAAATCATGCCTATAACCAAAAGTCATAAAAGTTTCCTCAATAGGTCTGGATTGAAGAAAGGGTTATGTGACCGTAGAAATCACATAAACAGAGCCATAAATCGCATGTTACAGTGTTTTAAACAAAATCCCTAGGTAAAACTAGCTAGACCGACCCACTCTGGCTAATCTGAACCACCTGGGTCAGCCCACTTCAGCTAGCCCAGTTCTCTCCCACATACTATGGCATAGTAGTGCCAGCCTCTCTGTGCTCCATGCCACCTCCGTGGTGCACCCCACCATCACCTTCCATCTACACCGCACAACGCTGCCTCGCTCCTCACTAAACTCCTCCACACCTAGACGACCACCACCGTGCCACTACCGAATTTTAGAATTTTCGCCACTATAATCTACCCTCACCACCAAAAAACCATTCATGGACCACCGGGACCCCTCTGGTGGTCCAAAAAATAAATTGAGACATGTTCTGGGACCATGATGACTTGATCTACACAAAATTGATGAGAAAATGAAGAAAAACAATGAATAAATGGTATTAGTTATTTAAAACAGAAACCTCTTACCTTGAAGTTGAAACCACAATGATTCAAGACTAGATATTCACTTCACTACTGTCATTGCTTGATCCAAGAGCGATCAACATCGAAATTGGAGCTCAACGATGCTTTATTTCATTGATTCTTACAGTTCTTTATTAAAAGAGGAAGAGGGTATGGGGGATGCTTCACCTACACAAACCAAGTAGGGGAGGAGGAAGATATTTTATTTTTTTTTAAAAATCCCCATCCTCTCGGTCTCGGCTCACCTCTAACCCAACACCTAATGCCAAAAAAGTTAAAATCATGACTAGGGTAAATACCACATTCTGAAATCAATCACGATCTCAAAAATTCAATTCAAGAATCAATTATAAATTTATTTGTGGCAACATCCATAAATACGTTAACTAATTTTTTTTAAAAAAATTTCCATGATAACGTTTTCTAAAATAGGTCTATGCCAACAAATGTTATACCCCACCTATTGTAAATGGAATTCTCTAGACTCAATTATGCCCTCAAGTTTCTGATATGATCTTGTCATGAACCCTTCCCCATATGTTTTACCCCTCCTAGGATAGAAATGTGAGAAGGGAGACAGTGACCCCCAAGTCCCCCTATAGTTAGCCTCAAGTTAGCTATTAGAACTAAGGTTATAGTAAACACACAAATGGGAGGCATTACCCTCTAAGAGAACACATGCGGAAGAGAGGGATAAGATAGACACTAACCAACTACAACTCAGACTGAAATATAAAATAAAACCCAAGTGAACATATATAATGTCATGAAAAAACTACTACAACTGAAAGGTAAAAATTCAAGAACCAAAAAAAAAGTAAAAACAATAGGAACCGTGAAGCCCGAACAGCTCCTGCACACCCAAACTAGTAGTGACATGCCTGATCTCCAACCAGCTCAATGTGACCTGAAAATAGTTTATATATATGTAGGGTGAGTATATTATTATACTCATTAGGATCTTTCCCGTATCCTCACATGAAAAAGTAAATAAAGCATGCTAAAGCATAGTAAACAACAAGTGAAACTAACTTGTAAACTAAACAGGTGTACTAAGTTCTCAACCTCACCATGGATACTCTCAACAAGTATCACATACAAGAGTATATAATATAATAAAAAAATATAAAGATTACCCCACTACCACTTCCCCAATGGTTTACCTCTTTTCCCCAACATTTCATGTCCTAAGTATCCCTCTCCAAAAAGGTTTTCCTCTAGACACAAGGCCGAAACACCACAATAAGCACCTCATTCAATAGAACTATTATGTTCATGTAACCGAAGCATCCATGTAGTTTCTAGGAGCCATCACATATCTCATAACATGTATCATATGTTGAGCATTGTACCAAAAGACATTACATACCATACACTGAGTAAGTACCCTCATTACATCACATCCTATACACGTTACACCTATAGTAGTCCATAGAAAACTATATCTAGAATATATGTGTGTGAACAACCAAAAGTCATTACAGCCCTCTACACACATATATGGGGAAAACTAACCTTTTTTCCTACCAACACAAGTAAATACCAAGAGAATATATTGGGGCCAAAGGGGGTAGTCATCTATCCATCCTTCCACTGAAATGTTGGGGAAAATGCCTCCTAGCGCTCAGAATCATTGGGGTGTTAGTTTTTCTATCTAATGGGGTGGAGTAGTGTATAGAAACATAAAAAGTACATAATATACTATATCTCACAACCAAACTATGGGAAAAACCTAGTCTTAGACTCAACTGCATCCAACGTCTCTCGGACTCCCTGCTTCCACTGCTAGGACTAAGTATCCTATAAGCACATAACCAATTAAAGATCTTTATTACATTACATAATTCCCTTTTTATCAGTTTCACATTACATTAATTAAATAATTACACATTAATTAACCACAAATAATTCCACATTATATTTCATTATCATCACACCAAATTCCATTGTTCCTTTAAAATTTCTAACCTCAACATTGTGTCCTAGCAAGCTCTAACCCCATGGGTTAACATCATTTATTTAATAATTTATTAAAAGCATTAATACATTCCTATATTCTTAGGAATTCTAGAAAAACATTCTAAGCTACTAAACAAAAGGGGGCACTAGCCAGTGAGTAGATAAACTACCCTTTAAGTCTTTCCCATATATATAAGGAATATAGACCCATACTCCCTCAAGAAGCTAAACATGTAAAGCATGTATCAAGACCCATATGTCTTTCCCCCTTTTGGAAGGAGGGTAAGCCATACCAACTACCATGAGAAATGGGGAAAGTAAAAGGAGATAAAAAACCAACAAGTTTCAGAAAACATACAATCATTCACATCCAACCTATTTTATCATCTCTAGTGTCCTCCCTGATTCAAACATGCTTAAACTAATGCATCTCTCCACTCTATGCATCAACTCATACAATAACCAATGGGTCTCCCTACCCCCACATCTCAAAACATCAATCCAGTCACATAACAAATCACAAGAATTAGGAAAAAACATCATATAAATTGGTCTCTTGGCCCTTAAATAAGGCATTCAACCTTCTTACATAATGAGAACTCTTGGCTCTAATGTATAAGGCACTCGGCCTTACAAGTAAGAGGGTAACTCAAAACCCTACCAGAAATTATATTTTATCAAACAGATGGTTCTTTAATCCATCTGTAATTAAACGATTTATTATTTGTAGGTGCCAACTATGGGAAACCTAAACAGAAAGCTATAATATCTATCACATGCAATTAAACATGATTACTGCATTAAATTGATTAACACCAAATTACAACAACAACAACCAAATTCATTTACTTGACTCTTTATTTTTGACAAAATAATTATAAATAATCCAAATTTAAATTGTTTAACATTTTTTTCAATAAAGAAATTCTAAACAAAGAAATCATAGATATCACACTATCTAGAAAAATAAGTGGAAATAATATAAAATTGATACAAATTTATTTATCTGGTTCAAATATTTATTATGTCAATTTCATTGTGATCCAGTGGGATAAAACATGATAACTCTACAATTACACATAAAATAATAGTGAAGCCATGAATCCCTAACATAAAATTTTTCTTGACATTATTTATATGATAATGATCCAAACTATGTCTTACGACTACATCCCCTATAATAACTGCATCCACCCAAGGACATCGCGGCGCGACCGCACCAACTGACACCCAAGAGAAGTTCATTTGAATCTTGGAGATCACATACCATAACAAGCCAAAGTGAAATGGGAGAATAAGGATCGAAGAAAACACAATAACATGGGTATATCATACCTTCTATTGATGATGGATCGACACATTCTGTTTTCACCAAAATAGGGGGTGTGCATGCAGCAAGAAGAAAAATTAAGGGGAAACGATGCAAGGATTAAGGTTTTATCACACCACTCCTATGAAAATAAGGAAAGGTTCGAGTGTATCACACTAGGTAACAATAATGTAGAACAAGGGAGAAATATATATTTTCCCTTTAGAAAATTTAATGGAATCAATTTAAGATTTGCTGGATTTTCCATTAAAATCAGATCACATTAAACCATGCTGTTTGACCATGTAAATGAATCTTGAGCCTTAGGAAAATTCATATTGGAGTTATGGGATTTTAATATACCTTAAATCCCTTAAAACAAGTCCTTGAATGCATTTTCATCAAATAAAATTCGAAATGGTTGAATCTATAGGAAGATAAAAAAACAGTATATTTAGCGATGTTTGGAAATTGTGTACACCTACCGACATCTAGAAACACTGCACACCTACCGATGTCTGGAAACACTGTAACCCTACTGATGCCTATAAACAATGTACACCTACTAACGCCTGGAAACACTGTACACCTATTGACGTTTGGAACCATTGTACTCCAACTAAGGTCTCAAAACACATTACACCTACCGATGCTTGGAAACACTATACACATACCGACATCTGAAAAAACTATACACCACTGAAATCTAGAAATAATGTACACCTACTGACACCTGGAAACACTGTACACCTACCGACGTCTAAAAACAATGTACACCTACTGACACCTGGAAACACTGTACACCTACCAACGTTTGGAAACAGTGTACACCTACTTACGCCTGGTAACACTATACACCTACCGATGTTTGGAAACATTATACGCTTACCAACACCTGGAAACACTATACACCTATTGAAGTTTGGAAACATTTTACACCTACTGATTCCTAGAAACATTGTACACCTTCCGATGTCTGGAAACACTATACACCTACCGACGCTTGGAAACACTATACACCTCCCGATGGATGGAAACATTGTACACCTGCCAAAGGCTGGAAAAACTGTACACAAAATTGAATACACTATTCACAGAACGAGAAATTTGGAAAGGTATGGGGGATACACCCCATTGACCTATTAGAAACCCACAAACACCAAAATTCAGAAAAGGAATTGACCGGAGAGGTCTAAGCCATTACATTAGATACCTATCAAAAATTTCTCATCCTCAAGAATTCCAAACCAACCTAAAAGGTAATAGAAGAGGGGTCTGAAAAACCACCCCTCAAGATACCTCTCAAAAGAGAGAAATCGACAAAAAACAACAACAAAAACCATCTCATAGACACAAAAGATCTACAACCATAAAGCGAACATCGTTACATGAAAAGAGTTAAACATCAAAAAACTTGAGGTACTAAGCATGTATCTCTGACTAACCTTCCCATGTACACTCCTCCACGCCACTGTGTTTCCACAGAACATGAACAAAGCGGATAGCATGCCCACATAACACCTTATCCTTGTGGTCTTGGATCTCTACAGGCCATTTCTCAAAGGTTGTATCATCGTCAAAGATGATCTCACCCCAATTGATGATGTGGGGGTCATCATGAAGATAATGACGGAGCTGTGACACATGAAAAACATTGTGTATCCAGCCCATCGATGGGGATGTTCTACTCGATATTCCAGGGCTCCAATATGAGACAACACCTCAAAGGTCCCAACAAATTGGGGAGATAACACACTCCCACGACCAACCCTTCACTTCCCATGATGGGGAGTCACGTTTTGAAACACGTGATCCCCAACATCAAACTCAAAAGGTCTTTTTTGATCGATATGTAATTTTTGACTATACTACACTGCCTTCATCCTTTCCCAAATCATTTCAACCATCTTTGTCATATTCTATAATAGTTCCATTCGGAGAATTACTGAGTCTCCAACCCCAGACTTGAACAATGGAGAATAGAAAGGATGGTCATATAAGGATTAAAATAGTTCTATAACAATGGTAGAGTGAAAACTATTTTTGTAAAGAAAATACACCAAGGGTATGTTCCTAATCTATGATCTTCCAAAATCCATGACACAAGACCGCAACATTTCTTAAAGTGTTTGGATTGTCCGCTCTGTCTGACCGTCTTTCTACGGATGAAAAGCAGTGTTAAGGAATAGATGAGAACCAAATCATACTAGAGACCTCTCCACACCCTAGAGGTAAAATGGGGATCTTGATTGGAAATTATTGTCATAACAACCCAGGTATTTATTACACACTTAAACATGATTTATTACATAAACATTCACTTAAAAAACTCTAAGGATCGAGAGGTATAGTGTCTTGGGAAATTAGTGACATTATATAAAACATAAAACATAAAATACAAAATATTTATTGAAAACATTTTTTATATAACCAACTCATTCCGTTGTACTTAAAACTCCATATGATAACCTGAGGACATACATAAAAAGGGGGTTAGCTGTAAAGCCTAGTAAGGGAGTAAAAAAGGCATAACATGAGAAATATAGTACATGTTAGGCAATAAGAATATCAATGGAGCACAAGAGAAACATGAACATAAATTCATGATATAGCAGGATTATCATATCATGAAAATGTGAAAATAACATACAACATGATATTATCATGAGCCAAGGATCATTGTACATGGATTAGCATGAGTAAAACCCTCATTCCACATAAATTATCATGATTAAACCCTAATTTCACATATATTAGCATGAGTAAACCCTCATTTCAGATTGTGTATCATGATACTAAACATTACCTAATACATTGGAGTCCTATACGGGCGCACCCTTTATATAAATTTCATTTCATGCATAAATGTGCCACATGGATCATATAATGTGGAATCATTCAACATTATAAGTTATTACACAATTAGGAAATGTGGAATACATACATTTATGTACCATTAAATATGTATCTCTTCATAAATTTGAATACCCTTGATAGATAAATGGGTATGGTATTTACTACATAATGACTTTGGCTTGGAAAATCGGGAAACAATTTCAACAGCATAACAGCTTGACATAAAAATTCATAAAAATGGTTGATGAAAGAGAAAGGGGTATATCATAATATGTAAATGAAATGGATATTAATGGGTTCATATATATAAAAATCCCAAAACATGGAATTTAGAAATAGATGGTGCGACATAATAAAGAAACTTGAAGAAGGAGGATAAATGGAGTAAGTCTTACGAAATTTTGGCATGGTAACAGGTGTACATAGGATGGATTAATGAGAGAGAAAGAGTAATATCATCATTAAAACATAATAATAGAAGTATTAGGGAGGTGATAAATCATACCCCATCATATTTAATTGAATATAAAAGGGTATAACAACATAAAGAAACTGAGACCAAAAAGTGAAAGGAAGAAAACCCTTACTTGAGTGTGTGAATTCAAGAGCATTAGCAGGGGATTCTTAAGAGATTGGGGTGAATTTGGAGGATTATAGGGAGATGGGATAGTAGGGATGTGATATAAGTATTTTTAATGAAGATAAGTTGGATCTTTGGTGGGGTTATATAGTAAAGGAGAGGGAAATTCTTTAATATTTCACAAACATAGGTTTTTGAATCTATAGAATTAAATATTCAAAAACAAAAACCTTCCCATGGTTTTTGCCCATTTTTTGTCAAAATGGATTTGAAAAAATTATTTTTAAATCCAAAGGCCTAAATTATTAAAATATTAGTCTTTCTTATGTGGAGGTGAGTCACACTCTCAAAGAAATCATTTTAAATTGTTAATATATTTTTTTAAGTCTTGTAGGGTCCACTAAGTCATTATAAAATTAATAAAATAGATATAAAATCAAATTATTTTAAAATTAAACAATATATGGGCCTAATATAACATTTATTGTATTTTATCATATCACTATTGGGTCATTATGATGTCATAAAACACATTATATATTTTTACAGTATTTAATTATTACCCAAAAATTTGATTGTCTGGTAAAATTATGAAAAATTAACCATTAGATAATTTCGACATCCTGATTCCAAAAATAATATTCTTTTTATATATATAATTTTATAAATATGTGCATTTTCACTTTTAAAATGAAAACTGTCATTTATTGAAAATTGGCAGGTTTTGACAAAAACAGTTTCTAAACCTTAATAAAAGTTACATTTGACTTCATCAAAATTATATGATAATTTATATTTAATAAAAATTATATAATAATTATTTATTAAAATATTATTTATTCCAAAAATTCATTAATTCATCAAAATAAATTATTTAATTAAAAATAAAATATCAGTTTTATCGTATGAAAATATAATTCTTATCAAACTGAATACTTAATCCTTTATAGAGTAAAATAATTAGGGAATATAATCACCAATTATGATTAAAAGGAGTGTAATTATAGCACTACTATAATAAAAACATTAATAAGACCTCATTATAATATAATAATTTAAATATTTCTAAAAAGTATAATTTTACCTAAAAAAATCTATTTATCTAATTAATTTTATTTTTAAGAAAAATTATTCTCATAAAGGAAATGATGGAATAAGAATTTTATTTATAAAATGGTATTATAAAACAAGTAACTATTATCTTATTACATAAACCCTTATAACACCCACACAATACCTAAGGGTAAGGTGTGTGATGGTGACAGACTCTTGGGGTGACTTGAATAACATCGCATAGGTGGTAATTTATATTAACTTTAACATCTCTCATAGGAGATTCTGTTCAAACATAACATATTGAAGCTTGGAATGGTTTTGTTCGAGAGTGAAGCCCATTGATTCTACCTCCTTTCCTCACTTCGAAAAATGAGCTTCGTATATACCGAGCCTACTAGATGAGGACATCCTCTACTTTTTCTGTGTCTAAAGAATTACTTTTAAAGACATTCAATTTATATAAATCATGTGATAACTATTAAATGGCTATATTATTAATGGTAATGGTACCTAAAGTTAATTTAAACCAAATAATAATAAAATAAAGAGTTCATGTGTTTTCTATATTCATATGAAATTTAAATAAATAAAAGAAATGGAATTTTATTAATGAATGTTTAGAACATTACAACATTCCCCCCTTCAAAAATTTCACCCTCGAAATTTCCTTTTCCCACACTAAAATAGATGTGGTTAACTCTATATCATCACTTCCTCTATTTCTCACATGTATTCTTCAAACTTGTGGTTTCTTCACTACACTTTATCGAGGGGCATTGTCTTATTTCATAAAACTTTTTCCCTATGATCTAATATCTTCACTAGATTCTCTTCATAGGAGAGGTCATTCTCCAATGGTAGCACCTATAGATTGAGTATGTGATATGGGTTTGGTATGTACTTCCTCAAGAGTGATAAATTGAATAAATAATGTACTTGAGATAAGGTTGGTGGGAGTGCTAGTCGATTGGCCACTACTCCAATGCGATCAAGGATCTCAAACAGGTTGATGTACCTTGGAATAAGATTTACATTCGTCCAAAATATCATAACACTATTCCACAATGATATATAGAGAAATATCATTTATCTAACTCAAACTCTAGGTCTCATTGAAGTTTGTCATCATATCTCTTTTTTCGACTCCGAGCAGCTTTAATGTACTGCTGGATGGCCTTAACTTTCTCCACTATTTCTTCGACCATTTTTGATCCTAGAAGTTTTTTCTCCCAAACATCATCACAAAATTCTTGTGTTTTTTACCTCTTCCAAAAAAGGTATTCATAAGGATCTATTTTGATGCTTGATTATAAACTATTATTGTAAGAGAACTCAACCAGAAGAAGATGTTGATCCCATCCTTCTTTGAAGTACATTGAGAATGCTCTTAACATGTCCTCAAGTGTTTAGATAGTCTACTCTGATTGGCCATCAAATTGATGATGATAATTCGTATTGAAGTTCACCTCTATATTCAAATCATATTGGAGACTCTTCTTGAAATTAGATGTGAATCTTGGATCTGTATCAGATATAATCGATAATGGTACTCCATGATGCCTTACAACTTCTCTGATGTATATTGGTGCAATTTGATCTAATGATAAATACTATCAAATTGCAATGATGTGTGTATTCTTTGTAATATGATCCACAACAACTAATATATCATTGTTTCCCTTGTATTTCTTCAAAATTCCAGTGACAAAGTCCATAGTGAATGTTTCCCATTTCTATGTTGGTGTGGGTAATGGTTTCATCATCCCCTTAGACTTCTGTCTCTCAGACTTCACTTTCTGACACACCAGAAAATTTTAAGTATACTTAGTGATCTCTTTCTCCATGTTATCCCACTAAAAATTAAATCAGAGATCTCGATACAACATTGTGATTTTTGGTGGAATAGAGAAATTTGAACTATGTGCATCATCCAAAAGTTCAGTCATTAATTTTAAATTTGATGGAACACATATTCTTGACCCAAATCTCACAATTCCTTCTTTATTAACATTTAACTCTGAGGATTTCCATTTTTTGATAGTTTCCACTTTATTCTGAATTCCCAAATCATCCTTTTGAGCATCCTTCAACATTTCCAAAATATACGGCTGAGAAATAATTTGTGAAATGATTTATGATGTCCCCTTCTTTATAATTTTCATGTCCATATTCATAAAATATAAGATGATTGTATCCTTTTCAATTGTCATCAATGAAAGAGTTTCTGGATCCTTTCTACTTTGAGCATCTTCCACTTAATTTACTTTCCTCGGATGGTTGTGAATTGAGTAGTCGTAGTCTTTGATTAGCTTTAACTATCTTCATTGGTGCATGTTCAACTATTTCTGAGTGAAGATTAATGTCAGAAAATTTTTAAAGCAAATATTAATGAATCCAACTCTATATCATGTAGTGGATGGTTTGTCTCATGAAATTTCAATTGGCTTGAAGCATAGGCAATAACATTGTCATTTCTTATCAACTCACAACCCAGACCCTTCTTTAAAGAATCACTGAATACCACAGAAAATTATCCACTTGTGGGTAGTGTGGGTACTAGTGTAGCTAATATCCTCCTTTTCAGCTCTTTAAAGCTATCTTCGCATTCATCATTCCAAAAAAACATAAATACCTTCTATGTAATCTTGGTGAGAGGGTTTGACAATCGTGAGAAATTTCTCACAAATCGGTGATAATATCCATCTAACCTAGGGAAGCTATGGATATCTGTCATAGATTGTGTCATCGTCCATCCCTCAATTTCATTTTTCTCAGAGGGATCCACAAATATCCCATTGCTTGTGATGATATTACCTAATAATGGGACCTCCTTCAACTATAACTCACAGTTGTTGTACTTTTCATATAGATTCTCCTTTTTGAAGTTATATAGTACAGTACTTAGATGCTCCTCATGCTCCACCTTGGTTTTAAAGCATATTAGAATATCATCTATAATGACTACCACAATTTTTTGATGTAATCGCAAAAGACACTTTTCATCATGTAAATGAATATTTATGGACCATTAGTGAGTCCGAAAGGTATTACTATGAATTCATATTGCATGTACCTTGTACGGAAAGTAATCTTGGGGATATCCTCCTTCTTCACCCTTACTTTATAATATCCCGAATTCAGATCTACCTTGGAGAAGTATTGTGCTCCACGTAGCTGCTTGAACATGTCATTAATTCGTGGAAGATGATACTTGTTCTTTCTGGTGATTTTTCTGAACTCTTGATAATCAATTCAAAGGCGCATTGACCTATCCTTCTTCTTGACGAAGAGGACTAGTTCACCCCATGGTGATGTACTTGGGCATATAAACCATTTATCTAGATTCTCTTATAGTTGTTTCTTTATCTCCTCAAGCTCCACAAAATCGATTCTATATGGAGTAATGGATATTTTCAATGCCCCAAGTATGAGAACAATAGATAATTTAACATCACTTCTAGGGGGAAGACCATTAAATTCCTTGTGAAACACATCAGCAAATTCCCTCAAAATAGGAATGTCTTTGAGGATGGTTCATACCCTAAACTCAATCATATGAGTAAGATATGCATGCTTATAGGGAAGTAATATCCATGCTTGAGATGATGGTGCTAAAAAAGATTCATCCAACTCCTTACACTTGTACATAATTGGTGGTCGATTCTCCACATAGAGAGTGATTTCCTTCTCATGACAATTTTTGTTGGATCTACATAGGGAAAGTCAATCCATGTCAATAATTTCATCAAATTCTACCATAGGGAGTATGAAGAGGTTATCTGAGATATTCAATCCATAAATAGCGACATGGGAGGAGTTATATTCATTGGATTTAAAAATTTCTCCATTTTCCATTCTCACCGACATCTCCACTTCCTTAATTTGTGGTGGTGTTGGGATTGTTCTAAAAAACATTATGCATATAAAAGAATGCATAGAACCAGAATCAAAAAGTTCATTCAAAATTCTTTAATGAATAAATAGAGAACTTATAACCACTTTGTTGTCGGGCTTTTCTTCAGTGGTAGTGATGGAAAAAGCTCAGCATTGTGGTCTTGGAGGTTGTTGGTTGCCTCAAAAAACCCTTGGCTTAGGGAACAGTTTTTGAAAGTTCCCTAGTTCATTGCATTTGTAGAAATGAACAACGCATTGAGCGCCAAACGGAGTATTTCTCTCCTCTGTCACAACAGTAGGATTTTTTTGTCAAAAATTAATGGACAGGCTCCCTTGTCTTCCACACCTAAATCATTTCCTCATCCCCTTCCAGCAATATTTAGGGTGCTTTTTTCCATACCTTTGGAAAGTGGGCTGATATAATTTCTTAGCACCATTGGATTTGTCCATCAGACTACCAAATTTAAATCCCACATTCTAATTCTTATCCCCATGATATCCCTGAGATTGACTGATCTTCATTTTTATTTTTATGGCACATCAGACAATTTCCTCATAGCTACCAAATTCACAGATCGTTATGGATTTCAGTAGGTTAGGTTTTATCCCACTAAAGAAGTGTTCATCATTATATTCAAGGGTAACGACAAATCCAGAGGCATATCGTGAAAGCCTTATTATGTTTTCCTTATAAGATCTGATGGATTTGTCATCTTTTTTTCTTTAGGTAAGGGAAGTCTATTTACATCTTAAGTTGGAGGGTGCGAGGAAAATATTTATCGAAAAACGTTTTATGGAAATCCTTCCATCCAAATGTCGTTATCTCTTCATAAGGCTTTACATTTTTAATAAATGTCCAACATTGATAAGCTTCTCCCTCCATATGATAATCATCCAGAATAACCTTCACTTGTTAAGAACATTGAAGTATGGAGAATATCTTCTCAATGGAGTTGATCCATTGTTCAGTGATTAAGGGATCAGATGATCCATTGAAAGTAAGAGGCCTTTGTCTCATTAATCTCTTGATTGTGGCTTGTTCATTCTTAGGTGGGGTGGAAACACCTCTTCACCCATGTTTATATTTAAAACTTGAGTTAACTAAGACATAATCACGACAATTTTTTTGATTCTCGCTCCCATTGGATTGGGCATCTCATTAGAACAGTCATCACATTGATCTTTGCATCGATTTAAAGCCTCGAGTCCTTCAATTACTGGCCATTGGCTATAATAAAAGTAAAGTTATGGGTAACTCATAAAGGAAAATCCAATAAAAAAATGGATAACTTATAAATTAAATTTATTTCCTTAAAATATGAATTTATAGGCTTCAATATATGTTATCCATGATCTACTTCCCAACATATATTCATAAGTGAATTTTTTTTATTCCCTTAATAATGGTTCATACTAAGATTATGAATTTACCAAAGCATATCACCCGGGAGTGTCAAACCAAGAGATAATCAAGGCCCATTATTGTGCACTTGTTCCTATTCAAGTCTATCTCAAAGTGTTGTTTTCGGGTTTTACCCCTAGATACATCTATACCAGAGCCACCTCAACTTGTTTGAATCCAGTGAGGGATGTATTTTCTTGATAAACCACTTAATATATACTCACCAAAATTTAGGGATGTTTTTATTATACTTAGTCTTATCCCTAAGTCTTTCTCTATGGTTTTATAATTCTAATCCCAAAAATAAATATACATATACTTTGATACCAACTATAACAACCTTGGAATTTATTACACACTTAAACAGGATTTATTACATAAACTTGCACTCAGGAAAACTCCAAGGATAAAGTAGTCTTGTGTCTTGGAAAATTAGGAACATTACTTAACAACTTAAAACTAAAAATAAAACATATTTATTTAAAACATTGTTTACATGACCAACTCATTCCTTCGTACTTAACACTACATGGGATAACCTGAGGACATTCATAAGAAAGGGTTGAGCTATAAATCCCAGTTAGGGAGTAAACAAGGAATAACATAAATAATACATTACATATTAGCAAATAGGAAGAAAAATGGGGTACTAGAGAAACATGAACAAAAAAACATGATATAGCATGATTATCGTAACATGAAAATGTGGCAGCGACACACAATATGATATTAGCATGAGTTAAGGCTCATTGCACAAGGATTAACATGAGTAATCCCTCATTGAATATGAATTAACATTATTAAACCCTCATTGAACATGGATTATAATGATTAAGACCTCATTTCACATGGTGTATTATGATACTGAACATTACCCAATGCATTGGAGCACTATCAAGGTGCACCCTTTATAAACATTTCATTTCATGCATAAGTGTGCTGCATAGATCATATAACGTGGAATAATTCAGCATCATAAGTTATTATATAATTATGTAATGTGGGATACATACATGTAAGTACCATTAAATATGTATAAGTTCATAAATGGGAATACCCTTGATAGAGAAATGGGAATGGTATTCACTACACAATGATTTTGGCTTGGAAAATCCCAGTGCAATTTCGGTAACATAACAGTGTGACATAAGAATTCATAAAAATGGTTGATGAGAGAGAAAGGGGTATCTCTTCATATGTACATGAAATTAAATGTAAGGGGTAATATAGATACATGTCTTAAAACATAGAATTTGGAAATAGAAGGCATAACATAACAAAGAAACTTGAATAAAGAGGAGAAATGGAATAACTCTTACAAACTTTCAGTATGGTAACGGGTGTACATGAGAGAGATTAATGAGAGAGAAAGAGGTAACTCATCATTAAAACATAATTATTTAATTATTTGTTTGTGTTAAATCATAACCCAACATTTTTAATTGAAAATAAAATGGTATAACGGAAAAATGAAACTTGGAAAAAAATGAGAAAGAATGAAATTCATACTTGAGTGTGTGGCTTCAAGAGCTTGAGGAGGGGCTTCTTGAAAGATTTGGGTACCTTTGGAGGATTATATATAGAGTAGGGATGATTAGGGTAGTTCATGAATGGTTTTTAGTGAATATAAGTTGGATCCTAGGTAGGTTTATTTGGTAAAAGAAAGGGGAATTCACTAATATTTTACAAACATAAGATTTGGAATCTATATAATAAAATATTAAAAACGACAAACCTTCCCATGGTTTTTGCTCAAGGTTTTTTTTAAAGGGAGAATAAAACATTATTTTATAAATCCAAAGTCCGATCTTATTAAAATTGTAGTCTTTATTATGTGGAGGTGAGTCACACTCTCAAGGAAATAATTTTAAAATGATAAAATATTTTATAAGTCTTGGAGGGTCCACTGAGGTATTATAAAATTAATCAAAAAAATATAAAATAACATTATTTTAAATTGAAAATATATATTGGATGATTATCCCTTTTATAGTATTTTAGTAAATCACTATTGGGTCATTATGATGTCATAAAACACATTATATATTTATAAGGTACTTAATTTTTACCCAAAAATTCGATTGTCTCAGAAAATTATGAAAATTTAAACATTGGATAATTTTGGCATTCAGATTCCAAAAATAATATTCATTTTATCTAAATAATTTTCTAAATATTTTAATTTTCACTTTTAAAAGGAAAATAGTCATTTATTGAAAATTGATGGGTTTTGACAAAAACAGTTTCCAAACCTTACTAAAAGTTACATTTCTCTTCCTAAAAATTATATGATCATTTATATTTAATAAACAAAATATAATAATAATATTGTATTAAAATATTATTTATTCCTAAAATTCATTAATTCATCAAAATAAATTCTTTAATTAGAAATATGATTTGATTATTTTCTTAAGAAAATATAATTCCTATCAAACTGAATACTTAATCTTTTACAGAGTAAAAACAATAAGGGATATAATAACAACATATAATTAAAATGAGTGTTCTTATAACACTATTATAATAAAAATATTATAAAACATCAATTTAAAAAAACAATTTATATATTTCTAAAAATCACCATTTTACCATAAAAATCAATTTAACTAATCCATTATATTTTTATGAAAAACGATTCTCCTAAAGGAATTGATGGAATACATATTTTATTTATAAAAATGGATTACAAAATAAGTAACTAATTAATTATTACATAACCCCTTATAATACCCATATAATACCCAAGGTTCATTTGTGCGATGGTGACAAACTCTTGGGTGGCTCGGATAACATCGCCCAAGTGGTAATCTCTGTTAACTTGAACTTCTGTCATAGGCGATTCTTTTCAAGCATAATGTGTTGAAGCTTGTCATGGAATTGGTCAAGAGAAAATACCAGTGACACTACCTCCTTTATGAGCTCCGATAGATGAGATTTGTATGACCCAAGTCTACTGAATGATGCCTTCCTCTACTTTGTCTGTGTTTAAAAGGATTATTTTTCAAAACCATAAATTTATATCAGTCCTGTGATCACTATTCAAAGGCTATATTATCAATGGTAATGATACCTAACGATCATTTAAACCCAATAATAATAATATTAAAATATTTCATGTGTTTTATATATCCATAAAACTTTTAATTATATAAAAGAAAGGGAATTTAATTCATGAATGTTCAGTTTATTACATTTTCCCTCAAGACTCTGTGGAGTCTCACCATCTCCTCCATATAATACCTCAACAAAAATTCCCTAGTGATAGACACGTTTATTTCTATGAAGTGGGATTATTTTGTTAAACGATCCACTACCACCCATAGAGAAACATGGTCTCCCTGAGCTTGAGGTAAACAAGTAACAAAGTCCATTGAGATGTCCTCCCACTACTCCTAAGGAACATCTAACAGCTGTAGAAAACCACTAGTAACATGGTGCTTGGCCTTTACCTTATGGAAAATGAAACATTATGAAACAAACTCTACAACTGCATGATTCATCCTAGCCCACTAAAATTAACTCCTCAAGGCTCAGTACATCTTTTTTATGCTAGGATGCACTGCTAGAGGAGAACTATGGAACTCTCTGAGAACCGTCTCACACATCGCCAATGGAATTAAAATACTTACATGATACAAAACTCAGTGTTTTTCATCCTCAAACAATCATCAAGGGCCCTTCCACAAACAACTCCATCTCTCCAGACCTCCACCTCTAGAATCCAACAACTTGTACTCTTCTTCCAGCTGCACTAGACATAACTACACGGTCATCTGAAAAAGAAATCTTATTCCCCCAAAATCTCTCATATTGAGATTTAATGTGGAAAGGTCTTCCATCACTCTCCAAGAATCACTAAATTTACACACTACATCAGTATATGACTTCCTACTTAGCGCATCAGCTTCAGCAATCCACTTTTTTTGTGTATATGATATTTTGAAGTTGTATTCCTATAAGAACTCCATCCATCAACGCTGATACATGTTCAACTCATGTAGGGAGAAAAAATACCCCCGGTTCTTTTGATCAGTGAAAACCACAAAGCACTCTACAATGAGGTAATGTATCCATAAATTTAGAGAAAACACCATGAAAGTCAACTAAATATAATGGGTGGAATAGTTATGTTCATGGGGACGCAACTGCCGAGACCCATAAGAAATGACTAATCTATACTACATCAGAACACAGCGAAAACCTAGAGGTGAAGCATCATAGAAAACATAAAACTGAACACCCTCTACTAGTAGACAAAGAACCAAATAACTGACCAACTTCTCCTTTAGATACTCGAAAGCTTCCAGACACCGATCAGTCCACACGAATGCCTAATCCTTCCTAGTCAATACTATCAGAGGAGTCACAACCCAAGATAATTCGATTATGAACCTACTGTAATAGCCTCCAAGACCAAGAAAACATCTCACCTCTATCACAATCTTGGGGGTTGAACAAGAAAGAACTTTTTATATATTTGATGGATCTACAACTAATCCCTATTGAGATATAACATTCCCCATGAAACAGACTTCTTGAGCCCAAAACTCACACTTCGACAACTTCCCAAATAGCTGTTATTGATGAATAATTCCCAAGACAGCATGCAGATGCTTTGAATAATCCTCCTCAGATGCATAGTACACAAGGATGATATCAATGAAAACCACCAAGAACTTTTCTAGGAACTCATGGAACATAGTGTTCATCAATCCTATGAACACAGCTAGAGCATTTGTCACACCGAACTACGTTACAATGAACTCATAATTCCAATGATGAAAATGTAAAGTAGTCTTTGGGATATAATCATCCTTCACAAATATCTGATGATATCTGGAATGCAAGTCGATCTCTAATAACCAACTTTCACCCTTTAGTTGATTTAATAAATCATTAATTTGTGGAAGAGGATATAGATTATTCACTATCACTTTCTTTAAGCAATAATAATTGATACACAACTGTATGTTGTCTTCAGGATTATTCACGAAGAAAAATTGGGTTCCCCACAGTGACACACTCAGCCAAACAAAACATCATGGTAACATAATATTGATCTGTATATGCAGCTCCCTTTTTCTCAGAAGGTTCCATACTATATAGATACGTATATATAAGAGATGCTCCTAGCTATAGATTGATTCCAAACTCAATCTCTCATCAAGGGGGTAATGTTATAACCTCTTCTAAAAAGACATCAGGGTATTCTTCTAAGACCCTAGGAAACATCAACTGTTGATCCTTTGAATAACTTAACATCAGCTCATCCATCAAGGATGATAATGGCAGAACACACCATTGACCCATATGAGGGTCTCTTTTTCCAACAAACACCAGTGGTGCACCATCAGTATTATAGAACACCACATACCTCCAGAATAAATATATGATATCCTGCACCGAATACAACCAATCCATGTTGAGGATGACAACATATGGTTGTATCAATTAACAAATAAAATATCCCCATGAGTGGTGCTGCCCGAGTACTAGCTCACAGTCTCTACTAGACAGCTCGACCTCCAACTGGCATAGTCAAAGCCAAGGGAACTGGAAGCCTCTCTACCTCAAGTCCCCAACAATGGAAAAGGGAAGGTTATATTAAGGAGTGTGTCACACTTGAATCATACAAGGTATACACCCAAGTAGAATATAAGCAAAGGGTACCTCGAATGATTTTTTTCTTGCTCGGAGCCGGCAATGTGAAAGCATGAAGCCGACCACAACCTCTTTCATGACCTATCTGACCATGATGGAGACCACCACAATAGTTTTGCTCTTATATATATGGATGAGGAGTGTTGTGGGGTTGTCCTCTACCTACCCCATTTGATCCCTTCTAATACAACGCTTCTATGACTTGCTACTGCTGCCTCAGCTGGAACTATCTCAACAGAGGAACCGGGAGTGGAAAACCTGGTGCACGATGACCGCTATGAATGGTTGGGCACTCTCTCTACTGATGACCTTGGCCTCTATAAGAAAAAAAAGGTGCATGATCCCTTGGAATAGGACTAATACCCTCAACCACTATAGAAATGAGATGTTGAGGGCTCAGACGTACCCCCAGCCAAACAAAAACTCTTCTTCCCTGAAAATAGGGAACGTCGGACCACATCTATGCAACATGAGGTATCATGATGAATCCCCTCTCGTGAAGATCTGGTTCTGGATAGCATCTTCTTGATGACCTCAACCCTCACAGGCACCTTAATATATGTCTTCTTCGTAAACAAGGTGACCTATCATTGGATATTTGTTTGAAAAACCTCCTTGAAATACCTCGCCCTAGGCTCCTCATCTGACAACAGGTCTATAAAATATCGTAAAAGGTTTCAGAAATGGATTATAAACTCTCACATGCGGGATCTCCCTAATTGAAGTCTAAGATACTCTTGGAAACTAGATGCCTTCACAGTTGAAGAAATAAAATGAACTCAGAACCTGTCTCAGAACTCCTCCCATGAGATCGCCAACTACTAATGATCCCTGAGGAATAAGAGCCACCACTTCCTCATAGCCCCACACATCATCTTCACAACCAAAGACACCCAGTCCTCCTTCCAACCACAAATCAAACAGAAGGATATCTCAACATCCTCCTACCAGTCTTCCATGGATGTATCTAAAATAAATCCCTCATACTTCTGCAAACTCTGGAGCTAAAACTCTCAAATTGTCCTCCTCTATGTTTAGTCATCATTAACCTATACCTTGCGATGATATGTTGATGTAGCCTATTGAATATATTTGGATCAAATCTGATGAGGAAATCAACTTGGATCCATACCTGAAAAGTAACAAATATTTACAGCTCCTAAACCTAGAATATGGATGACACAACATTAATTAATTAATTTTATTTATTTATTTTTGGTTAACTTATCCCAAGTTCGACACATTCGAACGCATGCACAAAGAAGAATGATGCATGATCCTTGTCTAGGTACCTACAATTAAACCAGTGTCACATCATTTAGTATCCAATATAATGTTAAAGTTATGTGCATCATATTACAAATATCCCTAAATGACTATGTGTCAGTATGTCTACAGTGTTTACATCACTTGTTAAACTTACCTGACATTGTTTCCCTACTAACCCATAAAACATAACATGTGCCTAACACCAAACTCCATCCTATCCCTCAACCTGACCTCTGATACAACTTTGTCATGTCCCCCTCCCCATAAGGTTTACCCTTCTTAGGCCAGCAATGTGATAAGGGAGATGGTGACCCCCGGTTCCTGCCTCCAGTAGGCCTCGAGTTGGTGACTAGCACTGAGGGTATAGTAAACACACAAATGGGAAGCATTACCCGCTAAGAGAATACATACAGAAGAGAGAGATGAGACAGACACCAACCAAATCCAACATAGACTATAATATAAAAAAAAACCAAGTGCACATATGTAATCTCATGAAACAACTACTACAACTGAAATGGAAAACTCCAAGTACCAAAAGAATGTAAAAACAGCAGCGACCATGAGGCCTGAATAGCTCCTGCAACCCCAAGCTAGTAGTATCCAGCAGGATCTCCAAAATATTCTAAGTGAACTAAAAAATAGATTATATATACATAGGGTGATTATAACAGTATACTCGTTAGGATCCTTCCAATAGCATTTTTTCAAAAGTAAAGAAATAATGCTAAAGCATAGTGAACAACAAGTGAAACTAATTCGTCAGCTAAACAGATATACTATGTTCCCATCCTCACCATGGCTACTCACAATGAGTATCACATAAAAGATTATATAATATAATAATTAATATCAAGGGTACCCAACCACCACTTCCCCACTGGTTTTCCACTTTTACCCAATATCGCACTTTCTAAGAATCTCCCTCCAAAAAGGGTTGCTCGTAGACACCTAGGTGATGCCCCACAATATGCACCTCATGAAACACAACTAATATTTCCACATATCCAATGTAACCAGGTAGTTTATGGGAGCCATCATAGCATGCATAATGTGTATCATACATCGATAATTATACCACAAGCCATTACATCCCATACACTAAGTAAGAATCCTCAATCCACCATAGCCTATACACATTATACCTATAGTAGTCCATATGAAACTATATATTGAATATATGTATGTTAATAACCACAATCCATTACAGCCCTCTACACATATACATGGGGAAAACTAGCAGTTGTGCCTAAAAATACAAATAACTACCAAGATAAGAGATATGGGTAAAAGGGGTAGTCATTTATCCATCCTCCCACTGGAATGTTGGGGAAAACACCCCCCATGAATCGGAATCCCTAGGGTGTCAATTTCCCTAACTAAAGGGGTGGAGTAGCGTATAGAAACCCAAAAAAGTAAAGAATATACTATAGATCACAATCACACTATTGGAATAACCCAGTCTAATACTCAACTACAGTTAACATCACCTGGAATCTCGACTCACACTTCTATGACTATGTATCCCATAACCACACAACCAATTAAAGTGATTTATTATATTACTTCATTCCCTTTTTATCAGTTTCACTTTAAGTTAATTAATTTTTTAAACATTAAATAACCATTAATGAATCCACATTATATTTCATTAGCATCACACCAAAGTCCATAGATCCTTTAAATTTTCAACCTCGGCATTCCATCCCAGCAAGCTCCAACCCCATGGGTTAGCATCATTTATTCAGTCATTTATTATTACCATTATTAATTTCCCATATTCCCAAGCATTCTAGAAAAAAATTCTAAGCTACTAAACACAAGGGGGCTCAACCTAGTGAGTAGATAAACTACCCATCAAGTCTTTGTCACCTATAGTAGGAGCATAGACCCACCCTCCCTCAAGAAGCTAAACACGAAAATCATGTGGCATACCCTCTGCGTCTTTGTCCATTTTGGAAGGAGAGTAAGCAAGACCTCCTACCTTGAGAAGTAGGGAAAGTAAAGTAGATAAATAACCAATAATATTTAGTAAACATCCAATCATTCACATCCAATCTGTTTCATCACCTCCAGTGTCCTCCCCAACACCCACATTAAAAAACCAATGTATCTCTCCACTCTAGGAATCAAATGATGCCACAAAAAATTGGCCTACCTTCCTCTACATCTCAAAACATCAATCTAAGAACCTAGAATATCACAAGCATCCAGAAACAAACATCATATCAACTGGGATATTGTCTATTAAAAAAGGAATCCATCCTTCATACATAATGAGCACTCATGGCTCCAATGTACAAAGAAACCAGCCTTATAAGCAAGAGGGTAACTCAGAACCCTACAACACATTATCTTTTATGAAACAGTCAATTCTTTAATCCATTTGGGATTAAACTGTTTATTATTTGTAGGTTAAAACTATGGGAAACCTAAATAGTAAGTTATCAAAACTATTACAAATAATTAAACATGTTTACTCCATCAATTTGATTAACATCAGATTACAATGATAATAATAACCAGATTCATTTACATGACTCTTTGTTTTTTTTAAAAATAATAACAATTATTTCTAATTTATGTTATTTACCAATTTCCATCAAGGATGTCATACTAAATAAAGAAATAATTGATATCACACTATCTATCAAAACAATAGGAAATAACATACTGTCGATACTAATTTATTTATTCGGTTCAAATATTTATTATATAAATTCCATTGTGATCCAGGGGCTAAAATATGACAACTCTATAATTTCATGTAAAATAATATAGAATCCACAAATCCCCTAACTCAAATGGTTCTTGATGTTCTTTATACGATAAATATCCACACAAAGGATTACGATTTCCTCCCCCACAACAACTACATCCACCCGAGGACGTCGTAGCATGGCCTCACCAACTTACACATAAGAAAACTCCTTTAGTAGCATGAAGATCACATTACAGAACATGGAAACGATAAAAAATAGAATAAGGATTAAAGAAAACACAATAGCATATGTAATCATACTTTTTTATTAATGAAGGATCGATACTTGCTTTTTGAACCAAAACAGGGGTGCACTTGTAGTGGGAAGAAATATCAACGAGAAACAATCCAAGAATTAAGGTTTGATCACACCACTCCTATGGAAAGAAGGAATGGTTCGAGCCTATCACACCAAGGAACAAGAAGGTACAATAAGGGATGATGATATCTCCGACATTTAGATGAATTAACATAGTCATTTTAAGATACACTGGATTTTCCATTAAAATCAGATCACATTAAACATGTGGTTTGACCAAGTAAAGGCATCAAGAGCCATAGGAAAATTAATATAGGAGTTATGGGCTTTGAATCAGACTTAAATCCCTTAAAACAAGTACTTGAATTCATTTTTCATCAAATAAGATGCAAAATGGGTGAAACTTGAGGAAGCTGGAAACACTGTACACCTAGAGATGTCTGGAAACAATGTACACCTACCGATGTCTGGAAACACTGTACACCCATCGACGCCTAGAAACATTGTACACCTACCAATGTTTGGAATCCCAGTACACATACCAACATCTAGAAACAATATATACCTACTGATGCCTAGAAACACTATACACCTACCGACATCTGGAATCATTTTACACCTATCGATGTCTGGAAACACTATACACCTACCAATGCCTAGAAACACTATACACCAACTGACGTATGGAAACAATGTACAACTACCAACATCTAGAAATGCTACACACCTACAGATGTCTTGAAATAATGTACACCTATTGATGCCTGGAAACATTGTATACCTACCGACGGCTAAAAACATTGTACACCTACTGTCTGTTGGAAACAATGTTCACAAAATTGGAAACACTGTTCACAAAACTAGAAATTTGAAAACATTTTTGGGATAATCCACCTTGACCTCCTAGAAAATCTCAAACAACAAAATTCAGAAATAGAGTATACCTGAGAGGTTTGGGCCATTATAGTGCAACTATTTGAGAGATAACCCATTTCCACCATGTGCATTGTATAAAAATACATAATATTTTTAGATAATTTTTTACGGGAACCCCAGGCCTCATAATCACATGTCGTCTCCGCACTTATCTCTAGAATTATTCATATTAATATTTCAATGTCAGAAAAGGAAAAACCTAAGTCGCTACATCCTCCACACCTTAATCATTTTCTCACCAAAAAGCAATAGGCTAGGTATAAGGGAATGAACATAAGCTCTCCACTGGGACTCCCGCACCATTGATCTCACCAATGGTTCTTATGTTGTAACAAACAAACACCAGGAAGAACCAAAAAATAAAAAAAATGAAGAGAGGGTTTACAAACCTCATAGGTAGACTAACACCGTCGAATAACACTCTAAACCCTCAACAATATCCATCTGAACACATGACCACATCACCGAACACCCAGGGCCACCCTCATCGGTATATAACCACCTCGATCGAGCCCCAAAAGACCTCAACTAGCTCTGAATGGTTTGTTCCAACATCAACATGATTCTATGGAAAAGACCACCTCAGTACCCCATATAACCACATGACTGGTGACAATGCCAAACCTCAGAAGGTTGACACACTCCCCACCTCAAGGAAACTCCATCGTCTACTAGATATCCCATCACACCAGACCACACCATAAAACCACAACACTTGAAGTAAAACATCTCCAAAACCTGTAGAAAAAACAGGGTTTCCCAAGAGTACCCACTTGGTCTTACAAACCCTTACTAAACCACCATTATTACAAGGAACCAACCTCAAACTCACATATTTAAGGAACTCATCCCCTGTACCTCCAAATTATCTACTTTGGGCAGAACTAACTCGCCCGTATAGTATTGGATCGTACCACAAGGGAATTTCTTAGTGTTGCAAGTTTCCATCCTTCCTAAAAGTTTGAATCCCCAACAAACCACACCACAATCTCCTCAAGAGACTCACATAAAAGATGAAATCGATCACGTGATGGAAACAATGAATTACAATGGCCTACTCAAACAATCGTACTAGGAATTACTATTCCATCGGCTACAAACACGATGCCAAGACTCATGTACAATGGTCAAAGGGACTCATTGACCATGACTCGATATTTTCCTCTTTGGGTGGCACTGACTCACCAGCACAATTTTCATTGCATCACAAAAACTCATCTTAGTGGGGGGGGATCCCTTTTTTTCATCACTCCCCAAACCCAAGCAGGACCTGTTCATCTGAGCTACCATTTGAGAGACAACCCATTTCTGCCATGTTCATCTTATAAGAATACTTAATATTTATATACAATTTATTTTGGGCACACTGGGCCTTAGAATTTCACATCATCTCTACACGTATCTCTTTAATTATTCATTGTAATATTCCAATGTCTAATAGGGAAAACCCAAATCGTTACATTAATTGATTATGTGAATCAAATTTATATCCATGCATATTAATTTGAAATAAAATAATATATAGTCAAAGTCATTATACACATAATGATATAAAATTAACAACAATTATGAAGTTATATAACCCAATGAAATTAAATTGAGTTATCAAATTACTTTCCACTTTGTAAATTATAATTCAAATCCACATAGATGAAATAATTAAAAATAAAAGTTAAAATGCATTGAATAAAAAATTGTTCATGATATTATTTATTAAATTTTATTTGTATATACCATATAAAATAAATTACATGTATAATAATACAATATTCCTCAAGGAAATGAAATTAAGTTGAAATCCCTCACCTTGTGTTTACTTTTGAGTGAACTTACTTTAACCACAAGTATAATGGTTTTATGAATGTAAATAACAAATACCCAAACAATAAATATAATTTTAATATCATATATGATCTTATTAAAATATATTAATATCCTTTTGTTAATTATCTTCATTTTACTAGGTGTTAATCACCTTATTTTTCTAGAATATCTCGATATGTTATTTTTCATTACTGTTACATAGAATAAGATTTCATATTATCTATTATTTAAACAATGATTTGTGTATTATATATAGTCATTATATATATTTTTACATTAATCCATAAATTTTGGAGATATGAAGTTAAATAAACAATTCTTGGAGACGGTTGGTTGAACGTACACATGAACTCTACTTCCCTTTTCTTATCATATTCAAATAATGAAGGGTAAATGAAATATATATATATATATATATATTATAATTAAAATATCATATCTATTTAATATTTATCACATATGATAATTAAATCGATCCTTAATATATTCCATGTAATGTAGGAATGAACCACATCACTTGGAGAAGGTGGTAGTCCACATGTCCACAAACGATGTTATCATATTCCTAAAAAATTGAAAGCTTGAAGGTATGTTTTATTTAAAAATGAAAGAATAATAAATAAATTATAAACATAATCTATATATATATATATATAATCTGAATACATCATTATTCCCAACCTTGATTGGTGGTAAAGGACAAACTAAAGACATCTGTTTGCAGGGTGGTAGTCTGTCATGCACATGAACAATGATTGTGTATCCCATTTAATGGAAGTGTTTGTGAGTGTAATTAATAAACATAAAAAGAATAATGTAATTTCTAGTATATATTTTCAAAAGTTAGTTATTTTTATTCATAAATACTAATGTAATTTTTTATTTTAAATAAAAATATAAATAGTATTCAGTATGATGGGTTCTTGCTTGTAATGGAAGATATCAAATAAACTCATTGTTACATGAGACGTAAAGAAATTCATTATTCTATATATTGAAATATATAACATTTATTTAATGTAATTAATATTGTAAATATATTTTTACGAATTTAGATAATATATTTATGTATACACTTGTATTTTTGTTTTATACACCCTATCTAAAACAATGTTATATCTTTTAATTTTAGTGTGTTATATTGATTGTTATAGCCCGAGACCTGCAATCCCCTATCCAATGATAAAAATAAAAAAATATCATCTTTGATATCGATAAAATTGACCCAATAAATCTAATACAACACCTAAAACTTCAAAAATAAATATTAGATCACATACATTATCAATGAATATTTTGGTTTTCTATTTTATAAAATTAAGACCAACTCTAAAAAACATAGGATCATAAAAAATTTGTTTCTTTAGATAAAAATTGTCTCCCTCTATACTATTCTTTTCATATTCTATTTTAATTCATAAACATATCTCATAAAATCATCACATCTGAAAACATTTCAAAACAAAAAACAATTAGCATCAGTATTCATAACCTAGGAAATAGAAGTCTATAAATGGGTGACATCATATGCTTATTAAAGGTAAACAAGAGAGATATAAACTAATATATAATCATAACATGATCATAATGGATTAAGAATATAATATTACCATTTTAAAATTATAACCTACATATCATATATCATATATCATAATCACGAGTCATGGAATAATTCTTGGTTGTTCGTAAGACATGAGTCATAAATGAATTAGAGAACATGAGCCAATAGAGTATAACATTTTCATAAGTCATTGAATTTATAAACACAATTAAGAATAGAAATTAATTTCTTAAGTTGATTTTTTTCTTCTTCATGAATATCATTGTATATTTGGTTTAGTCTTCAAACCATCATAATAGTCATGGTTCACTCAAAATACTACCATAATGGATAATGTACCTTACTAATTTGTGTTCATTATCCATTTAAATCTTATTTATATTATGAGATATCAATAATTACCCAATTAATTGGAGGAATTTATAGGTCCCACCTATTAAATAATGAAAATAATACATATTTGTGCCACAATATAATTAATTATTAATCATATAAAAGCCCATGAAAAGATATGGGTTTCTTAAACATTTCATGGTATCATAACCTATTTATGAGAAATGTGTTTCATAAATAATTAATCATATCATAACTAGTGGAAAATAAATTGGATTCATTAACATTTAATCCCTTCATCATAAACATAATACATCTAAAAAATATTAAATATTGTATCCTTAGATTATATCACCATTAAATTATAATTAACATTAATGGAATTCATCTTATATCTAAAATTATTTTTTAAAGATCACTTGGAATAAATTTTGAGAAGCATAACCTTTCAATTTGGAAATAACTTCTTAAAAAAGTATCAAAATTATAAGGGAAAAAATTTATTTGAAAATAAACAAAGAAACATTTAAAGTAAGCCTAAAAGAAAAATTTATTCATTAAAGTGGGAAAATCATCTCATTTCATATACATTAAAAATACATTCCTTTATTATTTTTTTCCCAAAAGTAAAAAAGTTTCTAACTTGTAATAGGAAAAAATTATTCCTTTTAAACTATATTATAAAATGAAAAAAAATTAAAAATATTAGGATAATATTAAAAAAACATTATGAAAACATTTTTCAGAAAAAATTAACATGGAATAGATATATTCCTTAGTAGAGACCCAAACATTCACAATACCAAATAATGATAATATTGTGAAATAAATCCTTACAACATTAGTTTGATTTTAATTGGAAAACCCATCATAGGAATAACATAACATTTATATTTAAATACCACTAATATAAATCAATTCATGATATAAAATACTAAATTTTTATTATATACACCACAAAAAAGAAACACATGGGGAATATAGAATTTATCATAAGAAAGAAAAGGATAGATGAGAAACTCTTACAATGATCACAACGTTGAAGCGGGGATTAATCAATGAATATAGTATTAGAATTAAATTTAATTCAAAAAATAATAATTTTATATACCATATAATATAATGTAAATTTCAATGTGTATAAAATCATAATATATCAAGGAAATTTATGTAGTAATATAACCTAATGAAAAGAAATTGGATTGTGAACTACGTTACCACTTGGTAACTTTAAAGTCAAATACCCTTGGTTGATATAATTAAACTTTTGATATAAAATAACATTATTTATTATTTATTCATAATATTATATTTAAAATAGGAATCACATGTTCCATATAAAATAAATTAAGTGTATCACTTTATAGTATTCCTTAATGAATGGAAATTGAGACAGAATCCCTTACCATTAGTCCACTTTATCGTGTACATTAATCAACTTATTGGATAATAAACAAAGGTTAATTATTTAATTTATTAATAACATTTATCATGTTTCTTATTCCTTTAATATTATTTATTACCATGTTTTAATAATTACTTAATAAGTTATATCCTTCTTAGATGTTTATGTGATTTTTGGTACCAAAGTCAAAAATGAATTAGGTATTTTGAATATTGTAAAATTGATCCTCAAACCACCATACTAGGAATAATAATTATGAAATAATTATAATGTGAATAAATAAATTATAATTTTTAAATCCACACTTTGAATATGGATATTAAAATTAAACTATGTACAATCTTGGAGATGGTAGGTCATACGTATGCATAAGTAACGATTCTATTTTTAAATAATCATTATTGAGAGAAAGTTATTATTAATAAATCTTGAAGTAATTATAAAATTATAATAAATATAATCTTAATTATTTAAATATAATTATATATATAATCTATATTATGTGATGATGATAAACAAGTCACATAATATTTATGAGGTGGTAGTCAACGTGTACGCATAAAAGGAATTGTTATTTTTAAGTGCATGGAATGGTTTGAAGTTAAATGATATATTATTTTTAATAATGATAAATATTTCATGAATATAATATATATAAATTAATAACTTCATTATTACATGTCTTGAGGGATATAGATTGATAAAAGATTATATCAGTTCACGAGGCGGTAGTCCTCCATACATAAGAATAATGGTTTGGTTTTCCATTTTATGGAAAATAGTATGGATATAGGTAATTATATTAATTTTAAAAAATTGTAGTATATAGAGAATACATTATATATTATATTACCATGATTAAGAATATTTTATGGAGTTGTTTGAAGACATAAAATAGAGATTCTGGATTAAAAATGGTACATATTATTTAGAAAAACCCCTTTTGTTAACACCTTAAGGCGACTAAGGTTGGTGTTATGCCTTATCCAAGACCTATTTGGGGGATGGATTCATGCATTTTATTTCGGTAGTTATTTTAAAAAATATTTTGGTTTTTTATCGTGATGAAATGATTAGAAAAGGTTCCCTTATATAAAATAGAAGATTGGAACTCCTGGAATTTCTTAAAATAATAAATTAATATAAATTAATATTTAATTCCAAATATATAAAAATTTGCTTATTTAGAATATAATCTTTTTATAGATCTTAATCCTATCATAAAATATATATTTTACAAGTTTAATCACATTTTTAAACTAATTATTTGGTTCTAACCCCTCATTTACCCTTCCTAAACTTATCTAGGCAAAACATATTTTTAATTTTTAAAATTAAAAATAGATAATATAAATGGAACAAATTCTCATATATAGAAATTGGGTGACCTTAAAAAATATCATAATAACTTGGTAAATCTATGATTTATAGGAATTTTATATCATTTAATAAAATATTAATTATTTTAAATTATAAAAAATGAAATATTTTATAAATTTTAATTAAATTTACAATAATTATATCAATATAACATATATAATTCAAAAAAAATATAAAAAATGTTAGGTCAATATAAAATATTCTTCTATTACATTATTTATCTGATATAATATTACATTAAATATTTTAAATATCATTTATTTTATGTTTTTGTCCAAGAGGTAGTATTTTAGAATGTGCATGCCTACTATAAAAAATTCTCTCTAATTGGACACTCTATTGGGGACTATGAGGATAATGTGAAAATTTTTCAACCTCTCCCACTTTTCAAATCATTTGGGGGTGAAAAGGAAGCCTCTCAGGCAAGAAAACCATTAGATAATAATGCCAATTATAATCTTTTGGTTGCTTCCACCTCTTAGCTCCCTACGGCTGGGGATGAGAAAAGGGAATATAACTCAAAGGAAGTCAGAATTTTGAGTCCTTGAACCAAGCCTTATATAGAGACCAACAATTGTGAGCATTGAGAAAAAAAGGAGGTTCAATCTGAATTGGAGGATACTTTTCAAGGGGAACTTGAAAAACCTTGTCAACTTGAGTAAGAATTCATGAAATCCATATCTAGAAAGGGAAAGAATCCAATGATTAACTCATATGGTTTTATTATTCCATGTGCTAAAAAATTGTAAAATAAAGGTGCAGTATAAAACTGGGAGAATAGTTTTCACATGGTCTCTTGCTGGTAATTTGAATGAAAAGAATATTTTAACACCACAACACATGCCTACTGAAAATTTTTCTGAATCCTCAACTGATTCAGAAACTTCCTCCAGTGGGTATGGTGATCTTTCATATATAAATTATTGCCAAATTAAAGAGGAAATGGTCTTTACAAAAGAGTTTGATTCTTGGAAAGAGTTGAATGAAACATCTTCCTTTTGATAATACAAAAATGGTGACATAACTATAGATAATTATCTTATCCTCTGAAGTAGAATGTTTATCAAGGTTTTAGAGGAGTTCATGAAATACCTAAATTTCAAATTCAAATATATTATATGGAAATCATTATGCTTTTTTTATCAGCCTTTGTTCAAATTAGTGCTTGTACAAGGTGTACTTATGCTTGAAGGCCTCCTCTTTTATTTTTTTAGAATGAATCATTTAATATTACACTATTTTTATGGACTCCAACAATTGTGGCACTCTCTTCCACCTATGTGAGAACCTTTCTCTGTATGTGGACCTCTTCAGACTGAAACATAATTTTTGAAGGGATGACATTTCTCACTGCTTCTTTTGATTTTCTGCATGGTTAGGTATGTTTTTCTCACATTGAATTTCATATTGGTGTAAATGATTTTCACCTCATATAAACATTGATATTTTTTGTTTAATTAATTTTTGGGAAGTGTGTGTTGGGATTCCAATTCACACACAAAATCTCTTCCAAAAAGTTTTATTACTTTTTTCATTAATTGAATAATTACTACATAAGCATTGTCTAAAAATTTAAGGTAATTATTTCATCACAATAATTTAAAAATAAATTATTATCATAAAAATCTATTTTGATCAACCAAATCTTTTATATTCATTCATTATGTATATTTACTGAAACCTTTGTTATGTTAACGTGTTAATTTTTATGATTTGACTGTTTTTTCCTTATGCAAGCACTATGTATGAATTTAGATAATATTCTTTCTATATTACTCCAAAATTAGAAAATATTTAACCAAATAATAATTTATAGATAATATTTAATAAATAATCCATAAAAATATTGTTATCTCTCAATTATTATCTATAAGTCATCGAATTTTACTTTTATAATGTTGTGCAAGCACTATGTTAGTGCAAAAAAGGATATTCGTATTTATCATGAAATAAATTAAAATATACATATTATGTATATTTAAATATTATATATTTATTATATTAGTATACATGATTCTACAAAAAAATCGTTTAAAAAATTATGTCATAGCTATGTTTTTACGTTGTCACAAAAGATACTATATTTTATAAAATAACTATATATTTTATTATTCACCCAAAATTTTACTTCCTCAATGTAATCCCAAAAATGAATAAGAAGATAAATTTAAATTTATTAATATATATAATTATTCCATTTAATATAAATCAACTTATAACAATTACATAGATTTCATTTATTATAAATTCATAATACAAAATGAAAAACATTTTTTATAAAACAAATGTGTTTTAAACCCAAATATTAATGTATAACCAACAAGGTAAAATATGAATTAAGTGTAATTAATTATATTATTATAATTAAATAATAAATATATTACATCGAGATAAAATTCATGTCACAATATCATTTAATTGATGGAAATAAATGACATTTTAAAAAAAACAAAAAAACTATATTTTCACTATTCACTGAAAAAACAAACATTTCAGATAATTAAAAAAAATTAAATTCAGATACTTTTGAAATTATGAATTAAAAATGAAATTAATATTATAAAAAAATATCTTAAATTTATAGAAATTAATTATAATAATCACTAAAAAAATAATTTAAAACCAATTTTTGAAGAAAATATATTTTTGGAAAATAAAATTTCTTTACTAAAAATTTTATGATTATTTGAAACAGATTAATTGAAAAATTATCAATAATTAGTAACTTTATATATTTCATAATTTTTTCAACAATATTCATTCATACCAAATTAACATCTATTTTATAATTGTCACATTCAAATAATAATATTTTATTGTTCGAATAAGCTCCGTGTTATGTATCTTGAATGCTTTTGAACATATTAATTCATTTTAAAAAATCATTAATTAAATGGATATATATTATTAAATATACATAATAACGTAACATTATATTTATGAATTCTTTTAATATTTTATATTGGATGAAGAATATTTGATGGAGGTGGAATAAGAAATAAAACAAAAACATGTGGTTAAAAACAACAAATCTTCAATAGAAAGTCTTCTTTTCATGATACCATAATACCTCTATGGATGGAATTTATTTTTAAATAATTCCTCTATAATAAGGAAAGGGATAAAATTAATTTAATATGGTAGGTCATGTATAATCCAATATTCTTTTACATGTGATGAAATGAGAAGAAGTGTTGTCGCTTTATAATTGAAGGGAGGGGAACTCTTTGAAGTTCAAAAATTATAAAATTAATATAAGTTAACTTTGATGCCAAAATGGATGAAAATTGATAATATTAAATTTTCTAATGACTAAAATTTTAAATAATCTCATGGAATAAAACTTGGATAGGTTTATATCATATACTTAAACATATCATTCTATTTTAACCCTTCATTAATGTTTTCTAAAGATTACCATGATAAATTTTTTTTTTGTTATTTATGGTCAATATATTTAATCTAAACTAAATTTTTTTCATTAAATGGGACATTTATAATGTAATAAACCACATTCAATACAATTTTCTTATGTCAATATTTTTATTATTTTAAATCATTTAGTAAATTATTATTTCGTATAAAATAACATTAATTTCAATTATAGAGCTATTCAATTAATTTACATTCAAAAATAAAATAAAATAAAGGAATATAAATAAAATTCATTCAAACCTATATTGTTATTAAATTTTATCTAAATAGTTTCTGAAACATAATGATTTATTAAAATCATATTATTTATAACATTTTTAAAATGATTTATTATATTTTCCTATTTATTTAATAATTAGAGCATTAATATTGTCAATGATTTTAAGGTAATTATTTTAAGAACATGAATTTAAAATAAATTATGATGATAAAAAATAAATTCTCTTTATTATGAATATTTATAACTTAAAAAATAATTTGTTTATCCTTATTTTAAAAATATCAATGTCATTAAAATCAAGAAACTAACTATTGTGGATTTATATTAACTTAAATAATATAAAGGTTAAAATCATATCTAAAAGGAAAAAAGGCCACATACTAAAAATTTAGATTATAAGGTTTAATATATAATAATATGATAATATTTAGGAATGTGTTATGGTCACTTTATAGTTTTTATCATTCTATTAAAACATTAGTTACCTGATTTACCATTTACCATTTACCGTATAACAAAATACACTAATGATATAATTAATATTATCCAAAAATAAATGGATACTGTTTAAAAAAATTATCCTAATGATTAAAAATACAGAATACATTATTAATGTTTCAAAACATAGAACAGTTAGAATTTAATTGAAAATTATCTGTAAATACATAATAAAAAATATTTTTTAGAAAAACTCCCTTTTAAGTATAAAATGTATCTCTAATAATTAAAACTATGAAATTCATTTAGATAACCATATTTATATTATTTTAAATAAACATAATAACATAAAATTTCAATATTATTAAATTAATATATTTTTTATTTTTAAATAATGGAAAAGAAAATTAAATTTTCAATATAAATCAATATTTTCAGTAATAATTAAAAAATAAATATTTGTGAAAAATGTTTGAATTTAACCATATGGTATATTTGATATTCCAATTTTTAAAATGATATAAATTTTATAAAATAAAATTCTTAAAAGTTATATATTATAATTATTATGTTTTCCCATAAAAATTAATAATGTTTTTTATTAAAACATAATTTTGAATAAAAAATACTCTCCAAAAAATTCATTTCTTCTTTCCAAAGCATTAATCAATAAATATTAATTGATTAATTAATTTTTTTATATTTTCTAATTAATTTAATTCTATTTATAGTATACTATTAAATTTCAATTTTATAATGGTAATATTTAAATAATAATATTTTTAGTTTTTTGAGCTCAGAGTTACTTATCTGGTACTCTATTGAACAAATCATTTCAGTTAAAATATAGGGATATTAAATTATAACCCTTTAATAAATTTCACCCAAACTTTTTGAAATAAAATTGGATAATAAAAGTTATCACATTTAAAAATCCATTAATGAAATCCGACATTGAATAGATAGTTAATAAAACAACCACATAAAAAGAGATAAATAGATGTACAAAGATAAAATGGAAATAACAGATGTTTTTTTTCCAAATAGTGTAACGTTAGTGGGAGTTGAAGAAACATAAATTTAATAAAATTATAATATCTAAATAATGATGTAGAGTTAAATATGTCATTGATCATAAGAAATTTGAATTATCACGATAAAGATAATGAATACGAAACCATAAACCAAATAGTAGTGAAAATGACTATCGATTCATCATAAATGAAAAGATAAGGATAAAAAAAATTTCTCCAAGACCCATTTAAATGTTTTGATTAGTTCAATTAACATCTAGAATATGTGTCTAATAAAATATACTTAAATTCAAGTATCATTTCTTCCTTTAATCAATTTACGTAACAACCTCATCTTTTATTCCAAACGATTAGTATTCAAGATGAATTTTTCATCCCTGGACCACTATAATCTTCATATAACGGATAAAATTATCAAAAAAGGATAAAAATATATTCCAAATTTCATTATATATTATGAAAACTAACATGGTTATAATAATATGAGTTAATTTCCAAAATGTATAAACCTTCATATTTAAAAATTCAACATTAGTCATCAAAATTCAAAAGCAATCCTCAAAGTTCAACCAAATAATTCTATAAAAAATGTTTTATAAAATTATTTGAAATAATATATAATAAGATTGAAACAAAAAAAATTAGTTACTTGATGACTTATTCTTCCATGTAATGATAATCATTTCCGTAAATAAATAAACCTATAACCGAAATAACCACCAGAACTCAAGACTAATTAATTTTTTTAAACTAAAATTATATCTTATTCATCTTATCTTACATACCCATAATGTTATATCATTATTATTTAATAATCCTTCACATTAATTATGAGGTTTACACATACCTCATCCCAAAAAACACCTCACAATATATCATTAATCACCCCAAAATCTAATCACCTAAAACCTTAAAATTACTGTCTAGGACTATGAACCTACAATCAAACAAATACTCTGAAACCAGTGGTGGAATCCATAACTCTTAAGATAACATCCCATGAAAACATAATAATCTCCAAATTTTTCAAAACTAAATTTTTTTCCAACTATATGGCCCTAACATTAAGCAATAAATATTCTAGTGACATTGACCTATATTTCATATTTTTAATTCACACTTTTCATTTTGGATAAGTTTTTTTAGATAACTAGTTTACAACTCATACATAATAAACTCATACATTACAAGTGGACACATCTACTCAATATCCCTTTTCCCATAAACAAATTGTTGAAATGGAACACATTTTATTTTAATACATATATTTATAATTTTCATCTTACTATCATCCTTTTACCTAATCACCATAAAAACCAAGTGGAAATCTTTTTAAAAACATTTAATAATCATAAAATTATTATTAATGTAAATAAAAAAAGAAATAATCTATTCATCCATGAATAATTTTAAAATTTCTCCTTTTGAAAATAAATAGTAATGTTCAAAATAAACATTTTCATACTAAAGAAATCAAATTATCTGCCAAAATAATTCCATAATATAGTTCATAAAATTTTCAAAGGAAATTATTGAACTCATAAATGTTTGATTCATGCATATAAGAATCATAAAAACATTATCACAATGTTAAAATTTTCAACCTTAAAAATTTTCTTATATTTTCTTTTAAACATGATCTCATTAGCTTTCCTTGTGAAAACAAAATAATTCTATAAAAAATTATTTAAATAAAAAAAAAATAAAAAAAACATTAGGAATCAATTTCATATCACAATTAAAAATGGGATAAAATTTAAATTTACAATTAGAACAAACATCACTGTTACACAAAAAATCACCATCATGATGACACTTAGAACAACTATAATGGTAAATTACCATAACCTCTTAGGATAAACCTTATTAGTTTAATTTTTATATCTAACCAATTAATTGAAGTAAAATAATGGCCTCACATTACGTTTTATTATAATAGATACACTCATAATTGTAAATAATTCAAAATAAATATAATATAATATATATAATCATGCATCATAAAAGCATTATTTTCAACCATAAGAATCCATTTTCAGATATGAGTATATCCCTTTCCATTGAAACACATTTTTCAAAATTAAAATTTACACAATAAATGGAAAGTGGTTTTTATTTGAATAATACATGAATTCTCATAAACAAAGAAAAATATCAAAATAATGGTTACTATGGTGAGAAAAGATGGTGTCATCGTATATGTAAAAATATAATATTTTTTTCTCTTTTTTAAATTTAGTAAAAACACAAAAAATAATCTATTTTAAAAATCATTGAAAATAAAAAAATATGTTGTAATCCAATTATGTCTATATAAAAAAAGATAAAATAATTTTAAAAAATATGGACATCGAAGAACAAGAGGGGGAAAGGAAATTTTAAAATTTTATTTCCGAAAGCAAGTCTCCTACCTCAAGTTTGACTCATCACATGTGTTCCTTATCATCCTATGTAATAAAATTAAATTAATTATTTACATTTTTAATATCCTTTTAACAATTAATTATTCCTTTTTAACATGTTATATTGAATTTCATAATAAATTAAGTTCATTCCAGATTTTTTGATGATATTTGGGTTATATATTCAAAATAACTCTGATAGGTTGACTATGGTCTGAGAGGAAATTATTCCATCATCACTTGAATAATAATAATTAATTAGTTATCATTTTTATACATGAAATATACTTTTAAAACAAATCATGGATAATGTTTATGAAAAAATAATTATGTTACAATCATTAAAAGGGTAGTCTGTACATACGCATGAGTAATGTTTCCATATTTCCATGATTAGTATATAAATATTGTAAGTATTATTTTGTATTTACATAAATATAAATAAATAATAAATAAAATATTATTTATTTTCTTATATTAACTTATATCATACATGTTATTTGGTCATGAAAATGAATCCCAACGCCCCGTGGATGTGTTAGTCGACACATACACTTGAACAATGTAATTATTTTTGATTAAATGGAATGGTCAAGGATAAAATAATATACTTTAATTTTATAGTGATAACTTTTTCATTAAAATCATATAAAAATATTAATTACATAATTATAAAAATAAAAGAGAGATGATAATGGAAATCAAATTGAATCGGTTCAGGAGGTAGTAGTCAGTAGTACACATGAACGAGGTTTTCATTTCACACGTGACGAAGGAGGGTATAGATAGAGTTTATAAAATTAAAATAACAAAATATATGTATATGTTTGATAATGGTGATATTATGTTTCATATTTTATTAATATATGAATGAAGTGGAAGATGAAATAATACCAAAACATGTATGTAAAGGTATAAATGTTATTTGGAAATCCTCAATTTCAAAACACCTTAATACATAAATGGGTATTATTATACATAATAAAAGGCCACTAGAATGATTTGAGAAATTATAATAAGTAATCATGGTAGGATTTTTTAAAACCAATATTTATTTAAAATTGAATATATGATAAGAAGTGGTTCCCTTTTATAAGTGTGGGTAGTCCACTCTTAGAATTTTTTAAAATTTTTAATTAATGTAAATTAATTTTGTTATAAAAATGTCTATATAATTTGTTATATTATAATAAAATATGATTATTATTAAAAAACATTTAATAAAATAAAATTTAGACATGTAGAGATCACATTTTTACTCATTTACTTTTCTTTTAACCCATCATTAATCTGTTTTACAATTCATGAAATAACACAGTTTTCACTCTTTTTGAGTAAATATAGAAACTATACCAGAGAAAATGGATCTTAAATGGAATGTTTTATTTAATTGATAATACATTTTCCATTTAATTTCATGTTTATAATATTTTATCAAATATTAAATCATTTAATTAAATTTCATTTTTTATCAAATAACATTATTGTCAATTTCATAACTATTCAATTAATTTGACTTTTAAAATAAGAACACAACAAATAAATAAGAATAAATTAAATAAAAACTCTCAAAATTTTAATTATTATAAAAAAATTCATTGAACATAATGATTAATTAAAATCAAGTTATTTTTTACATTATTAAAATAATTTAATGTATTTTTACATTAACAGAATAATTACTGAATCAGTGTTGCATAAAATTTTGAGGTAATTATATCTTCACTAAAATTTAAAAAAAATATGATAAGAAAAATTAATTTATAGTTATATTTAAATTTTATAAATGAACATATCCTCTTTCATACCTATGTTAAAAATATTACAGTTATTAAAAGCAATAGTGTGCCATTTTTTATTTCTATTCAGATATATATTATAAAAGAAAAATTAGAAAATAATTTTAAAATATTCCATATATTAAACATTTTGGTTATTATGGATGAAATATACCCATAGAATTAAATCTAGTAATGTTTTTGTGTATCTTTACAGTCATAATCAATTTATTTTTAACATTAATTACCATATTTTCCCTTCATCGTGGTAAGAAAATTTACTAATGTTATTATTCGTGATGTCCAAAAAATGGGTCAGTTTACCAAATATATATTCACTGACTTCAAATATGGAATTAATTTTTAATGATTCAATAAATATGTGGTTAAATATAATTTAAAATTAATTAGGGAAAATATGACGAAGAATGGTTTTAAAAAAAAGGCACTTTTATGTGTAAAATGTTTTTATAATAAAATCATGTATAAAGTTAATTTATAAACCATAATTGGGTTATATTAAAGAAAAATGAAAAAGATTTATTTTAAAACTAATAAAAATTTTAATTTTACTTTCTAGATAATCGAAAATAAATATTCATTTTCAAAAAAATCAGTATTATCACTATTCATTGAATATTCAAACTTTATGAACAATATAAAAATTTCACAATAAGATAATTTTGACATTATGATTAAAAAAATATTCTATTTTCAAAAAATAGAATTTCAAAAAGGTCAAAAAATTGTTTTATTTTATCAATAAAACAGTAAATATAATTTTGGAAGAAAACAAAAATTGAATCATAAATTGCCTTTTCTAAATATAATGTTCTTATTTTAAAAGATTTAATTAATACATTATAATATATTTGTACCATTATATATATTTAATAAATTCTCAAAGTATATTCAATCCATCCAATTCAATAAATTTTTTATAATATTCATATTAGAATAATAATATTTTATTGTTTTTTTATGTTCATTGTTTGTATACAGTTAAATATAGTCTTTATTTTATATTTTCAAGATATTAAACATCTAATGTTTCATATAATTTTGATCAAAAAATTAGATAATTTTTGTTTTGGGTTTTTAGTGGAGTAAGATATCAATCGTAGTTCACTATTAAGGGAAAATATATACTAAAATCAAGTGGTGATACATTATATATGGTTAAATAGATTATTTATTATAAATTTTAATTTATAATAAAGAGTGAAATATTTAAGAGTTTACATAAGATATAAATGACTCTAGATATAATTTATAATGATATATATACCTTACTACCTTGGTTAATCATAGGAATCTTCCTATATAAAATATGCTTTATTAGAAGTTTTTTGTGACTTACCTTTCACAACATCATTTTCATGATCATGTACCATATAAATAAAAAATTATATGATTATATCTAAAAAAAAATGTTATTAATCATTTTAATATGAAATATCAATCCTAATATGTCTTCTCCAATGACAACATCCACACACCCTATGATACTTTAAGTTCAACTTTGTAATATTTGGTTCATCATATAAATCTCAGTATTTAACATATGTTATCTATTCTCATTTTCCTATTAGTTTATATAACCTAATTAAGTATTTAATACATCCTTTAATTCCATATAAATCCATTATAATTACAACGACTTAGACGTAAACATTACATAATCTTGAGTTTCAAGTCAATATTTCATTTTCATATAATTAATGATCTTTTTCATTAAAGATTTGTATATAATTACTCTATCACCCTTACATATGTATTACATCAGCAACTATACCCATCAACTTAGTATTCATTTCTACATCAAAAAAAATATTTAGGATATAATATTTCTTATTTTTATTAAATATCATTTAAATTATCATAGTAATCTCATACTTAACCCTACTCATCCATATAATACTGTGGAAAAATTTAAAAAAAATTATGAACATAAAAATATCAATAAATGACATAAAAATAACGAAATAAAGTTATTAGTTTATTTTTTCTTATACCAGATTTTTATTTTTAAAAATTATACATTGGGATCAAAATAAAAAATATATTAACCATGAAATGAAATTTTATTACAAAATATTTTCAAGAGACATTTCATAAGTAATCATAAAGGAAAAAATAAAAAACATAATGGTTCCCATACAATTTTGATAAAAAAAATATGAAATGTTATTCAGTTTTTTTTTACATTTTACCCTTAGGAAGTATAATAAAATTTCCTTCAAACATATAACCCTAAGTAAGAACAAGAGAGAACCAACATGGAGGGCTTCGGAGAGGGGCGACGGTGATGAAGACTTGTAGTGATGGGTCCCTAGATGACCAGAGATGATTCCCCCCCCCCCCCTTCCTAGTGGAAGGGGGAGGCGGAACGGGTCTCATCGCACTCAATCTCGAGGAAAAGTTTCATCCCTTTCTCAAACCCTAGCTTCCTCCCGGAATTCCTGACAATTTCATTATGCCCCAAAGTTCTTGATCTTCATATGGGTACTCCCTATTTATCAATTTCATAGTCGGAGTTCTACAAAGCTTCGAGCCATCTGGAGATGGCACTGGTGGTGTGTTTTAATCATCGAAATCCATTTGTAGATGACTTCGACCGGTTCGTCTTTGGTAAGTGGAATTTGCAAGACCGCACAGTTATTGGTCTTCTTGACAAGCACAACTTCATGATTTGGTTTGCTTCAGAAGGTGATTTGATCCGGGCCTAGTCTAGTGCCCCTCGTCGATGCAACGGCTGCTGGTTCTTCCTCCATCACTGGTCATTTGATTTGTGTATGAATCAAGATCTATCCACCATATAAACAAGGGTTAGTCTCCCTCAGCTTCCCTTGCCTTTCCAAAATCCTACAATCCTTCACATGATTTTTAATATAGTGGGTAGGTTACTCTGCTCAGATGTTAGAACTTTCACTATAAGTCATTGATTAATCACCACCTATGTGTTCAGGTAAATGTTGCAATGCCCTCAGTCGATTAGGTATAGATATCTGTTGGTGAAGAGTTAAGGTGGAGGTTGGTTGTTGTCTTTTAATCGTGGGTGGAATACTACAACAAATGTCGTCAACTGGGACATATGGAATCTAAATGCCAATGTGAGGTGATGAAAAAAAGAGTCTCAAGGGAGATGGTAGGAAAGTCCTCTGGTCTGAGTCTTTTGTTTGCTGCAGGTGTGGTCTTTGGAAATGCAGATGGTGTGGATGGTGTAAGAAAATCCTCTGGTCCGAGTTTGTTGTATTCTGCAGGTTTGGTCTCTAGAAATGCAGATGGCATGGAGAGTGTAGGCAAGTCCTCTTGTTGGAGCTTGCAGTTTGCTGCAGGTGTGGTCTTTGGGTATGCAGCTGGTGTGGAGAACCGGGATGCAGTACCTTTGGAGCATGCAGGGGTGTCCCCAAATCTAGTTGTTTCTACAGTGTTAGATAGGATTCGGTATAATCTGAGGTTTGGGGATGGAGTGAAACAAGTTGTGTCATGTTCTGGAGACTTTGGAGGCCCTTAAAGTGTCAATGCAGTTTCAAAGGACATACAACAGAAGGGTTTTGTGCCTTTGGGATCAGTTCATGTTGTTGAAGGAAACTTGGATGATGTTGGATAGGACTGTGGTCTGTTGGAGGTGGTGGAATCTATCAAAAGGGGTGAAAGGGAGGAATGTGAGTTCTGGGTATGTGGGTTTCACAATTTTTTCTAAAAGTCGTTTTCAATAGCTGGAGTAGGAGACCATGGAGGAGGGAATTCCAATGACTAATGATGTCAGTGGGTAGCAAGAGACTCCTTCTAAGGAGGATGGAACTAGAATAAATTCTTCATAGAAAGGGGAAATGGTTAGTTATGTGGCTATGGAACATCCAAGGTTTCTTGTAGTGATTGAAAGCAATGGCCAACTCCAGAAGGGAAAATCAAAAAAAGATAGATATCATGTGGTTATTGTCATAGGTAAATGGGTTTATTTCTCTGAGAGTTACAATGATAATGATGGTGGTATGTCTTGGCCATCTTTTAGTAATTTGGTTCAGAATGGGAGGATAAAGAAGACCATGACTCAAGATGGCATGACTGCTCCATCGTGACGTAGGTCAAGGAAGGACTACTTATGCTTTCCAAAGATGATGCCCACCAGGTCTTCTATTGGAAACTCTATGATTTTATCATTGAAATGTATGAATCTGCGAAGGAGGTATGCGAAGGTTCTGAAGCACTATGAATGTTCAGAATGGGAATTGGCCACTATAGAGGAAGATTTCTATCAGGGATGTGGATACGGGTATGGTTTTAATGATATGTAATTGTATCTCATAACTTGTGGTGTCACGACCCATCCTCGGGGCCCATGCCATGACTATCCCAAGTATGCCTTCCATTGGACAGGGGCTGGTGACAAGCACCAAAGGAAAATCACTAATGAAAATGGGAAGGCATTTTTTTTTAAACTTGTAACACACACACTCTAAACACAAGAACTAGAAGAAAAAATTACTAATACAGAAAATAAAAGTGTGACGAAAGTAAGTGGGCCAGTATACAAACCCAACTTAACAACAAGTACTAGTACATGTAAAAAGGAAAAATAGCTCTTGGATCTTCAAGCGGGGAATCCTACCTGAAGGGTAGGTACAGAACTCGAACAACTCATCCCTGAGTTACCTCTCGTCTAGTCCAGCTCTGAGAAGCCTCATGTCCATCACCCTCAGCCTCGATCATTATTGATCGTCGTCTGCATAGAACACAACAAGGTACGGATGAAGCCCGTGTAGGGGTGAGTATAACAATACTCAGTAGGGGACCCTGAGAACCCCGATGTTCTCCCAGAATCCCCTAAGGATAAACCAAAGTAGTAAGATACAATCACAAAGTATCAACCATCCTTACTTAGATATATTCCCATACATATACCTAAGTTACCAATCACAAACTGTCTCCAACTCTTGAGCCCAACCACATTATGTTGCTCAAGTGTAGAAACACTTCACAAACAATTTATAACACAAGCTGAATCCCATGGGCAGAGCTCACAGAAGAAAGAAATGTGGGCTTCAACACAATACATCCACGAAGAAACATCCACCGTTACTTAGGTATATGCCCATACATATACCTAAGTATTCAATATTACACATCTCTTACAAGTGGTAAACACGAAGGTAAAGACTCATCTCACACCAGGTATACACAACATAAAAGAGATTAATATATGATTAGTTGTAGCCACTGAATCATATTTCACTGTCGAATGACAGATATCCGTAGAAACCTAAAACATAATGCTGTCGAAGCTGTCGATCCTATGTGGGATCTCGGTACAAAAGTCATCGTTGTCGATCCCACGGAGGATCTAGGTCCAATCTCATCGTTGTCGAACCCACGGAGGATCCAAGTCTAGTCTCGTCGTTGTCGAACCCACGGAGGATCCATGTACAATCTCGTCGCTATCGAACCCACAGAGGATCTAGGACCAGTCTTGTCACTATCGAACCCATGGAGGATTCAGGTCCAATCTATTCACTGTCGAAACCACGGAAGATCCAGGTCTAGTAGTAGGTCCAAGTAGGATCCTATCATCTTCGTCACAGCCAGCCATAGGGTTTCTGTACACAGTACACTTGATTCAGGTAGGGTCCGCTCCTTGAGTCAAGTGTCGATACATCTACTACCATGTAGTCTTGAGTTGATGTATCACATAGTTCTATCTCATCATAAGGAACCCAACGTGACAGACAGCGCGTCAATCGGATGCCCTGTCTGTGAGTTATTGACATTTCCGTTCAAGGGGTCCGGTTGGTTTTAGATTCAATACAACCCGGTCGTACCCCAACTGCATCCAAACCTCATGTGGGGTATTCCAAAATAATTTTCCTGCTCTAAGCCTACATTCATGGCAGACGGTTCGTCGTTCGAACACTCGTAGCCCAAATTGCAAGCTAAAATGTGTAATCGGGCCATAGCGGGTCTGGGTCCAGTCTGACCCAGTCTAACCGACCTGGCCTGACCCGGTCCACGGGTTGGACCAGGTCCAAGGGGGTGTCCCATCCCAAGTGGTTGGCCTAACCCGAGTGGTCGGCCCGGCCCGAGTGGACGACCCAAAGCGAGGGAGTGGCCATGGCCCGAAGGGGTGGCCCGGCCGGAAGGCGCGGCTTGGCCCAAAGGGGCGGCCGGGCCCGAGGCAGCCTAGCTCGAGGTGTCCCGGCCATAGGCGGCCCGGCTCGAGGTGGCCCGGCCCATGGCGGCCCGGCTGGCCACCTTGTGTGGCATGTCTGGCCACGCATGGGAGGGGGTGTCGCGCCCCCTATTTCTAATCCGAAGAGACGGGCGTTAGGCGCCGGTTTTGATGAGCCACGAGACCCGGGTGGTCTCGCTATGTCCAGATGGCCGAGCGGCCAGCCGTTTCCATGTCACTGGCAGCTGACCCAACACCGGCCACTCCTAGTCCCTCCTCACGGTGCGATTGCACCGTGGTTCTGCTCACCGCCGCGGCCAGCCCCAGCCACGGCCCCCTGCTACTCCGCGTGGCGCGACGACGTCACGACACCTCCTCCATGGCCAGGCCTAGCTGTGGCCCGATGCTTTCCCATGCGGTGCGATGATGCTTCACTCCTTCCTCTGCCGCCCGCCCTGGCCACGACTCTCCTTCTCTGTGTGGCACGGCGGTGTCGCACCCTTATGGTCACCCAAAAACCTTGTGCCACGGGTTTCTTCATAGTCCGCCTCTGTCGTCAATAAACAAGAACAACCAAAGGGGAGGTTTGTCCATGTTCATGTGGTCTGAGCCCTCATCATCATAGTGATAACAATTGGCATTTCTAAATCCAGAAATTGAATGACGGAGTTTATAACCCTTAAATAAAATAACTCAAATCCCCCTACCTCGAGTTCAGTGATTGTTGACGATGTCATGGGAAGGCGGAAACATTACGTCAATGTCGGAGGAGGAGGAGTTCAGAGAAGACGAATCGAGATGACGTTGTCAGTGTTCTTCGTGGGCGGTGACGCTTCCCTTTCTTGCTTCGGTTGAAGAAGGAAGAATACAGTGCTCTTCGTTCTTCAATGGTTCTTCGTTGGAGAGAAATGGCTCCACCAAGTTCTTTCCACTCCTTAATCCACCTAAAAAATTATGCCAACCCCACAATAATAAAATATAACATCTTATTATAATATTGGAATAAGGAATTCAAAATGATTCAAATTAAATAAGTTAAAACACGTAATTAAAAGGGTGTAGTTGGCTCATTAATTGGATGGAGAAGGTGAAGAGGCTCTCCCACTCAATTAGGGGTTAGAGGAGTTTAAGTGATCGGGTGGGCCCCACCAAATAACATCCTCCCATTGGAGGTTATGCTCAGGTTTTCCCCACGACCATATCCTCCCATGGGACGTTAGGGTGTGGTGGATCCCACCTCCAACCTCCCCTTGGAGGTTTCAACCACAAAAATAAAAATAAAGTAACAATTTTATTTTTATTTAATTTAATTAAAAACCCCATAAACTAACTTCCATTATCATTAAAATGCAACTGCGGTGATGGTATAACTAAGAAATCACCAATGTTGCGATTTCAACGGTGCCCTGGGATTTCAATTCCGAGCACCGGTTCAAAAGATATAAAATCCCACTTGTACGTTTACTGAACGTACCCAAACAAAACTTCAGAATTTGATTCCGGGAACACCAGGCCTTAGAATCAAGCGCCATCAGAAATTGTGGACTCATAAAATTCCCATGTATTTTAAAACGTTCATGGAAATTTTGGGTCTTTTCATTCTCCCCACCTTAGGGATTTACGTCCCCATAAGATACAACTCACACTAAGGAAACAAATGGTGGTACTAAGAACGCATCTGAGCCTCCTTCTCCTATGTGCTCTCCTAGAGGTTCCCATGCTGCCAGCGAACACGTACCAGAGGTATAAACCATCCACGCAGGATCCGCTTCTATAGATCATCAATCTCCACTAGAACCTTTGTAAAAGTTTCCCCATCATCTATGTCCAGCTCTCTGTGGTCGATGATGTGGGATGGGTCATGCATGTATCTCCTCAGCTGAGATACGTGGAAGACGTCGTGCACCCGGTGCAACTGAGGTGGAAGAGACAAGAAGTAATGCACCTAACCTACTCTACTGAGGACCTATAAAGGTTCGATGAATTGTGGAGATAACTTTCCACCTCAGCCAAATCTCCATATACCACATCAAGGTGAGACCCGTAGAAAGACGTGGTCGCTATCCTCGAACTACAGTGGTCTCTGTCTCCTATCAGCATAGGACTTCTGCATGCTCTATGCAGTCTTCATCTGCTCCTGGATGATCTGCACCTTCTCTATCGTAGCCTGCACCATCTCTGGTCTCATAAGTGTTGACTCCCCGGGGTCAGTCCAGTATAGAGGCAATCTGTAAGGTCGATCGTAAAGTGCCTCGAAAGGTGTCATCCCGATGGTGGAGTGGTAGTTGTTGTTATTCACAAACTCTACCAACAGTAAGTGATCCTCCCAGCTACAATCGAAGTCGAGGACGCATGCATGGAGGATGTCCTCAAGAGTCTGAATTGTCCTCTCAATCTGACCATCCATCTGAGGATGCAAGGCGGTGCTCAACCGAAGTTCTTTCCCGAAAGCCTCCTGAAACCCATTCCATAGCCGAAAAGTGAAACGAGCATCTCAATCGGAGATGATCATCGATGGCACACCATCAAGCCGTACAATCTCCTGTACATAGAGGAGTCTAAGGCTATCTATTGAACCCTTATATCTAATCGATAGGAAGTGGGATGACTTGGTGAGTCGGTCAACGATCGCCTATACTGAGTCGTGTCCTCTTGATGTACGTGGAAGTCCCATCACGAAATCTATGGTCATCTCATCCCACTTCCACTCTGGGGCCTCTAAGGGAGGAACTAATCATGTTGGAACCTGGTGCTCCGCCTTCACTTTCTAACAAGTGAGGCATCGTGAGACAAACTCCGCTACTGACTTCTTCATACCAGGCCACCATTTCTGTCGTCGGAGGTCATGATACATCTTCGCCACTCCTGGATATACCTCTAAATGAGATGTGTGGAACTCCCTCAACACATCCTACTAAAGTGAAACTAGTACCATGGTACGTCCTCTGAAGAGAAATAAGAGCTCCCTACATTCAGAAAATCCATCAGGTTCCTACCCTATGGATATCTGAGCACGTCATGTCTCACAGTCAACGTCCCCACACTATGCCTCACTGACTCACTGAAGAAGTGGAGGAGTGACTATGAGAGATTGTAGAAAGGCTACTCCATCACTATCCACAAATGATATCTACAATGTGTCATGTTTCTCTATCGCCTCTCCTAACAGTTGAATGCCATATCTCTTACTGAGAGCATCTGCTACAATGTCCCCCTTCCTATGAATATAGACTATCTCAAAGTCATAGTCCTGGAGGAACTCAATCCAACGCCGATGTCTCAGGTTCAGGTCCTTCTACGAGAAGACACACCTGAGACTATTGGTATTAGAGTAAACCGTAAACTATTCGCTCAATGAACTATGGGTGAGACTAGCCAATTTTAAAGAACTCAAGTACACCCTTCTTCGCCTACGTCCTACCAGAGCTACTATTATTTCTCCTTTGTGGGAAAGAGAAATCCAGTCTCATCCCCTGGATAAACCACATCATTTTCCTAATACAGTCAATCCTGACATGAATGGTACTATTTCATGACATGGAAAATGTTGTAAGGCCTCGACGCTACTACCAAGAGATCCAACCATTACTCTTGCCTCTAATATTTGAGTCACACTATCGACATCAGTGTGTGGTCACTGGGTCTCCTCCAGTATGAATCTCGAATATGAGGGTCAAGTCAACGGTTTTAACTGGAACCTCTCAGTATCAACCACACTAAAAGGCAGGAAAGAAAATGTCACAAGGACAAGTATCTTTTATTACTACAGCTCAAAGTACAAAGACACAAAGAAACCACAAACAACGACATCAATGAATCTAGAAGCCTCATGAACAAAGGTCTATATGCCTGGAGCTAGTGCTGCTCCTGTCCACATGCTCCTGGAGCTTGAGGTGAACCGTCTTGGGGTGGTGGTGGTAGTGCTTGATGACTCTGACCACCATCCGCTGAAGGACCTGCTCCACTACCTCCTCCACTGCTCATCTGATGCTCAAGCCCATGCCGCTGCCTCGGTCTCAGTGGCTCCTCTAATGCCTATTGATCAACTATGTAGGGAGTTGGATAGTCACGTGCTCTGTCACCCCTTTTCCTGCAGGAATAACATACCATTCTATATTCGAAGTTCCCTCGGCCTTGGGTTCCCCTTACCCCCTGTAACGACCTGAAATTTTGAATAATTCTTGTTTACTAATTTTGTGTGTTATTTTATACTCAACAAAACTGTTTCATTTGATAAAATGAGTATAATTAAAATGAGATTGTTGGGTTTTCAACTGATATATGACCATTGGTCAATATGACCATTGGAAACTAAATGTTGCGATTATTGTCTCTAAATACATGTGATCTTGGTTAATTAATATAGAAAGAATATTAGATGACCTCATCCAGTATTCTCAGTCCAATCGAAGCCCATCTAACATAACTTGGGAAGGAGGTAGCACCACTAGAATTTTCTCTGGACCAAACCCAAGATGAACTTTATCATGTGAAGCTTGAACAGATTCGCCATCCCGAGAAGTTCAAACTGATAGAAATTAATACTCGTGCAATGTTGGCCTAGCCTCCCTTGGATTCTCTCACCTTATCACACCTTACACTTAGGTCCTATGCTGGGGTTATAACGGGATATGTAAGGATACCATAACAGCTTTGTGTAATCCTTTGAGATAAATAAAATTGTGTTTTCTTCTTATGATAAAGTTTTTAAATTTTCAAATGTCCGGATAAATGTAGGATGTATAATATTGATGAATTTGAAATAAAAAGGATATTTTAAAATATTTTTTTAAACCTTAAATAATTAATGATGTGTAATTATTTTCAAAAAATTGTCTTCTAAAAATGTGTTCAGTAAAAAATTTGGAGTTTAACAAGATCAACTTAATTTTTGGTGAATAGTAATTTACAATAGTGATTTTACGCTTAGGATGAGTAATGTGACCAAATGGATTAGTAATCTCACTTAAAGTAAGTATTAATATAATATAGTCACCTTGATTAATTAATGTGATTCAATAAAATAGGTAAATAACTGTTTCAGAAATTATTAGTCAAGTGTTAGTTTTTTCAGGTGAATGGTGTTTTTTAATTAAAAATTAAATTAAAAATATATATATAATTATTTTTATAAAACGGATTTCATTTTTGAACTTAGAGCACCGATATTATGTTAAGGAAATATTTGGGGATTTTTCTGAGAAAAATGAATTTTCGGTGAATAGTGAAAATACAGTTTTTATGTTACAGGTGTTTAATGACATCATTAAATGATGTATTAAGTATGTAATCAATATGGTCAACTTATGAATAGTAATATAAGGTATGAGGTTTCCCAAGTAGCCAACACCATGGAAAAATACCATGGGAAAGTCCATGGTTTTGCCAATACCACCATTGAGGTGTCCCTTGGACATTAATGCCTTGTCCCCTCACTTCCCCTATAAATATCAAGCCTTTATCTCATCCTTTACATTCCAAAATCCTCCTCAAAGAATTTCTGGTCTCCTTAACTCCCAAGGAGTCATCCCAAGGTGACCTCAATCATCCCAAGGTCCCAAACTTCATGATTTTGAAGTTACTCTTCAAGGTAAGGGATCCTACCTCTCTCTTTCTTTCCAAGTACTCTCTTTTACGTCATATCTTTTATGCTCCATGTTCTTATGTTGGAGGATGTTCTTTCATATTCATCTTAATTCCTTTTTCATGTTCATATAATTAGAGAACCCCTATTTCTCTCATCAATTCATTTTAATATTGTTTATCTAGTGCCGTTAGGTTGCCGAATTTTTAAGGGATTATTTCACCCTTCTAATTTTCAAGTTCTATTTTCATGTCAAGCCTTTCAAGTTCCTTTTTATTATGTTGGGTTATTATCTCTATATATATCATACTGATATTTTATTTATCATATGATGATATACCCTATTTTATCTATTCAATTCCCTTTCAAAACTTTTAAGTGACACTGTTACATTGTCGAATTTTCATAAGAGAAATCTTATTTTTGTCTTCCTTCCATGTTTTTCATTGGATATGGTATGTCTTTAAAATTTCATTACCATATTCTTATATCATTTATATTCTATCCCTCTATAGTTTTATGTATCATTTATTAGTGGGTGACCCATGTCCCCTCTCTTTTCAATGTTTTCTAAAACCCTGTAACATTGTCGTTATGCTGCAGAATTTTCGTCGCAAAATGTCTTTCTCTTTTTCCCAAATTTTTTTATTTCATTAAGTGAATAGGCAAATTTATTTATTCTAAAGTGGTATTCATATATATATCAAAATGATCTATTTAAAATTCTGGGATTTACATATATGAAACTCACTTTCCTTTTTCCATGGGTTTAAAGTGACATAAAGATCATGTCTTTAAAGCTATTTTTAAAACATTATGATTATGAAAGGAAACCCATTTATTTTATGATATATGGGTTATTTATGAAATTTTTTATGATTATATATGTGGATCAAATGATAATAAAGGCAAATTTAAGGGTTCACCCTGATATCGCTCCAATGCATTGGGTAAAGACTTAATCTCTAGAGATGACCATTTTTAACAACTCCTTGGGAATAACCTTCATAATTTTTAATGACACCTTGGGGATGAACCTCGGTGAAACAGAAATGATTTTCTATGTTAAATGTTTTAGCCACATCTTCAAGTTATTAAATACATTATTTTTATTATGATATGCCTCATGACCTCTTTCTCATTCCTTAAAGTTATTTTTCATTACTTTTGATGTGTCTCAAGTTCTCATGTAAAATGTTTCCCTTGTTTCCCTTACTAGGCCTTCTTCTCACCCTTTCCTTTGATGTATGATCCTAGGTTATGAGATGCTGCAATGAACATAGGATGAAAAATTAAGAATCCTTTCAAGTGATTAAGAATATTGTTTTTTGTTGTCATGTATTAAGTTCCTGGTTTCCAAGACACTAAACCTTAAAGATCCTTAGTTTTGTTTAATGTAATGAAATATTATGTGATAAAAATGCGGGATGCCATAGTTGGTATCAAAGGATGGTTTAGTTATTTTTGGAAATTAGGATATGAAAACTTTAGGAATATCCTTATATAAAAGTTTAAATATAGGAAATCTTCCTTGTATTTTGATGAGTATTGAGTAAGGGGTTTCCCAGAAAATACATCCCTGTCTGGATACGAGCAAGTAGTGGTGGCTCTGGAACAGATGTACATAGGGGTAAAACCCTAAAACACCGCTTTGAGATAGACTCGAATGGGAACTGGTACATGACAATGGACCTTGCTGCACTCTTGGTTACGACACTCTCGGGGGAAATGTTTTGGTAAATTTATAATCTTGGTATCAACAACTATTAAAGGAAAAAATATAAAATAAAATAAAGATTCACATAAGAATATATGATCATGGATAACCTTGTTTGGAACATATGAGATCACAAATTAGGATATACTTTTCTTCTTTAAGTTTATCCTTCTATGTTTAAAGTTTCCTTTTCATGATTATTGGCTAAGTATTTATGCCCTTAATTATACTTTCTTTTCTTAGTTATTAGTGAGAAAGAGAAGAACATGCCCCAACAACCAATGTGATAGGAAATGTAACACCCCAAGATTTCATAGTGTGTTATTTCTTTAAAATAATACAATAACTTGCACTACACGCAACACTGAGTTCAAGCACACCATGACTTACCAAACAAGCCGTTCAAAAGAGTTTATGAATAGTATTAACTAAATTTTAAACTTTATATAATCCTTATAATTTTAGAATCCATATTATGAGTTTCTTAGACATAAGGTAAGAACAAATTCAATTTCATTATTGCACTTTTACCAACTTTTAATAGTGAACCCATTTTAAATACAATATTTTAAACTTTTTGAGTAAAGGGGGACATCAAAAAATTTAAAATGAAACATTCCAAGCTTCCACGGTACGCTTTCCTTTGAATAATACAGTAGTGTGTGTTGTACGTAACTTCGAGTTCTAACACACACCACAACCAATCAAACTAGCCGTTATGAATAGTAATACATACTTTTTGAAATTATATATATTTTATATTTCAAAATGGACTTCATTTTTGGATTAAGAATATCAAAATTAGCCTAAGGTGAAATTTTGGTACATTTCGGATAACTTTCATATTTTGATGAATAGTGAAAATTACTAAATTTTAATTAAAAACAACTTTTTTAATCAAAAAATTAATAGTGATAAATTATGAATTTGAGTGGTTTTAAAGTATATTTAGAATATATTTTTACCATTTAATATAATTTTGGTCATTGGACATAATTTTACAATTAAACCGAACATAAATAAGTGTCAATCTTTTGATAGTTATTATCTCTTAAAAACATGCTTTTTGTTTTGACAGAGGGAATTAATTTTAAATTAATTTCTGCCACTTCTATGTTTTGAATTTAGAAAAATGGATTCCATATTTGGAATCAGGATTTTCATATTCTGTAAATAGGTAACTTTTATTTTTAGACATTTTGAATAATTACTGCGGTAAATATTTTATTTACCATGGTTAAGGGTAAATCCGGTAAATAAGGGTTAAAAAATAATATTATAATAATACTAAATTACCATAAAACGTGTCCTAGCCTTATTGGTTGATACATGTTCGACCATAGGCATCTTTGGGTCTATTTGGGGACCCCATGGTGCCACATGTAGGTGATAGGGACACTTTATTTTAATTAAGTTAAAATGAATACAAAAATGACACAAATATATATCTTTTAGAAAAACAATTTTTACATAGGGTTATATATGTTGGATTTTAGATTATAAATATTCATTAGAAAGATAAAAAGATTTCTTACATATTGATAGTTCATTTATAATTTCTAGACATTAACTAATTTAATTTATTTATGACACAGTGATGATGAATTAATTACTATAATAGTGAAAAATTAAAATAATTGATATTATAAATACCCAAATAAATATAATATGAAACTTTTAATGATTTAAACTAATTTTCTAGAATAATATGATATATTAGGATTGATTTAATTGAATTTTTTCGAAGTAATCAATCTGTTATGAGTTTCACAAAAATCAACTATTGAATAGTGTCAAAATTGACATAAAAGAGTTCTTAAAACAAATATTATATTATTAATTGATATTAAATTCGTAAAAATCTAAGGCTCGGCCAAGAGACTTATATCATTATAGGTTCATCATTAATGGACCACTTGGGGGTCTCTTGGATGTATATAGTATGTTTATTAACCATATTATATAAAAATACAAAGAGACATTGTAAAAGTGAAACTAATTAACTTAGAGTTAATACTTAAAGATAAGGTTAATATAAGTACCCAAACCTGTCTAAATTCTATTGGTTGAGTGGTTTTCGACCTATCCACACCTTAACCTTTGAGAAATAAACTTTGGAGCCATTAGAAACCGAATATGACTTTATTATATCTTAATATTTCTAGCTTTTCCAAAGGTGCCCCTCACCCCTCTTATAAAAGGGCACTCCTAATTTTCATTTCTTCACACCTTCAAAGCCTTTTTGTTCGGCCAAACTCTGCCCAAATACTCTCCCAACTTCCCTCAATACAACCTATAGGCCTTAGTTTGATCCGAAAGCCAACCTAAGGAGCCCTTTTGATCAAATCAAAAGGAAGAACCCGAAGAAGAGGTAATGTTTTCACCACCCCTTTTCAAGTTCCTTTCTTCTTCCACTTCTTCTTTCTTTGTTCTTACCATTCTAAAATAATAACTCCAGTATCTCACATATACTGTGATGTTATTTTAAATATGGTACAACCATATTCAGTACTCTATCCACCCTTTGAATAACATGTCACCATACGTGCGTACGTACGGCTTACCGTCTCCACGTCGTGGTGTAATTGTTATTCAATATATTATTATTTGGATGGATATAATAATGATGTGTAAATCATGTAAATAATAAATATAACATGTTAATGATTCTTTATATATGATATACCATCCTTTTATATATTATTTTAATATCAAAATAATGATATTGTCACTCGTGCGTACGTACGGACTACCGTCTCCATGAACGCGATGAGATTCATTCTCCATTGTATCCATTCAAGTATAATTATCATTTGATGATTTAAAAATGATGTTTAAGGACTTGATATAATTCTATATATGAATAAGGTACAACAAACAAGGCTTATGTAACAAAACATATAAAAGAAAACGAGTAAGTTAACACCCGAAACAACGATAATACTAAGACATTATTAACAAAGCAAAGTTAAAAGATCATATATGATATCATATTAATATATATGATTCTTGTATAATTTAATAACAATTATTTAACTATTATAAAGGAGGTTAACCTACCCCAACCAAGTAAAAGTACAAGGTAAGGGGCTTTCATCTCACTCCTTATTCCCGTGAGATTCATGCCATATTGCCACCATTACCTTTTGTGTGGTGTATGTACTGACCATAATTATATTCTTTGTGTAATACACTCTAATTTATGTGTATTTACATATTCATTGTATGATACCTCTTTCATGGGTTGTATGTTTCATAAGTTACCAAATTGGTAAGGGTTATTTCACAATCTCTTCATTATCCGAGGTTGTTTATACGTAATAATCTACTGGGATCTCTTTATCATCCACATCCATGTTTCTTAAAAATGTATTTCAAAACATTTTTGACTATTTACAAGAATATGGGTTAAAGTCATTTATAACCTTGTTTGACTTTTTATAAGAGGTTTATAAAGGAATCTTTTCGTCATTTTCCAAACAAGGTGCTTTTTAACCTTTTCGACAAAATTAAGGTAAGAATGTTTTTTTTAAACTTATACGGCGGGTGCGGCTATTTTCCACCATTATAAAATCGTCGAAGCTTCCCTTACAAGCTTATAAGAATATTTTTAAAATGAATGTATTATTTTATAATTATGTTACTTTTAAAATGATTTAAAAAAAAGAGATATTTATCCAAAATAGTTTTGATTTCATCTATGTCAACATCCTTTGATGGATTTTAAGTTATTTGAAGTTGATTTATTATGATACAAAACATCCCTATTTTATTGAAGGTTTTGTGATATTTTTGACTATGGATAAGTTATTCTTATGTCACTCATGGTTTTTGTTTAAATTATTGACATTTTATAAGTTATTTTTAATCCAAATGTTTATGTTATATTTCAATCTTTCATTCAGATGAATGTGTTAGACAAGTATGTTCCGGGTTGGGGACCGGTAAAAGTAAGCCCTCCGGTTTGGTCTCCAGTTATTAGAGGAACTCCGGTTTGGTCTCCGGTTATTAGAGGAACTCTGGGTTGGTGTCTGGTTATTAGAGGCACTCTGGGTTGGTGTCCGGTTATTAGAGGCACTCCGGGTTGGGTTCCGGTTATAGTTAGCCCCAAGGTCTTGGGACGAGGCCTTGAAAAGAAATTAAAGTTTAGCATTATGCATTCCAACATTATGAAAGTGGTTAGTGATTTTCTATGTGATTATTCGATTAGTAGAATATCCATGTGAATGATTAAATGGCATTATTTCATTTTATTTATGCCATACAATGTTGAAAGTTCAAGTTTGAAAGGCTGTTGTTTTAGTTATACATTGCCTTAAATGTTTATTCTCATTTATGAAAGTTTTCGCTATATTGTTATCCTTACTGGGCTTTTGAGCTCACCCCTTTTCTATGTTTTATTTTTTCCAGGAAGTGAAGAAGTAAATTATGAATGACCTGCAGGGATATTATGTGGGGATATGAGTGTGGATTATGGAGACATTATGTTGTTGTAGTAGTTTTTCATTTTATGATGTAATGTAAAACTTATGAATATATCTACTGTTTCCAAGGCTACTAAACCAATCGGTCTTTAGAGATTTTATCTTTCTTGTGATCATGCCAATGTTATGTTATAATGCATCGACTCTGGGTAACTACGGTCGGGGTGTTACAGTTGGTATCAGAGGAAGTTTAGTACAAACCTTGAAAGCTAGATTTAGATAAACTCTGATTAGAGCACGTAGACCTAAGATGAAATTTGAGGATTAGTATAGAATAACTTCCTAGAATTTTGGTATTGTAGAGATTTTGTGAGTTTTCCGAGCAATACATCCCTGTCTGGATACGAGCAGGTAGAGGCGGCTCTGGCACAGATGTACCTAGGGGTAAAACCCGAAAACACCGCTTTGAGCTAGACTCGAACGGGAACTGGTGAACGAAAACGGGCCTTGCTGCACTCTTGGTTACGAAACTCCCGTGGGATATGATTAGGATAACTCTCATTTTCTTTACAAATCATTATGAAGGGTTTATGAGTATATACTTCCTCAAAAGAGACATTTTTATGATTATGGATTATATCCATAAACTATTTAATTTATGTTATGTGTTTCACAAGTTTGGGATTAGGTATTGTTATTCATAAACTAATCTAGTGTATGCCATTGTTTAGAAATGGCGCATAGTAGAAGGAATGAGAACTCCAGTAATGCACATGATACAAAGAGAAATAAGGATCATATATTTCATGGTCTTAAGCCAGAATTTATAAGAGAAATAGCCTCGCATGTATTATCATCATATGAAGAAATAATATCATGTGTTGATAAGATAAGTAAAGAGTTTACTGAGTTCTATGGATTTGAAGGGAAGAAAGAGAAGAAAAGGATGGAAGAGATAAAGATGGATAAAGGGAAGAAAAAAAGATGAATTTTTTCATATGTGATAACTGTGGGAAGAAACACCCTGGAACTTGCCTGAAAGGAATGGGAGTTTGTTATAAGTGTGGAGGAAAAGGGCACAAAGTACGTGACTGCAAGGGTAAGAAAATGGTTTCAAATGTACAATGCTTCATTTCCAAGGAGTTTGGACACTACGCGAACCTATGTCCCAGTCATCAGACTGTGCCGCAAATGATTCTATTGGATAATAATCAAGTTATGATACTACCACAGATGAAGAGGAATGATTAGAGTTCTTATGTCATTTGAGTGTTGTATCAACAATGTACTTGTTATAATAATTATGGAGTATATAAGGATTGTACTACAGTACTATTTCATTAAGGACTTGAGATTGTGTGGAACAAAGAAAAGCGACTCAATAGCAGGATAAATTTTTGGAAAATATATGGTTGAGAGAATGATAAACCATAATATAGTTCTGATACCGAGGTAGTGATTTTGGAATAATACATGATTGATTTGGATAAATTATATTGAATATTCTTGACTACCTTGAAACTGATTAATGATTTGTATATTCCATCATTGTTGGGGTTTAAAAAAAATTTGGATTGAAGTAGTATATCTATTATTCTTTAAGGAATAAGGGATCATGAATGTAATCAATAAGGTTATATGGTAATTCAGGATGTTTCATTGTATTAAAAGAATACATGATGAAGGTATTCATATGCTATTACGGGGTAAAAAGGATCTACATTATTTTTACATTCCTTATACATGTTGGACTGTGAGTTTGGACAGAAGTATTTTGGATAGTTCTAGTTTGGATTATTTTGGATTTCCATAAAAGGACAACCCGGAGGTCGGGCGGCAACCCATCGCGTCCGGCAAGGCCGTGAGACTTGAACCCGCAAACGAAGGGCGACAAGGGTGTATCACCTACCACTGACCCACGTGATGTCCGAGATTAAATAATGTAGTTTTTTTTTTAAAAATGATCTGGTAGATGAATTATAAATTCATTTTTTTACCCTATACGAATAGGATAAATAGAATATATTTTTTTTACGTTCTATTATCTTTTATAGTGAAAGATGAGTTTGTGGTAGTAATTTATTAATGGATAAAACTCTAATTTTAAAGTAAAGTATATCTCCTTATGATCTTAGCCAATCTCATAAATAAATTCCTCAACATTAAGGAAAGGAACTTAGAACAAAAATTTTGTCCTAGATGGTACCTTAAATCATCACTAATTTATGGCTTTGGGATTGTTGGCCTTTTCATAGCCATGTTCTATACCACTCTCCATCAGATAATTGATTGTTATATTTCTCTTCCATATCCATATTTTCCAATATGGAGCCCTAGTATTTGTTATTTTCGGTAATCTTCATACTTTCCACTCATTATTTTAAATAGAGGCCTCATTAATTAATTTTTCGATGTGGGATTTCAACTAAGATATTTTGAAACGTCAAAAATGTGTTATCCTAATACCCTATGTTTTGTTGAACCGATGGTATTTCAAATCATCATAGATTGATGAGTTTAAGGACCTCAATTTTATACTTGTTTGTGATTGATGACCTCAATCACTACCTATAAATATTTACGTTTTTCCTCCAATTATATGTCTCTAATTTCCACCAATGTTCTCCTAATCGAGATCATAATTTGGTGGTGATCCTTTCATTTCTCTTTTCCTCATATTAAGAATAAATTTTAGTAACCCAATTTCCGATGTGGGTTTTCCCACAAAGATATTTTTTATTTTCAACCATTTATTTTCAAAGAACAATTTCAAATTGTGAGGACGCAATTTATTGAAGGAGTGGAGAATGTAACACCCCAAGATTTCATAGTGTGTTATTTCTTTAAAATAATACAATAACTTGCACTACACGCAACACCGATTTCAAGCACACCATGACTTACCAAACAAGCCGTTCAAAAGAGGTTATGAATAGTATTAACTAAATTTTAAACTTTATATAATCCTTATAATTTTGTAATCCATATTATGAGTTTGTTAGACATAATGTAAGAACAAATTCATTTTCAGTATTGCACTTTTACCAACTTTTAATAGTGAACCCATTTTAAATACAATATTTTAAACTTTTTGAGTAAAGGGGGCCATCATAAAATTTAAAATGAAACAACCCAAGCTTCCATGGTACGCTTTCCTTTGAATAATACAGTAGTGTGTGTTGTACGCAACTTCGAGTTCTAACACACACCACAACCAATCAAACTAGCCGTTATGAATAGTAATACCTACTTTTTGAAATTATATATATTTTATATTTCAAAATGGACTTGATTTTTGGATTCGGAATATCGAAATTAGCCTAAGGTAAAATTTTGGTACATTTCGGATAACTTTCATATTTTGATGAATAGTGAAAATTACTAAATTTTAATTAAAAACAACTTTTTTAATCAAAATAATTAATATTGATAAATTATGAATTTGAGTGGTTTTAAAGTATATTTAGAATATATTTTTACCATTTAATATAATTTTGGTCATTGGACATAATTTTACAATTAAACCGAACATAAACAAGTGTCAATCTTTTTATAGTTATTATCTCTTAAAAACACGCTTTTTGTTTTGACAGCGGGAATTAATTTTAAATTAATTTATGCCACTTCTGTGTTTTGAATTTAGAAAAATGGATTCCATATTTGGAATCAGGATTTTAAAATTCTGTAAATAGGTAACTTTTATTTTTAGACATTTTGAATAATTACTGCGGTAAATATTTTATTTACCATGGTTAAGGGTAAATCCGGTAAATAAGGGTTAAAAATTAATATTATAATAATACTAAATTACCCTAAAACGTGACCTAGACTTATTGGTTGATACATGTTCGACCATAGTCATCTTTGGGTCGATTTGGGGACCCCATGGTGCCACTTGTAGGTGATAGGGACACTTTATTTTAATTAAGTTAAAATGAATACAAAAATGACACAAGCATATATCTTTTAGCAAAACAATTTTTACATAGGGTTATATATGTTGGATTTTAGATTATAAATATTCATTAGAAATATAAAAAGATTTCCTACATATTTATAGTTCATTTATAATTTTTAGACAATAAATAATTTAATTTATTTATGACACAGTGATGATGAATTAATTACTTTAATAGTGAAAAATTAAAATAATTGATATTATAAATACCCAAATAAATATAATATGAAACTTTTAATTAATTAAACTAATTTTCTAGGATAATATGATATATTAGGATTTATGTAATTGACTTTTTCGAAGTAATCAATCTGTTATGAGTTTCACAAAAATCAACTATTGAATAGTGTCAAAATTGACATAAAAGAGTTCTTAAAACAAATATTATATTATTAATTGATATTAAATTCCTAAAAATCTAAGGTTCGGCCAAGAGACTTATATCATGATAGTTTCATCATTAATAGAGCACTTGGGGGTCGCTTGGATGTATATAGTAAGTTTATTAACCATATTATATAAAAATACAAAGAGACATTGTAAAAGTGAAACTAATTAACTTAGAGTTAATACTTAATGATAAGGTTAATATAAGTACCCAAACCTGTCTAAATTATATTGGTTGAGTTGTTTTCGACCTATACCCACCATAAAATTTGAATAATCAACTTTGGAGCCATTAGAAACCGAATATGAATTTATTATAAATTAATATTTCTAGCTTTTCCAAAGGTGCCCCTCACCCCTCTTATAAAAGGGCACTCCTCCTTCTCATTTCTTCACACCTTCAAAGCCTTTTGCTTCGGCCAAACTCTGCCCAAATACTCTCCCAACTTCCCTAAATACAACCTATAGGCATTAGTTTTATCAGAAATCCAACCTAAGTAGCCCTTTTGATCAAATCAAAAGGAAGAACCTGAAGAAGAGGTAATGTTTTCACCACCCCTTTTAAAGTTCCTTTCTTCTTCCACTTCTTCTTTCTTTGTTCTTACCATTCTAAAATAATAACTCCAGTATCTCACATATACTGTGATGTTATTTTAAATATGGTACAACCATATTCAGTATTCTATCCACCCTTTGAATAACATGTCACCATACGTGCATACGTACGGCTTACCGTCTCCACGTCGTGGTGTAATTGTTATTCAACATATTATTATTTGGATGGGTATAATAATGATGTGTAAATCATGTAAATAATAAATATAACATGTTAATGATTCTGTATATATGATATACCATCCTTTTATATATTATTTTAATATCAAAAGAATGATATTGTCGCTCGTGCGTACGTACGGACTATCGTCTCCATGAACGCGATGAGATTCCTTCTCCATCGTATCCATTCAAGTATAATTATCATTTGATGATTTAAAAATGATTTTTAAGGACTTGATATCATTATGTATATGAATAAGTTACAATAAACAAGGCTTATTTAACAAAACATATAAAAGAAAACGAGTAAGTTAACACCCGAAACAATGATAATACTAAGACATTATTAACAAAGAAAAGTTAAAAGATCATATATGATATCATATTAATATATATGATTATTGTATAATTTAATAACAATTATTTCACTATTATACAGGAGGTTAACCTGCCCCAACCAAGTAAAAGTACAAGGTAAGGGGTTTTCATCTCACTCCATATTCCCGTGAGATTCATGTCATATTGCCACCATTACCTTTTGTGTGGTGTATGTACTGCCCATAATTATATTCTTTGTGTAATACACTCTAATTTATGTGTATTTACATATTCATTGTACGATACCAATTTCATGGGTTGTATGTTTAATATGTTACCAAATTGGTAAGGGTTATTTCACAATCTCTTCATTATCTGAGGCTGTTTATACGTAATAATCTACTGGGATCTCTTTATCATCCACATCCATGTTTCTTAAAAATGTATTTCAAAACATTTTTGACTATTTACAAGAATATGGGTTAAAGTCATTTATACCCTTGTTTGAATTTTTATAAGAGTTTTATAAAGTAATCTTTCCGTCATTTTCCAAACAAGTTTCTTTTTAACCTTTTCGACAAAATTAAGGTAAGAATGTTTTTTTAAACTTATACGGCGGGTGCGGCTATTTTCCGCCATTATAAAATCGCCGAAGCTTCCCTTACAAGCTTATAAGAATATTTTAAAATTGAATTTATTATTTTATAATTATGTTACTTTTAAAAAGATTTAAAAAAAATAGATATTTCTCTAAAATATTTTTGATTTCATCTATGTCAACATCCTTTGATGGATTTTAAGCTTATTTGAAGTTGATTTATTATGATACAAAACATCCCTATTTTATTGAAGGTTTTGTGATATTTTTGACTATGGATAAGTTATTCTTATGTCACTCATGGTTTTTGTTTAAAGTATTGACATTTTATAAGTTATTTTTAATCCAAATGTTTATGTTATATTTCAATCTTTCATTCAGATTAATGTGTTAGACAAGTATGTTCTGGGTTGGGGACCGGTAAAAGTAAGCCCTCCGGTTTGGTCTCCGGTTATTAGAGGAACTCCGGTTTGGTCTCCGGTTATTAGAGGAACTCCGGGTTGGTGTCCGGTTATTAGAGGCACTCCGGGTTGGTGTCCGGTTATTAGAGGCACTCCGGGTTGGGTTCCGGTTACAGTTAGCCCCAAGGTCTTGGGACGAGGCCTTGAAAAGAAATTAAAGTTTAGCATTATGCATTCCAACATTATGAAAGTGGTTAGTGATTTTTCATGTGATTATTCAATTAGTAGAATATCCATGTGAATTAGTAAATGGCATTATTTCATTTTATTTATGCCATAAAATGTTGAAAGTTCATGTTTTAAAGGCTGTTGTTTTAGTTATACATTGCCATAAATGTTTATTCTCATTTATGAAAGTTTCCGCTATATTGTTATCCTTACTGGGAATTTGAGCTCACCCCTTTTCTATGTTTTATTTTTCCCAGGAAGTGAAGAAGTAAATTATGAATGACCTGCAGGGATATTATGTGGGGATATGAGTGTGGATTATGGAGACATTATGTTGTTGTTGTAGTTTTTCATTTTATGATGTAATGTAAAACTTATGAATATATCTAGTGTTTCCAAGGATACTAAACCAATCGGTCGTTCGAGATTTGATCTTTCTTGTGATCATTCCAATGTTATGTAATAATGTACCAACTCTGGGTAACTAGGGTCGGGGCGTTACAGTTGGTATCAGAGGAAGTTTAGTACAAACCTTTGAAACTAGATTTAGATAAACTCTGATTAGAGCACGTAGACCTAAGATGAAATTTGAGGATTAGTATAGAATAACTTCCTAGAATTTTGGTATTGTAGAGATTTTGTGAGTTTTCCGAGAAATACAACCCTGTCTGGATACGAGCAGGTAGAGGCGGCTCTGGCACAGATGTACCTAGGGGTAAAGCCCGAAAACACCGCTTTGAGCTAGACTCGAACGGGAACTGGTGCACGGCAACGGGCCTTGCTTCACTCTTGGTTACGACACTCTCGGGGGATATTCTTAGGATAACACTCATTTTCTTTACAAATCATTATGAAGGGTTTATGAGTATATACTTCCTCAAAAGATACATTTTTATGATTATGGATTATATCCATAAACTATTTAATTTATGTTATGTGTTTCACAAGTTTGGGATTAGGTATTATTATTCATAAACTAATCTAGTGTATGCCATTGTTTAGAAATGGCGCCTAGTAGAAGGAATGAGAACTCCAGCAATGCACATGATACAAAGAGAAAGAAGGATCATATATTTCATGGTCTTAAGCCATAATTTATAAGAGAAATAGTCTCGCATGTATTATCATCATATGAAGAAATAATGTCATGTGTTGATAAGATAAGTAAAGAGTTTACTGAGTTCTATGGATTTGAAGGGAAGAAAGAGAAGAAAAGGATGGAAGAGAGAAAGATGGATAAAGGTAAGAAAAAAAAGGTGAATTTTTTCATATGTGATAACTGTGGGAAGAAACACCCTGGAACTTGCCTGAAAGGAATGGGAGTTTGTTATAAGTGTGGAGGAAAAGGGCACAAAGTATGTGACTGCAAGGGTAAGAAAACGGTTTCAAATGTAAAATGCTTCATTTCCAAGGAGTTTGGACACTACGCGAACCTATGTCCCAGTCATCAGACTGTGCCGCAAATGATGCTATTGGATAATAATCAAGTTATGATACTACCACAGATGAAGAGGAATGATTAGAGTTCTTATGTCATTTGAGTGTTGTATCAACAATGTACTTGTTATAATAATTATGTAGTATATAAGGATTGTACTACAATACTATTTCATTAAAGACTTGAGATTGTGTGGAACAAAGAAAAGTGACTCAATAGCAGGATAAATTTTTGGAAAATATATGGTTGAGAGAATGATAAACCATAATATAGTTCTGATACCGAGGTAGTGATTTTGGAATAATACATGATTGATTTGGATAAATTATATTGAATATTCTTGACTACCTTGAAACTGATTAATGATTTGTATATTCCATCATTGTTGGGGTTTAAAAAAATTTGGATTGAAGGAGTATATCTATTATTCTTTAAGGAATAAGGGATCATGAATGTAATCAATAAGGTTATATGGTAATTCAGGATGTTTCATTATATTAAAAGAATACATGATGAAGGTATTCATATGCTATTACGGGGTAAAAAGGATCTACATTATTTTTACCTTCCTTATAAATGTTGGACTGTGAGTTTGGACAGAATTATTTTGGATAGTTCTAGTTTGGATTATTTTGGATTGCCATAAAAGGACAACCCGGAGGTCGGGCGGCAACCCGTCACGTCCGGCAAGGCCGTGAGACTTGAACCCACAAACGAAGGGAGACAATGGTGTATCACCTACCACTGACCCACATGATGTCCGAGATTAAATAATGTAGTTTTTTTAAAAAAAGGATCTGGTAGATGAATTATAAATTTGTTTTTTTAACCCTATACGAATAGGATAAATAGAATATATATTTTTACGTTCTATTATCTTTTATAGTGAAAGATGAGTTTGTGGCAGTAATTTATTAATGGATAAAACTCTAATTATAAAGTAAAGTATATCTCCTTATGATATTAGCCAATCTCATAAATAAATTCCTCAACATTAAGGAAAGGAACTTAGAACGCAAATGTTGTCCTAGATGGTACCTTAAATCATCACTAATTTATGGCTTTGGGATTGTTGGCCTTTTCATATCCATGTTCTCTACCACTCTCCATCAGATAATTGATTGTTAGATTTCTCTTCCATATCCATATTTTCCAATATGGAACCCTAGTATTTGTTATTTTCGGTAATCTTCATACCTTCCACTCTTTATTTTAAATAGAGGCCTCATTAATTCATTTTTCGATGTGGGATTTCAACTAAGATATTTTGAAACGTCAAAAATGTGTTATCCTAATACCCTATGTTTTGTTGAACTGATGGTATTTCAAATCATCAAAGATTGATTTGTTTAAGGACCTCAATTTTATACTTGTTTGTGATTGATGACCTCAATCACTACCTATAAATATTTACGTTTTCCTCCAATTATATGTCTCTAATTTCCACCAATGTTCTCCTAATCAAGATCATAATTTGGTGGTGACCCTTTCATTTCTCTTTTCCTCATATTAAGACTAAATTTTAGTAACCTAATTTCCGATGTGAGTTTTCCCACAAAGATATTTTTTATTTTCAACCTTTTATTTTCGAAGAACAATTTCAAATTTCGAGGACGCAATTTATTGAAGGAGGGGAGAATGTAACACCCCAAGATTTCATAGTGTGTTATTTCTTTAAAATAATACAATAACTTGCACTACACGCAACACCGAGTTCAAGCACACCATGACTTACCAAACAAGCCGTTCAAAAGAGGTTATGAATAGTATTAACTAAATTTTAAACTTTATATAATCCTTATAATTTTAGAATCCATATTATGAGTTTCTTAGACATAATGTAAGAACAAATTCATTTTCAGTATTGCACTTTTACCAACTTTTAATAGTGAACCCATTTTAAATACAATATTTTAAACTTTTTGAGTAAATGGGGACATCAAAAAATTTAAAATGAAACATCCCAAGCTTCCACGGTACGCTTTCCTTTGAATAATACAGTAGTGTGTGTTGTACGCAACTTCGAGTTCTAACACACACCACAACCAATCAAACTAGCCGTCATGAATAGTAATACATAATTTTTGAAATTATATATATTTTATATTTCAAAATGGACTTTATTTTTGGATTCGGAATATCGAAATAGCCTAAGGTGATATTTTGGTACATTTCGGATAACTTTCATATTTTGATGAATAGTGAAAATTACTAAATTTTAATTAAAAACAACTTTTTTAATCAAAATAACTAATAGTGATAAATTATGAATTTGAGTGGTTTTAAAGTATATTTAGAATATATTTTTACCATTTAATATAATTTTGGTAATTGGACATAATTTTACAATTAAACCGCACATAAACAAGTGTCAATCTTTTGATAGTTATTATCTCTTAAAAACACGCTTTTTGTTTTGACAGCAGGAATTAATTTTAAATTAATTTCTGCCACTTCTGTGTTTTGAATTTAGAAAAATGGATTCCATATTTGGAATCAGGATTTTCAAATTGTGTAAATAGGTAACTTTTATTTTTAGACATTTTGATTAATTACTGCGGTAAATATTTTATTTACCATGGTTAAGGGTAAATCCGGTAAATAAGGGTTAAAAATTAATATTATAATAATACTAAATTACCCTAAAACGTGTCCTAGACTTATTGGTTGATACATGTTAGACCATAGGCATCTTTGGGGTGATTTGGGGACCCCATGGTGCCACTTGTAGGTGATAGGGACACTTTATTTTAATTAAGTTAAAATGAATACAAAAATGACACAAGCATATATCTTTTAGCAAAACAATTTTTACATAGGGTTATATATGTTGGATTTTAGATTATAAATTTTCATTAGAAATATAAAAATATTTCCTAAATAGTGATAGTTCATTTATAATTTTTATACATTAAATAATTTAATTTATTTATGACACAGTGATGATGAATTAATTACTATAATAGTGAAAAATTAAAATAATTGATATTATAAATACCCAAATAAATATAATATGAAACTTTTAATGAATTAAACTAATTTTCTAGGATAATATGATATATTAGGATTGATTTAATTGACTTTTTTCTAAGTAATCAATCTGTTATGAGTTTCACAAAAATCAACTATTGAATAGTTTCAAAATTGACATAAAAGAGTTCTTAAAACACATATTATATTATTAATTGATATTAAATTCCTAAAAATCTAAGGTTCGGACAAGAGACTTATATCATGATAGGTTCATCATTAATGGACCACTTGGGGGTCGCTTGGATGTATATTGTAAGTTTATTAACCATATTATATAAAAATACAAAGAGACATTGTAAAAGTGAAACTAATTAACTTAGAGTTAATACTTAAAGATAAGGTTAAAATAAGTACCCAAACCTGTCTAAATTATATTGGTTGAGTGGTTTTCGACATATCCCCGCCTTAACCTTTGAATAATAAACTTTGGAGCCATTATAAACCGAATATTAATTTATTATTAATTAATATTTCTAGCTTTTCCAAAGGTGCCCCTCACCCCTCTTATAAAAGGGCACTCCTCCTTCTCATTTCTTCACACCTTAAAAGCCTTTTGGTTCGGCCAAACTCTGCCCAAATACTCTCCCAACTTCCCTCAATACAACCTAGAGGCCTTAGTTGGATCATAAAGCCAACCTAAGGAGATCTTTTGATCAAATCAAAAGGAAGAACCCGAAGAAGAGGTAATGTTTTCACCACCCCTTTTCAAGTTCCTTTCTTCTTCCACTTCTTCTTTCTTTGTTCTTACCATTATAAAATAATAACTCCAGTATCTCACATATACTGTGATGTTATTTTAAATATGGTACAACCATATTCAGTATTCTATCCACCATTTGAATAACATGTCACCATACGTGCGTACGTACGGCTTACCGTCTCCACGTCGTGGTGTAATTGTTATTCAATATATTATTATTTGGATGGGTATAATAATGATGTGTAACTCATGTAAATAATAAATATAACATGTTAATGATTCTGTATATATGATATACCATCCTTTTATATATTATTTTAATATCAAAAGAATGATATTGTCGCTCGTGCGTACGTACGGACTACCGTCTCCATGAACGCGATGAGATTCATTCTCCATCGTATCCATTCAAGTATAATTATCATTTGATGATTTAAAAATGATGTTTAAGGACTTGATATCATTATGGATATGAATAAGGTACAAAAAAAAGGCTTATGTAACAAAACATACAAAAGAAAATGAGTATGTTAACACCCGAAACAACGATAATACTAAGACATTATTAACAAAGCAAAGTTAAAAGATCATATATGATATCATATTAATATATATGATTCTTGTATAATTTAATAACAATTATTTCACTATTATACAGGAGGTTAACCTACCCCGTCCAAGTAAAAGTACAAGGTAAGGGGTTTTCATCTCACTCCTTATTCCCATGAGATTCATTCCATATTGTCACCATTACCTTTTGTGTGGTGTATGTACTTCCCATAATTATATTCTTTGTGTAATACACTCTAATTTATGTGTATTTACATATTCATTGTATGATACCTCTTTCATGGGTTGTATGTTTCATAAGTTACCAAATTGGTAAGGGTTATTTCACAATCTCTTCATTATTCGAGGTTGTTTATACGTAATAATCTACTGGGATCTCTTTATCATCCACATCCATGTTTCTTAAAAATGTATTTCAAAAAATTTTGACTATTTACAAGAATATGGGTTAAAGTCATTTATACCCTTGTTTGAATTTTTATAAAAGGTTTATAAAGGAATCTTTTCGTCGTTTTCCAAACAAGGTGCTTTTTAACCTTTTCGACAAAATTAAGGTAAGAATTTTTTTTTAAACTTATACGGCGGGTGCGGCTATTTTCCGCCATTATAAAATCGTCGAAGCTTCCCTTACAAGCTTATAAGAATATTTTCAAATTGAATGTATTATTTTATAATTATGTTACTTTTATAAAGATTTAAAAAGTATATATATTTCTCTAAAATAGTTTTGATTTCATCTATGTCAACATCCTTTGATGGATTTTAAGCTTATTTGAAGTTGATTTATTATGATACAAAACATCCCTTTTTTATTGAAGGTTTTGTGATATTTTTGACTATGGATAAGTTATTCTTATGTCACTCATGGTTCTTGTTTAATGTATTGACATTTTATAAGTTATTTTTAATCCAAATGTTTATGTTATATTTCAATCTTTCATTCAGATGAATGTGTTAGATAAGTATGTTCCGTGTTGGGGACCGGTAAAAGTAAGACCTCCGGTTTGGTCTCCGGTTATTAGAGGAACTCCGGTTTGGTCTCCGGTTATTAGAGGAACTCCGGGTTGGTGTCCGGTTATTAGAGGCACTCAGGGTTGGTGTCCGGTTATTAGAGGCACTCAGGGTTGGGTTCCGGTTACAGTTAGCCCCAAGGTCTTGGGACGAGGCCTTTAAAAGAAATTAAAGTTTAGCATTATGCATTCCAACATTATGAAAGTGGTTAGTGATTTTGCATGTGATTATTCGATTAGTAGAATATCCATGTGAATGTGTAAATGGCATTATTTCATTTTATTTATGCCATACAATGTTGAAAGTTCAAGTTTGAAAGGCTGTTGTTTTAGTTATACATTGCCTTAAATGTTTATTCTCATTTATGAAAGTTTCCGCTATATTGTTATCCTTGCTGGGCATTTGAGCACACCCCTTTTCTATGTTTTATTTTTCCCAGGATGTGAAGTAGTAAATTATGAATGACCTGCAGGGATATTATGTGGGGATATGAGTGTGGATTATGGAGACATTATGTTGTTGTAGTAGTTTTTCATTTTATGATGTAATGTAAAACTTATGAATATATCTAGTGTTTCCAAGGCTACTAAACCAATCAGCCTTTCGAGATTTGATCATTCTTGTGATGATGCCTATGTTATGTAATAATGCACCGACTCTGGGTAACTAGGGTCGGGGCGTTACAGTTGGTATCAGAGGAAGTTTAGTACAAACCTTGGAAGTTATATTTAGATAAACTCTGATTAGAGCACGTAGACCTAAGATGAAATTTGAGGATTAGTATAGAATAACTTCATAGAATTTTGGTATTGTAGAGATTTTGTGAGTTTTCCGAGCAATACATCCCTGTCTGGATACGAGCAGGTAGAGACGGCTCTGGCACAGATGTACCTAGGGGTAAAACCCGAAAACTCCGCTTTGAGCTAGACTCAAACGGGAACTGGTGCACGACAACGGGCCTTGCTGCACTCTTGGTTACGACACTCCCGGGGGATATGCTTTGGATAACTCTCATTTTCTTTACAAATCATTATGAGGGGTTTATGAGTATATAATTCCTCAAAAGAGACATTTTTATGATTATGGATTATATCCATAAACTATTTAATTTATGTTATGTGTTTCACAAGTTTGGGATTAGGTATTGTTATTCATAAACTAATCTAGTGTATTCCATTGTTTATAAATGGCGCCTAGTAGAAGGAATGAGAACTGCAGCAATTCACATGATACAAAGAGAAAGAAGGATCATATATTTCATGGTCTTAAGCCAGAATTTATAAGAGAAACAGTCTCGCATGTATTATCATCATATGAAGATATAATATCATGTGTTGATAAGATAAGTAAAGAGTTTACTGAGTTCTATGGATTTGAAGGGAAGAAATAGAAGAAAAGGATGGAAGAGAGAAATATGGATAAAGGGAAGAAAAAAAAGATGGATTTTTTCATATGTGATAACTATGGGAAGAAACACCCTGGAACATGCCTGAAAGGAATGGGAGTTTGTTATAAGTGTGGAGGAAAAGGGCACAAAGTACGTGACTACAAGGGTAAGAAAATGGTTTCAAATGTACAATGCTTCATTTCCAAGGAGTTTGGACACTACTTGAACCTATGTCCCAGTCATCAGACTGTGCCGCAAATGATGCTATTGGATAATAATCAAGTTATGATACTACCACAGATGAAGAGGAATGATTAGAGTTCTTATGTCATTTGAGTGTTGTATCAAAAATGTACTTGTTATAATAATTATGGAGTATATAAGGATTGTACTACAGTACAATTTCATTAAGGACTTGAGATTGTGTGGAACAAAGAAAAGTGACTCAATATCAGGATAAATTTTTGGAAAATATATGGTTGAGAGAATGATAAACCATAATATAGTTCTGATACCGAGGTAGTGATTTTGGAATAATACATGATTGATTTGGATAAATTATATTGAATATTATTGACTACCTTGAAAATGATTAATGATTTGTATATTCCATCATTGTTGGGGTTTTAAAAATATTTGGATTGAAGTAGTATATCTATTATTCTTTAAGGAATAAGGGATCATGAATGTAATCAATAAGGTTATATGGTAATTCAGGATGTTTCATTGTATTAAAAGAATACATGATGAAGGTATTTATATGCTATTACGGGGTAAAAATGATCTAAATTATTTTTACCTTCCTTATAAATGTTGGACTGTGAGTTTGGACAGAAGTATTTTGGATAGTTCTAGTTTGGATTATTTTGGATTGCCATAAAAGGACAACCTGAAGGTCGAGCGGCAACCCGTCGCGTCCGGCAAGGCCGTGAGACTTGAACCCGCAAACGAAGGGCGACAAGGGTGTATCACCTACCACTGACCCACGTGATGTCCGAGATTAAATAATGTAGTTTTTTTAAAAAAAAGGATCTTGTAGATGAGTTATAAATTCGTTTTTTTAACCCTATACGAATAGGATAAATAGAATATATATTTTTTACGTTCAATTATCTTTTATAGTGAAAGATGAGTTTGTTGTAGTAATTTATTAATGGATAAAACTCTAATTATAAATTAAACTATATCTCCTTATGATCTTAGCCAATCTCATAAATAAATTCCTCAACATTAAGGAAAGGAACTTAGAACAAAAATGTTGTCCTAGATGGTACCTTAAATCATCACTAATTTATGGCTTTGGGATTGTTGGCCTTTTCATAGCCATGTTCTCTACCACTCTCCATCAGATAATTGATTGTTAGATTTCTCTTCCATATCCATATTTTCCAATATGGAACCCTAGTATTTGTTATTTTCGGTAATCTTCATACTTTCCACTCTTTATTTTAAATAGAGGCCTCATTAATTCATTTTTTGATGTGGGATTTCAACTAAGATATTTTGAAACGTCAAAAATGTGTTATCCTAATACCCTATGTTTTGTTGAACCGATGGTATTTCAAATCATCATAGATTGATGAGTTTAAGGACCTCAATTTTATACTTGTTTGTGATTGATGACCTCAATCACTACCTATAAATATTTACGTTTTTCCTCCAATTATATGTCTCTAATTTCCACCAATGTTCTCCTAATAGAGATCATAATTTGGTGGCGACCCTTTCATTTCTCTTTTCCTCATATTAAGACTAAATTTTAGTAACCCAATTTCCGATGTGGGTTTTCCCACAAAGATATTTTTTATTTTCAACCTTTTATTTTCGAAGAACAATTTCAAATTGCGGGGACGCAATTTATTGAAGGATGGGAGAATGTAACACCCCAAGATTTCATAGTGTGTTATTTCTTTAAAATAATACAATAACTTGCACTACACGCAACACCGAGTTCAAGAACACCATGACTTACCAAACAAGCCTTTCAAAAGAGGTTATGAATAGTATTAACTAAATTTTAAACATTATATAATCCTTATAATTTTAGAATCCATATTATGAGTTTCTTAGACATAATGTAAGAACAAATTCATTTTCAGTATTGCACTTTTACCAACTTTTAATAGTGAACCCATTTTAAATACAATATTTTAAACTTTTTGAGTAAAGGGGGCCATCATAAAATTTAAAATTAAACAACCCAAGCTTCCACAGTACGCTTTCCTTTGAATAATACAGTAGTGTGTGTTGTACGCAACTTCGAGTTCTAACACACACCACAACCAATCAAACTAGCCGTTATGAATAGTAATACCTACTTTTTGAAATTATATATATTTTATATTTTAAAATGGACTTCATTTTTGGATTCGGAATATCGAAATTATCCTAAGGTGAAATTTTGGTACATTTCGGATAACTTTCATATTTTGATGAATAGTGAAAATTACTAAATTTTAATTAAAAACAACTTTTTTAATCAAAATAATTAATAGTGATAAATTATGAATTTGAGTGGTTTTAAAGTATATTTAGAATATATTTTTACCATTTAATATAATTTTGGTCATTGGACATAATTTTACAATTAAACCGAACATAAACAAGTGTCAATCTTTTGATAGTTATTATCTCTTAAAAACAGGCTTTTTATTTTGACAGCGGGAATTAATTTTAAATTAATTTCTGCCACTTCTGTGTTTTGAATTTAGAAAAATGGATTCCATATTTTGAATCAGGATTTTCAAATTGTGTAAATAGGTAACTTTTATTTTTAGACATTTTGAATAATTATTGCGGTAAATATTTTATTTACCATGGTTAAGGGTAAATCCGGTAAATAAGGGTTAAAAATTAATATTATAATAATATTAAATTACCCTAAAACGTGTCCTAGCCTTATTGGTTGATACATGTTCGACCATAGGCATATTTGGGTCGATTTGGGGACCCCATGGTTCCACTTGTAGGTGATAGGGACTCTTTATTTTAATTAAGTTAAAATGAATACAAAAATGACACAAGCATATATGTTTTAGCAAAACAATTTTTACATAGGTTTATATATGTTGGATTTTAGATTATAAATATTCATTAGAAAGATAAAAAATATTTCCTACATAGTTATAGTTCATTTATAATTTTTAGACATTAAATAATTTAATTTATTTATGACACAGTGATGATGAATTAATTACTATAATAGTGAAAAATTAAAATAATTGATATTATAAATACCCAAATAAATATAATATGAAACTTTTAATGAATTAAACTAATTTTCTAGGATAATATGATATATTAGTATTGATTTAATTGACTTTTTTAGAAGTAATCAATCAGTTATGAGTTTCACAAAAATCAACTATTGAATAGTGTCAAAATTGACATAAAAGAGTTCTAAAAACAAATATTATATTATTAATTGATATTAAATTCCTAAAAATATAAGGTTCGGCCAAGAGACTTATATCATGATAGGTTCATCATTAATGTACCACTTGGGGGTCGCTTGGATGTATCTAGTAAGTTTAGTAACCATATTATATAAAAATACAAAGAGACATTGTAAAAGTGAAACTAATTAACTTAGAGTTAATACTTAAATATAAGGTTAATATAAGTACCCAAACCTGTCTAAATTCTATTGGTTGAGTGTTTGTCCACCAATCCCCACCTTAACCTTTGAATAATAAACTTTGGAGCCATTATAAACCGAATATGAATTTATTATAAATTAATATTTCTAGATTTTCCAAAGGTGCCCCTCACCCCTCTTATAAAAGGGCACTCCTCCTTCTCATTTCTTCACACCTTCAAAGACTTTTTGTTCGGCCAAACTCTGCCCAAATACTCTCCCAACTTTCCTCAATACAACCTAGAGGCATTAGTTTGATCAGAAAGCCAACCTAATGATCCCTTTTGATCAAATCAAAAGGAAGAACCCGAAGAAGATGTAATGTTTTCACCACCCCTTTTCAAGTTCCTTTCTTCTTCCACTTCTTCTTTCTTTGTTCTTACCATTATAAAATAATAACTCCAGTATCTCACATATACTGTGATGTTATTTTAAATATGGTACAACCATATTCAGTATTCTATCCACCCTTTGAATAACATGTCACCATACGTGCGTGCGTACGGCTTACCGTCTCCAAGTATTGGGGTAATTGTTATTCAATATATTATTATTTGGATGGGTATAATAATGATGTGTAACTCATGTAAATAATAAATATAACATGTTAATGATTCTGTATATATTATATACCATCCTTTTATATATTATTTTAATATCAAAAGACTGATATTGTCGCTCGTGCGTACGTACGGACTACCGTTTCCATGAACGCGATGAGATTCATTCTCCATCGTATCCATTCAAGTATAATTATCATTTGATGATTTAAAAATGATGTTTAAGGACTTGATATCATTCTGGATATGAATAAGGTACAACAAACAAGGCTTATGTAACAAAACATATAAAAGAAAATGAGTAAGTTAACACCCGAAACAACGATAATACTAAGACATTATTAACAAAGCAAAGTTAAAAGATAATATATGATATCATATTAATATATATGATTCTTGTATAATTTAATAACAATTATTTCAATATTATACAGGAGGTTAACCTACCCTAACCAAGTAAACGTACAAGGTAAGGGGTTTTCATCTCACTCCTTATTCCTGTGAGATTCATGCCATATTGCCACCATTACCTTTTGTGTGGTGTATGTACTGCCCATAATTATATTATTTGTGTAATACACTCTAATTTATGTGTATTTACATATTCATTGTATGATACCTCTTTCATGGGTTGTATGTTTCATAAGTTACCAAATTGGTAAGGGTTATTTCACAATCTCTTCATTATTCGGGGCTTTTTATACGTAATAATCTACTGGGATCTCTTTATCATCCACATCCATTTTTCTTAAAAATGTATTTCAAAACATTTTTGACTATTTACAAGAATATGGGTTAAATTCCTTTATACCCTTGTTTGACTTTTTATAAGAGGTTTATAAAGGAATATTTTCGTCGTTTTCCAAACAAGGTGGTTTTTAACCTTTTCGACAAAATTAAGGTAAGAATGTTTTTTTAAAACTTATACGGCGGGTGCGGCTATTTTCCTCCATTATAAAATCGTCGAAGCTTCCCTTACAATCTTATAAGAATATCTTCAAATTGAATGTATTATTTTATAATTATGTTACTTTAAAAAAGATTTTAAAAAAATAGATATTCTCTAAAATAGTTTTGATTTCATCTATGTCAACATCCTTTGATGGATTTTAAGCTTATTTGAAGTTGATTTATTATGATACAAAACATCCCTATTTTATTGAAGGTTTTGTGATATTTTTTACTATGGATAAGTTATTCTTATGTCACTCATGGTTTTTTTTAAAGTATTGAAATTTTATAAGTTATTTTTAATCCAAATGTTTATGTTATATTTCAATCTTTCATTCAGATGAATGTGTTAGATAAGTATGTTCCGGGTTGGGGACCGGTAAAAGTAAGCCCTCCGGTTTGGTCTCCGGTTATTAGAGGAACTTTGGTTTGGTCTCCGGTTATTAAAGGAACTCCGGGTTGGTGTCCGGTTATTAGAGGCACTCCGGGTTGGTGTCCGGTTATTAGAGGCACTCCGGGTTGGGTTCCGGTTACAGTTAGCCCCAAGGTCTTGGGACGAGGCCTTGAAAAGAAATTAAAGTTTAGCATTATGCATTCCAACATTATGAAAGTGGTTAGTGATTTTTCATGTGATTATTCGATTAGTAGAATATCCATGTGAATGAGTAAATGGCATTATTTCATTTTATATATTCCATACAATGTTGAATGTTCAAGTTTGAAAGGCTGTTGTTTTAGTTATACATTCCCTTAAATGTTTATTCTCATTTATGAAAGTTTCTTCTATATTGTTATCCTTACTGGGAATTTGAGCTCACCCCTTTTCTATGTTTTATTTTTCCCAGGAAGTGAAGAAGTAAATTATGAATGACCTGAAGGGATATTATGTGGGGATATGAGTGTGGATTATGGAGACATTATGTTGTTGCAGTAGTTTTTCATTTTATGATGTAATGTAAAACTTATGAATATATCTAGTGTTTCCAAGGCTACTAAACCAATCGGTCTTTCGAGATTTGATCTTTCTTGTGATCATGCCAATGTTATGTAATAAAGCACCGACTTTGGGTAACTAGGGTCGGGGCGTTACAGGAAATGGGATGATTCCCTATTAATATGACAGAGATGATGAGAGATCAAGTTTAGCATATTGTGATTATGCCAAACCAGCTATCAAAAATCACAATTAATAATTGGTACATAGTTAAATTCCCAAATTCATAAGAAAGAAAAAGGAAAAGTCCAAAGGATGTTCATATGATAAAGTTGATAAGGGAATGAAGACCCAATTTCTTTTTTGAAAAAAGTGAGGGAAGAGTCACCAAGGAGAATGTCACAATGGAACCGGGAGATGCTTTAATTGTGGGAAGATAGGGCATAAAGTATCCAGTTGCTTTAAAAATGGATAATGTGATTAATGGAGATAATTTTCAATCTAATGTACTTTATACTATTCAATGTGGTAAATGTGGAGAATTTGGACATTATCCAAGGCAATGATCTCTTTGAAGGGATGAGAAGAATTATGAGCATCACCAATCTTCAAGGACAAGGGAACAATGCAAGTCCTATGCTGAGATTGATCATGATGACTAAAGTACATGAAACTTCTTCGCAATAATATTCTATGTCATGTTGTATTTTAGTTCATGCCCTATGAGCATATCTTTAATTTTTTCTAAGAACATCGAGTCACTACCTAAGATGGTTTTATGTCATTAAGGAAAACATCTATTTTTATGTACCACATGTTGATGTAGTGATGTTGTTCTTCTAAAAAAAGGTGATTAGGGGATTAAAAGACGATGATTATTTTGGAAGACGCTCACTATTTTGGAAACCCTATATGATCGAGGTAAATAGATTACTACGGTATTTTCTTGGACGAGTAATGGTTGACTTATATTTTGAAGAATAGATGAATTTAAGGTGAACTTATAGTAATTTTGTTTACTTATAGAAATGATTAACCTATCATGGGGAAAATATGTTTAGGTTAGTTACTTTTGTTATAATATGTTAGGAGTGGTTGAAGTTGTTTGGAGATGAACGAAAAAGTTTATCTTGGAAGACTATGTTATAAATTCCTTCTTGTATTTGGGTTTCAAACTTAGTTTGGTTTATTTTGAGTAATTTTAAGGACATTTATTTATGGAATGGTCTATGATGAACTCTGGGTAGTACCGTGGAATTTTGAATATTTAAAAGTAGTTTCCTTTCCTATGGGGTTATTTATTTTTTAAGAGTTGTTTTATCTTACCCTTTCTATTTTTGTGATAATTTTTAAAGATAGAAGAAATAGATAGTTACTATTTTGTGGATTATGTGATTCTCTAGAAGATGATTCTTGTGCTTTTGATGAGACTAAGTGTTTTTGAATGCTCATAGTTTGGAGAAAAGACTAGTTTTTGTAGAAAATTATTAAAGGATGAAACTCTACATGAAGGTAGGTATATTTCCTTATGTTTCTATTCTATGTAGTAAATGAATTCCTAAAAATTATGAAAAGGAACATAAAACAAAAACGTTGTTGGTTTATGTTTCCAAATGGGAAATCAAAGACTGTTTACACACATCATAATTTTGGGATTTTCTTATGGTTAACTTTCTCCTAATCATGTTTCCTATCACTCTCCCTCTAAACATGACCCATTGTTTTCTCTTCCATGTCCATGTTTTCTTACATGGAATCCTAGTATGAGTTAACTCGGGTGACCTTTTCACTTCCCTTTCATTATTTTAAAGTAAATGTTTTACTGACTCCTTTTATGATGTGGGACTTTCAATGAAATTTCCCAGCCCAATTTTAAAAATTGTGAGGATGCAATTCCTTAAGGGGGGAAGAATGTAATGGCCCGAAATTTTGAATAAATCTTTTTACCTAATTTTGTGTGTTATTTTATACTCAACAAAACTGTTTCATTTGATAACATGAGTATAATTAAAATTAGATCGTTGGGTTTTCGATTTTTATATGACCATTGGACAATATAACTGTTGGAAACTAAATGTTCCGATTATTGTCTCTGAATACAAGTGATCTTGGTTAATTAATATAGAAAGAAGATTTGATGGCCTCATCCAGTTGTCTCGGTCCAATCGAATCTCATCTAACAGAACTTGGGAAGGAGGTAGTACCACTAGGCTTTACTCTGGACCAAACCCAAGCCGAACTTTATCATGTGAAGCTAGAACAGAATCTCCTTCGCGAGAAGTTCAAACATATAGAAATTACTACGGGTGCAATTTTGGCTGAGCCTCCCTCAGATTCTCTCACCTTAGCACACCTTACACTTAGATCCTATGCTGGGGATGTAAGGGGCTATGTAAGGAGACCATAACTACTTTGTGTAATCCATTGAGATAAATAAAATTGGGTTTTCTTCTTATTGGTAAAGTTTGTAAATTTTAAAATGTTCAGATAAATGTAGGATGTATAGTATTGATGAATTTGAAAAAAAGGATATTTTAAAATACTTTTGTAAATTTTAAATAATTAATGATGTGTACTGATTTTCAAAAAATGGTCTTCTGCAAATGTGTTCAGTATGAAATTTGGAGTCTAACAAGATCAACTTAATTTTTGGTGAATAATAATTTATGAATAATGATTTTATGCTTAGGATTAGTAATGTGACCAAATGGATTAGTAATCTCACTTTAAAAAGTATTAATATAATATATGCTCCTTGATTAAGTAATTTGATTCAATAAAATAGGTAAATAACTCTTTCAGAAATTATTAGTTAAGTATTAGTTTTTTCGGGTGAATAGTGTTTTTTAAATAAAAAGTAAATTAAAAATATTTAGAAAATAATTTTTTATAAAATGGATTTCATTTTTGAACTCAGAGCACCGATATTATGTTAAGGTAATTTTTGGGGATTTTTCTGAGAAAAATGAATTTTCGATGAATAGTGAAAATATAGTTTTTAAGTTACAGGTGTTTAATGACATCATTAAATGATGTATTAAGTATGTAATAAATATGGTCGACTAATGAATAGTAAGATAAAGTATGATGTGTCCCAAGTGTCTAATACCATGGGCAAATACCATGGGAAAATACCATGGGCAAGCCCATGGTTTTGCCAATACCACCAATGAGGTGTCCCTTGGCCATTAATGTCTTGTCCCCTCACTTCCCCTATAAATATCAAGCCATTCTCTCATCCTTTACATTCAAAAATCCTCCTAAACGAATTTCTGGTCTCCTTACCTCCCAAGGAGTCCTCCCAGGGTTCCCCCAAGCCACCCAAGGTCTCAAACATCAAGCTTTTGAAGTTACTCTTCAAGGTAAGGGATCCTACCTCTCTCTTTCTTTCCAAGTACTCTCTTTTACGTCATATATTTTATGCTCCATGTTCTTATGTTGGAGGATGTTCTTTCATATTCATCATAATTTCCTTTTAATTTTCATATGATGAGAGACCCCCTCTTTCTCTCATCAATTCATTTTAAGAATGTTTATGTGGCGCCGTTAGGCTGCCGAATTTTCAAGGGATTCTTCCACCCTTCTCATTTTCAAGTTCTATTTTCATGTCAAGTCTTTCAAGTTACTTTTTATTATATTGGGGTATGATATCTATATCTATCATACTTATCTTTTATGTTTATATGATAAGATACCCTATTTGATCTCGTCAATTCCCTTTTTATGTTTTAAGTGATGTCATTAGGCGGCCGAATTTTCATAAGAGAAATCTTATTTTTTTTCTTCCTTCCATGTTTTTCATTTCATATGGTATGTCTTTAAAATTTAATTATCATATTCTTATATGCTTTATATTCTGTCCCTCTATATTTTTATGGATCATTTATGAGTGGGTGACCCATTTCCCCTCTCTTTTCAATGTTTTCTAAAACCCTATAACATAGTCGTTATGCTGCAGATTTTTCGTCTAAAAATGTCTTTCTCTTTTTCTCAAATTCTTTTATTTTATTAAGTGAATACCCAAATATATTTATTTTACAGGGATATTCATATATATATCAAAATTTTCTATTTTAAATTCGGGGATTTATATACATGATACCCTCTTTCCATTTTCTGTGGGTTTAAAGTGACATAAAGATCATGTCTTTAAAGTTGTTTTTAAAACGTTATGATTATGAAAGGAAACCAATTTATTTTATGCTATATGGGTTATTTATGAAATTTTTGATGATGATATATGTGGATCAGATGATAATAAAGGAAAATTTAAGGGTGCACCCTGATATCGCTCCAATACATTGGGTAAATACTTAATATCTAGAGATGACCATTTTTAACGACGCCTTGGAGAATAACCTTGGTAATTTTTAATGACACCTTGGGGATGGACCATGGTGAAACGGAAATGATTGTCTATGTTAAATGTTGTAGCCACATCTTCAAGTTATAAAATTTGTTATTTTTATTATGATATTCCTCATGGAATCTTTCTCATTCATTAATGTTATTTTTCATGACTTTTGATGTGTCTCAAGTTCTCATGGAAAATGTTTCCCTTGTTTCCCTTACTGGGCCTTCTGCTCAACCATTCCTTTGATGTATTCTCCCAGGTTATGAGATGTTGTAATGAACGTAGGATGAACAGATGAATAAGCCTTTCAAGTATTTAATAAGAATTTTTTTCATAGTCATGTATTAATTTCTTGGTTTCCAAGACACTAAACCTTAAAGATCCTCAGTTTTGGTTAATGTAATAAATGTTTATGTGATAAAAAGGTGGGATTACCTACCCTCGATGCCACATATTGGGGTCTTATAATATTATATCTAACCCACTTGTTCCCCCGTGTCATCTGCCTACTGCCTACTATAGATGACTCGACAACTGTCGGAATTCCCTATGGAAAGTGCAACAACTCCTGAGTACACACATAGCGTATAGTCACTGATACAAACTCTGCCCTAAAAAGACCCTCTATGTTCCCTCGGGTGAGGGTCACCTCATCGTAAAACTGGAGCATCAGGCTCCACCACCTCTCAGCTACTCCCTGAAAGAGACTAACAGCAAGGTGCACCATCAGGTTTGTGGGTTCCCCAACTGTGTGGAAAACTCATTCTACAAACTCCTGTCAGTACCCAATAGTCTGAAAATCTGTCTCGCCTCAAAACCTCAGAGGACTCTATCGTAGGAAACCATGAAACCTGCTCAAGAGACTCTCAGAACCTTCTATTGGGGATAGTATCAATGGTAACCCAGCGGTTAGTGGTACTGCTGGTGCCACCGCTGTGATGGGGCCCTGCACCGAGGCCTCGTCGCTCGGTGGGCTACTATCACGCTCTCCACTCAGAACCTGCGCTAACTGACTAAGTGAAGACATCCTGAAAAGAACCAGGTGTGCCATAGTCAAAAAAATATACCTAGTGAACTTACACAAAGTAATCATGAAGAAAACTTTTCAATGGAAGCACACACGCAATCAGTGTTTTTTGTGCACTGAGTTGGAAATCAGAAGTCAGAGTCCTAGTGTATGGATACGTCGGCTGCCGCACCAACACCGGTTTCCCTAAACTGATAACCACACCCAAAACACTTAAAACTATTTCCATTAAAAGAATCAGAGTATATGTTCTCTAGTAGAAATGAATCCTTTGATACCAATTGGTCACGACCCATCCTCGGGGCCCGTGTCGTGACTACCCCAAGTCCGCCTTCCATAGGCCAGGGGCTAGTGACTAGCACCAAAAGAGAATCCCTGACAAAAATGGGAAGTCATTTCCTTTAAAATTATAACAAACACACTCTGAACACAAGTAGTAGAAGAAAAAATTACTAATATTGAAAAGAAAGGTGTACTGAAAGTAAGTGGGCAGTATGCAAACCTAACTGAATAACAAGTACTAGTACAAGTAAAAAAGGAAAAACAGCTCCTGGATCATCCACCAAGGAATCCTACCTGAAGGACAGGTAAAAAACATGAACAACTCATCCTTGAGTTATGTCACATCTATTCTAGCTCCGAGCAGCCTCTCGTCCGTCCCCCTCAGCCTCGATCACTAATGATCGTCATCTGCACAGAACAAAGCAAGGTGTGGGTGAAGCCCGTGCAGGGGTGAGTATAATATTGCTCAGTAGGGGACCCTGAGACCCCATAAGTTCTCCAAGATTACACTAAGGATAAACCAAAATAGTAAGATACAATCACAAAGTATCAACCATCCTTAGTTAGGTATATGCCCATACATATACCTAAGTTACCAATCACAAACCGGCTCCAAATCTTGAGCTCAACCACATTCCGTTCATCAATTGTAGAAACACTCCACAATGAATGTATAACATAAGGTGCATCCTATATTTATAGCTCCCAGAAGAAGGCTATGTGGGCTTCACCAGAACACAACCACAAAGAAGCATCCATGAAGAAACATCCACCCTTACTTAGGTATATGCCCATACATATACCTAAGTCGTCAAGAGTACGCATCTCTTACATGAGGCAAACACGAAGGTAAAGACTCGTCTCACACTAGGTATACACAACTTAAAAGAGAGTAAGAGATGATTATTTGTAGCCACTGAATCATTTTTCAGTATCGAATGACAGATATACTTAGAAACCTAAAATAGCAGTCTGTCAAAGCTGTCGATCCTACGTGGGATCTCAATACAAAAGTCGTCGTTGTCGAACCCATGGAGGATCCAGGTCCAGTATCATCACTGTCGAACCCACGGAGGATCCAGGTCCAATATCATCATTTTCTAACACATAGAGGATCCATGTATAGTCTCGTCACAGTCAAACCCATGGAGGATCCAGGTCCAGTCATGTCACTGTCGAAGCCACGGAGGATCCAGGTCGAGTCTCGTCACTGCCGAACCAATGGAGGATCTAGGTCTAGTTTCATCACTGTCGAACCCATGGAGGATCCAGGTTCAGTAGTAGGTCCATGTAGGATCCTATCATCTCAGTCGCAGCCAGCCATAGGGTTTCCATAAACAGCACGCTCGATTTTGATAGAGTCCTCACCTCGAGTTAAGTGTTGATACATCGACTACCATGAAGTCTCGAGGCGATATATCTTGTTGTTCTGTATCATCATAAAGAACCCAAAGCGATAGACGGCACGTCAATCAGACGCCCGTTCTGTGAGTTATTGACATTTCGGTTCTAGGGGCCCGGTTTGTTTTTAGGTTCAAACCAACCTGGTCGTACCCCAACTGCATCCAAACCTTAAGTGGGGTATTCTAAAAGAACTTTCATGCTCTAAGACTTCCATCACCACACACAGTTTGTCATTCAGACACCCATAGCCCAAAATGCGGGATAAAAGGTGTAATCGGGCCATAGCAGGTCCGGGTCCAGTCTGACCCAGTCTGACCGACCCGGCACGACCCGCTCCTAACCGGGGTCCGACCCAGTCCGCGGGTCTGACCTGGTCCAAGGGGGTAGCCATGACTGAGTGGTCGGCCCGACCCGAGTGGTCGGTCCGGCCCGAGTGGACGGCCCGAAGTGAGGGAGCGGCTTGGCCTGAAGGGGCAGCCCACCCCGAAGGCGTGGCCCAGCCCGAGGCGACCCAGCCCAAGGTGGCTCGGCCCGAGAAGGCTTGGCCTAAGGTAGCCCGAGAAGGATAGGCCCGTCTGGCCTGCCTACGTGGCCTAGCTGGCCACGCTTAAGAGTGGGGTGTCGCGCCCCCCTGTTTCTGATCCAAAGGGTCCGACATTAGGCACTGGTTTTGGTGATCCGTGGGACCCATGTGGTCCCGCATTGTCCTGCTGGCTGAGCGGACAACCAGTTTCATGTCTCCGACGGCCAGTCTGATGTCGGATACTCTTGGTCCCTCCTCCACAGCGCGACGACACCGCGGTTCTGCTCCACCGCTGCGGCCCGCCCTAGCCGCGGCCCCCTGCTGCTCTGCGCGGCATGTCGGCGCCGCTCCACCTCTGCCATGGCCTGGTCTAGCTGTGGACCATTGATTTCCCATGCAGCATGACGGCGTCGCGCTCCTTTAACCATGGCTCGCCCCGGCCGCGACTTTCTTTCTCCATGTGGCACGGTGGTGTCGCACACTTATGGTGACCCGGTGGCCTTGCATCGCCGGTTTCTTCGCGGTCTGCCTCCGTCGTCAATAAACAAGAACAACCAAAGGGGAGGATTGGGTTGTGTTCGTGCTGTCCAATCACCCCTCATCATAGCAATTACAATTGTCATTTCTTAATCCATAAATTGAACAACAGAGGTTATAACCCATAAATAAAATAACTCAAATCCCCCAACATCGATTTCAGTGATCATTGACGGAGTTGCAGGAAGGCACCGTCATTTTGTCAATGTCAGAGGAGGAGGAGTTCAGAGAAAACAGGTTGAGAGGACGTCATCGGCATTTTTCATGGGCAGCGATGCTTCCCTTTCTTTCCCCAGTTGAAGAAGGAAGAATACGGTGCTCTTTGTTCTTTGGTGGTTCTTCGTTGGAGAGAAATGGCTCCACCAAGTTCTTTCCTCTCCTTAATCCTCCAAACAAAAATTATGCCAACCCCACAATAATAAAATATAACATCTTATTATAATATTGGAATAAATAATTCAAAATGATTCAAAATAATTTAGTTACAACACTTAATTAAAAGGGTAGAGTGGGCTCATTAATTAGAGGGGGAAGGTGAAGCGGCTCCCCCACTTAATTGGGGGTTAGAGGAGTTTAAGTGCTCGGGTGGTCCCCACCTAATAACATCCTCCCAATGGAGGTTATGCTCAGGTGGGACCCACCACCATAACATCCCATGGGAGGTTTGGGTGTGGTGTATCCCACCTCCAACCTCCCCTTGGAGGTTTAAACCATGAAAATAAAAATAAACTAACACTTTTATTTTTATTTAATTTAATTGAAAACCCCATAAACTAACTTCCATTCTCATTTAAATGCAACTGCGGTGATGGTCTCACTAAGAAATCATCGGCGCTATGAGTTCATAGGTGCCCTCAGATTTCAATTTCGAGCATCGGTTCAAAAAATATAAAATCCTTCTCATATGTTTATTGAACGTACCCGGATAAAACTTCATAATTTGATTTCGGGCGCACCAGGAATCGAAATCAAGCGCCATAAAAAAATGGAGACTCGTAAAATTCCCATGTATTTAAGAAAACAAATTCACAGAAATTATGGGTGTTTACATGTGGTACTTTCTTACTTTCCTTTTTTTTAATAAATGGTCAGGGGGTTATCCCTTGGCTATTCTTTTCTGGTATACTCATGAACAATCACATGGGAATATAACATAAAGAAAATGTTATCATAATATCAAGTTTATATAAGAAATGTGGTAGTAATACAAATTTCTATATAATCATATCTAAAGTCTAACATCCATGGTTGTATCACATGGTATACACAGAACTATAATGTATTATGTTTACCCCTTGACCCCATATATAATTTCTCATGAAAAAAAACCTTACCTAATTCATTACAGCGTAATATGGGTTCACTCATCATAACATGTAAATACATATGTGTCCCAAAAAAGGAAATCAATCAGATAGCATAAATATAAAAATTACTCACAGAATGAATTGGCTTTCATTTTATAAAATAATGTATGGAATGTATTAGCCCAACAAATGAATGAATAACAAGCTATGTATATATTTGAGAGACATATGTACATATTTTTGAAGAATGAAATAGATTTAAAGAGATATATAAAGTTATTTATATATAAAATATTCATAACTTGATAAAAATGTCCGGTTTAGAGAGATCCCTTACACGCATAAGATGAACACCTATATATATAGTAATATCAATTTTATTTGACACCATTTTTTAAAATACTTAGAAAAAAGATAAATATTATTTCTATATTTTATTTAATAATCAATGGAAGAATATAGAGAAATCCAAAATTCATATAATGTTTATGTCGGTTAGAAAAATCATTTTTGATGGAAATGTAAAAATAGAACAAGATTTTTTTTTCTTTTGAAAAGAAAGTCCAAATAGTTCCTATAAAATATTTAAAAGGATTCCTTTTGAAATCATTTGAAGTAAAATAAAACGAGAAATATAATTTAATTTATAATTAATTTATATGTACATATATACATCAATATATTAATTTCAATAATATATACATGGAAGTGTAATATTTAGAATATAAATAATTAAAACATTCAAAATTTTGTTTTAAAAGAAAAGTTTCATTTACCATGATTCAAACTCATATCATATATTCATTATATTCAAAAATATTAAAATTTCTATAAATATTTCCTTCATTACTATTTTTTTTATAAATCCTTTTATTTTTTAGTACCATGTTGTATTCAATTACTTTTTCTTTTATATTAATATCAAGCATTTTGATTATATATGGCTCATTTGTCCAAAATGATATCAGAGTGTCGACAAAGGCCAATGAGTTTTTCATTTTGTCATAAATATATTAATATTAATTACATAATTTTCATTTTCATACATAAAATATACTTTTATGAATAGTAATGAAATGAAGATATGAAAAATGAACTATATTACAATCATGTAGACTGTTGGTCGTATGTATGCATGAGTACCATTTATAATTTGCAATCTTCATGATGAAATGAAGTTGTGATTTATTTATATTTCTAGAAATATTATTATATAATAAATATAATATCCATTCTTTATATACACATATATTTATAAAGCATGTGATGTGGTTATAAAAAAATTAATTGCATTTCATTATGGAAGTGGTAATATACACTTATACATGAACAATGTTAACATTATTCAATTGATGAAAATGTTCTAATTTTTTTATTTATTTCTCATTAAAAATTTAATTATTCTTTAATTATATATATATAAAATAAATCCATCATTATAAAAACCCATTATATGCAATGGTAGAAAACGAATTCTATCCAATTTGGAGTCGGTAGTACATTTTACACATGAACAATGGTTTAATTTACCATTTGATGGAAGAGTATATGGATGTAGGTTTCACATTGACATAAAAACATTTTAGTATATATTATATTCTTATTTTATTATTTCAAAATGTTTTAATAATATTTTTAGGATGTGTAAGATGATATAAAACTCAAACATTCAGTTAAATACTATACAACTTCTTCGATAAATCTTATTTTGTTTACACCTTAATCTCTATGAGGTTTATATTCAACCTAAAACAAGAACCCTAGAATGATTTTGTTTGTCTTTATAAAGGTATTTGGTTAAAAATTTACCAAAATTATATTAATTTTAATTGTGGCGAAAAGAGCTGAGAGGGATCCCTTTTTAATGAGGGGAGGGGTATTCTTTGGATTCCTTAAAGTATTAAATTAATTTAACTTAAAATTTATATTAAAATAAATAAAAAATAATTTATTTATGGGTTAAAATGAGTATGAGTTTAAATTATATCATAAAAATGGAAAATTTTAAGTGATATTTTCACACTTATCACTTTGTTTTAACCATCCAAAAACTCCTTTAATGATTTCTATGAAAATACTGTTTTTTTTCATTATGAGTGGCTGTATTTTCAATGAAATAAAATTGGACCATAAATCCATCATGGATTATATTTTAATATATATAAAAATCACTTGTAGGAATATAATATTTTTAGAAATTTTAAATCTTTTTGTAAAATAGAGTTTATTATAAAATATCATTGTGGGTATTTTTTGGAAATACATTAAGTATTATATCAAAATTTGTGTCTAACTCAAGTAAAATAGATCCAAAATAAAATGGAATCAAATATAAGTAATATAAGGTATTTTTATATTCACTAAATAAAATATTAATTTATTTTTATTTCATTTTATACCTTATATTTTGGATTAAACCCTTAGTTGTCCAATTTCTACCTTAATCGTGATAGTGAATTTTTCATTAATTAATAGTTATATTATAACTTATTTGTTAGAAAAGGGATGAAATTTTAGAAAATTGAAAATCCAGATTTTCCTTTCCAATAGTTTTAATGACTATTATGTAATTTAACAAAATATCATTAAATATAAAATATCATTAATACAATTTTTAAACTATTAATTTAAATTGACATCGAAAAAAATGATTGAAAAGTAATTATAATTTAATATTTTCATGCATATCTAAAATATTATAATTAACTATAAATTTATAGAACAACGTAATTTGTTGATATTATATTACTTTTAATATTTTTAATGTCATTAATTTTATTATTCTAGTAATTGAATAAATATTAGGTCAACATTGCATAAGGATTTAGGATAATTATTTCAATTAAAAAATTATAAATAAATTTACTTGATTAAAAAAAATTCTATAAAATTAAAATTTAAAACTAAACATATAATCTATTTATTACTATTTAAATTTTTTTTGACAATACAAAAAATGGAATGTCATTTTTTTTCTTTTCAATACAAAACATAATATAAAGGTCAAAATTACGAAAATATGGAACCATGGTTACATATTTTACACAATTGGATGGATATGGAAAATATAAAATTATCAAATAGGATAAATTCATGTTTTGTGGACATTTTTTAGTCTTTTTCATATTATATTTAGCCATAATTATCTGAATTACCAATTATTGGGTGAAAATCATTTACTGTGTTTATTATTTATAATGAAAAACATAAAAGGTGACTATGTAAAAAACATGAGCCACCTAATTGAAAATATGGAATGCATTTTTCAAAATTAAATTTCTATAATTTTATGAAATTAAATTAAGATTAAAATGAAAAATGAAATGAAAATATTTTTTCCTACAACATTCATTTTAATTATAATAAAAACATTTATTCTAAAATAAAGAATAAAATTCTTTTTAAAGAATATAATAAAAAAATTAATAAAAAATACATAGAAATATTTTAAAATAAATCCAAAATATAATTTTACTTTTTTTATATTTTAATAGAAAATATAGATTTAAAAAAATATAATATTTCTCAAAATTCATTGAAAAATAATCAATTTGAAAAAAAGAATATATCAATATATCACAATTTGATAATTTTAATATAATGATTTAAAAATTGTATCCTTTTTTTCAAAGAAAATCCAATACATCCATCAATTAATTCTACCATTATATTAAAAAACTAAATAATTATCATTTTTAAATAAAAACCATTATTTAAAATAAAATTACATTACTAAAAATTCTGTCATTATTTCTAAGAATTTTGAAGTTTTTTTATTATAGCCATTTAGTATATTTCATTATGTGATTAATCCAATTCATGCCTCCTAATTCAAATACTAAGTTATAATGTTCACATTTAAATAAACATATTTTTAAAGTATGTCTTAATTTTCTTAAATTTGGATGTCGTATTTTAAGAATGATATTGGGAAAATTATTGTCTAAAAACATGGACTTTTATATTCTCAACCCCCATGTAAATTTTATTCTTTTAATTTAAAATTCATCTTAATCATCATTGTTTTGGAAAATGAAAATATATTTTTTTTAAATCCCATATTTTTGAAATGGTTTAAAAACAACGTTTTTAAAATAGGGGAAAAGAAATAATAATTTAATCTAGATTAATAAAAATTAGTTTTGAAAATATGATAACATTAGTCAAAAGTTAATACATGGAAATAGAGTAAAAATTAATTCCAAAATAACAGTGAAGACAGAAAAGGATCATTGACCACAATAAAGTTAAGGATCATGAGAAAGTTATCAACTACAAAACCATAAACCAATGAGGCTGGAAAGAGACCATATATTTATCAGAAATAAATTTATTAGGAAAAAAAATTTCAAGATACATTACCCATATTAAATGATTTCCATTACTATCAAAATAATTACATAGGGAACTACACTTATTTAAAAAGTATAATTTCTCCCTTTAATCATTTTCCACCACTATATCATCTATTACTCCAAAAGATTATTATTCAACATTAATTTTTTCATTCCTAAAGCATTAAAATCATCTTTTAATTGATTATATATTTCCACAAATGGATAAAAATTGACTACTCCTATCTTTATACATAATCCAATAATAATAAAAATGAAACTTTTTTTAAACTATTCTATAAAATAATAAAACATCATATGAAAAAATGTGACATTGTGAACTAAAGCCACATAAATAATACCATTAGATTAACGTAGATCATTTGATAAATAATTATTCTCAAAATTATTCAAAATTTCCCTAATAAAGTATGAAACCTCAAAATTAAAAATACTTGTTCACATATTCTCCTAATATTAGTTTAACAATAATATCCAATCATCATTAATCACCCATAAAGTTATATAGCCAAAATGAATATACTGTAATCATATAATCCCCAAATTATGATAATCATATCCATAAATAATGTGTGTCACCATAAATAAACATTATAATCATATATGATTCAAGAAGATAATTCAACCATTATTTCTCAAATAAAATCTCATAATATTATGTTTACTATAATAATAAATAAGAAATATTAAATTAAAAAATAAAACACAAAAATTTTCCTTTGAAATAATTAAATAATATGAAAAAAAAATTCAAGAAATTTATACGTTACACCAAAACAAAGTATAATACACATATCATTAAATATAATCCCATAAGTAATCACATGGTTGAATAAAAATATGAACATGGTATCATAAGATCTTGGAAACAAAGGAAATGTGGAATTAATATAAAAAATTTAAAAATCATATATCATGGCTAACTTCGGTGACAACATATATAGCGACCATAGCCTTTTATATATAACATGACATGATTTTAATCATAATTATACATCATAGTACAAGACAAGGATCGTAAATTCTAGTGTCTAGGACAAATAGATACATAAAACTAAAAAAATAAAAGTAAATAAAACATTTATTTATTTAGTCTTCATAAAGATCCCCTAACTTCCCTTATTCTCATATGTCTTCATAGGATATCATAGGGATAACATGAACAAAGGGATGAGCTAAAATCCCAGTAAGGGAATAAGAATAAGAATACATGCTTAGAGCATGGGTTTGAAAACATGACTTAAAGAAATAAAAGGTGTGTAACATAAGGTATCATAACATATAAACATAGATTCATATAAAATGGAATCATATAAATTTGGTAGAAATATAAAACATGACTTTAGTACGAGTTAAGGCTAACCGCCAAGACCGCCGCACATAACATCTCTGGAGACTTAACATTACCCAATGCATTAGAGTTCTATCAAGGAACACCCATATTAACATGTTAATTAATATTATTTCTATATAATCTTTCATAATCAATCATACATAAAAATAAGGGAACCCATGGAGAGAAATGGGTGTCACATTCATGACATAGAGAATAATGAATGGGGGTATCAAAAAATATTCCATGAGAGAACGGAATTAAAACATACATGTAAATTAATAAGGTAAAATAGTTATATATCATATTATGTGATGTAAAACAAAAGTGACAGCATGTAATAAGGGTATTTAGGAAATTCGTAGCATCAAAACATTTTAGTGTTGTTTTAAGGAAACACTAAAGAGATTTTTAAATAGAAAAGGTAAAAATATTCTATATAAAACCCGAAGTGAACCAAGAAGGATTTAATAATAAAAATACTAATTTTGTGAAGACAATGGTGGATTAAAATATATGATAAATTGCACTTGAAATTGATGAAAAATTTGGAATGTTCCTATAAAATGAGTTTGCTTTCTAGAAAGTATCGAGAATAGAATCACTTAAAATCATGTATATACCTAAATGAAAAAGAGGTATCAATATTTAAATTGGAGTTTGGAGCATATAAATATCAAGTATATGTTTTAAATAAAAATAAAAGACAACTTAATTTGGGTGAAAACAAAGATAGAGCCACCTGAAGAAATAAAGGTAGTTCAGGTAGAATTCCTTACAGATTATCAGTATGGTATTGGGTGTACATAAGAGGGATAAATGATAGATAAATGGATTTATCATATTTTATACATCATTATTACAGTTTGGGGAGGTGTGTAATTATACCCCTTTATTAGGGATCACTCATAAAATGGTATAGCATAGAATACATTCTTGAAAAAACGTTAATTAGAGAGGAACCATCACCTTAAGTTTGGTGGTGATATTCCCTGGATCTTAATGACATGAATAAGAAAATTAGGTTCATTAATAATTCCAGAACCTATTATATATTTATAGTATTTATTGCAACCCTTTTAAGTTCATTTATAAGCATTTTTATTGGTTTAGAGGTTCAATTTCATTGTTCGGGTCTGTTTTCTTTCCTGGTTTTAATGATCGGTTCATGTTTGGATAAACATGTATGATGAATGTGGTTGTATATAATTGAATATATATTTCTTTAATAAAAATACATAAGGTTACATGGTTGAAAACATAATTTTTTTTACTTTAAGTGAAGTATAATTGTTATACAAAACTTTAGTGAAATATTTTGGGTTAATTGGCAGTTTTTGACCACAAGGAACACATTTTTGTTTTATAAACCAAATCCATGTGTACAAAAGTATTCCAAACCCATAGATGAAGAATAATGAATATATTATGATCTATTTCAACAATTAAAATAGATTCATTACCATAATCTAAGATGGTAATGGAAATTGATAACTCATCGTCTTTAATTGTGTTAAATTAACACATCTCAAACGGTGTTTTCATTTCTTTCAAATAAATGGTTGGGAAAGGAGAGATGATAATGAAATATCATATTAGCATAAATAAATTCTATAACATGTATGGTACTTTATTTTTCATACCATTTGTATGATTATAGGTTAGGAATGAAAAAATAATAAAATTAAAAAAATGAATGAAAATGAAAGAAGAATTTTACCTCTTGAATCAAGCTTCCTTGGGAGCTTCTTAATGAGGGAGGTTTTGGTATTTTTAAGAGACCAAAGGTTGTGGGATGTAGAGAGAGATCTTGGGGATATATTTGGTAGAATATTTTCAAGGAAAAAGGCCTGAAATAAGTGAATAGAAGAGGTAATAATGGGTGGTAGTTATAGTGGAGGGGAGGAGGGTTTTCATAATATTATAAGCATTAATTTATTATTTCATCACAAAACAATAAATAGTGAGTACTCCATGACCTAGAATAGTAATACATGCATGTGGGTTCGATATTTGGGTGATTATATCACTTTTGATGTTATGAATAGTGTATTTTAATTATAATGTATTTATACGGAAAATTAATGTATTTTACAATTCACTAAAATTTCAAGTATTTCATTAAATCCAAAAAATTCAACCTAACCATTTTTTGACATTTAGAATCCAAAAATGAAATTCATTTTTCAAAAATAATTTTATAAATATTGTTAGTTTAATATTTTATTAAAATCATAATTTATTCTAAAAATAGTTTTAAAACATTTCTTTACTTATTCCAAAATATAGGTACATCATACTTTCAATTAAATCTTATTTATATTATATCATAGGTAAGGTTACTATTCAATATGTTATATCATTTTTCATAAGGGTAACATTACTATTAATAAGGGTATGTAACTACTCCCCAAAAATTAATTTGGTCATATTAGACTCCAAATAATGTACTGATCACAACCGTGTATGTAATATTTTTGAAATTCAAACCACAAAAGTGACAAAATTATGTTTAAAGGTCATATAGTACTTAGTAGTTCATTTTTTTGTGATTTCGTGTGATTTTATGACATATTTATAAAAAAATAATTTCCATTGAATAACATTGGTTCGTTATATTCTTCCCCCCTTATGAAATTTCGCCCTCGAAATTTTGTTTTACATTCTAAACCTTAAACAGGTTCAGGTACTTTTCCTTCATTTTCTCCTCTAGTTCCCATGTTTCTTATTTATACTTATGTTTTCTCCATATTACCTTGACTAGGTGAGTAGTTTTTTGGATATAACATTATCTCTACAATCCAAGATCTTTACTGGCTGTTCCTCATAAGAAATATCATCCTCCAACTATACCACCCTTGAAGAGAGTACAAGTGAAGAATCTAGTATGTGCTTTTTTAAGAGGGATACAAGGAAGACATCATGTACTTTGTCCATGGTTGGTGGAGTTTCTAGTAGATAGGCCCCAACCCCAACATGGTCAAGAATCTCAAAGGGGATGATGTACCTAGGACTTAACTTCCCTTTGTATCCAAACCTCATAAACATCTTCCATGTAGATATGCATAGAAATTCCATGACTCCATCTTTGAACTCAAGGCCTCTTTAACGATTGTCTGCATAACTCTTCTGTTGACTTTGGTCTTCCTTGATATTTTATTTAATGGTTTTCACCTTCTCCTCTATTTCATCAACAATTTCAGGTCCTATCAGCTTACACACACCAACTTCATCCCAACACCCTGGTGTTCTGCACCTTTTCCCATAAAGGGCGTCGTATGGTTCAATTATGATGCTTGAGTGGAAACCCTTTTTACAGGAGAACTCAACCAGTGAAAGATGTTGGTCTCATCCTCTATTGAAGTTCATAGAACAAGCTCTAAACATATCTTCTATTATCTGAATAGTTTAATCATATTGGCCATTATTTTGAAGATGGTAGGACATCCTAAAGGTCACTTTAGTGCATAGATCATGTTGGAGACTTTTCCAAAACCTCAAGGTGAATCTCGGATCATGATCAGATAAAATATATATTGGTACTCAATGCAGCCTTACCACTTATTTTATGTATATCCATGAATTATGATCCAACGAGATGTCCTCTATAATTTCAATAAAGTGAGCTGTATTTATAAGATGATCCACAATGACCCATATAGCAATGTTTCCTCTAGATGTCCTTGGATGTCTAGTGAAAAATTCCATTCTAATGTTCTCCCACATCCATTTTGGTACGGGTAGTGGTTGCTTCATCCCCTTATACTTTTTCCTATTTACCTTCACTTGGTGACATAACAGGCAATTTGATGTATATTCAACAATCTCCCTTTTCATATTGTCCCCCCTAAAATTTTCTCAGATATCTCGATACAACATTGTGCTCCCTAGGTGGATAGAGAATGTTGAGCTATGTATGTCATTCAGAAGATCCATCTTTTCTTTGGATATCATGGTACACATAATCATTATCCAAATCTTACAACTCCTTCCTTATCAATCATGAACTCCCAGGATATCCCATTTTTAATAGCTTCCACCCTTTTCTAAAGTTCCACATATTTTCCTTGAGTATCCTTTATTTTCTGTATGAGGGATGTTTGAGCAATAATTTGAGAAATGATTGATGATTTTCCTCACTTAATGATTCCAATGTCCATCCTTAAAAAAAATAATAAGATAGTATCCTTTTTAATTCTCATCATTGATAAAGATACATGATCTTTTCTACTTAGAAAATTCACCACCTTGTTTACCATACCGGGATAGTAGTGGATTGAGAAGTCATAATCATTAATGTGATCTATACATCTTTACTTTTGTATATTAAATTCTTTTTGTGTGAATATATATTTGGGACTGTTGTGGTCTGTATATATCTCACACTTCTCCCCATAAAGATAATCTCGCCAGATTTTCAATGCAAAGATCACGGCCGATAACTCCATATCTTGTGTAGGATAGTTTTTCTCATGTATTTTCAGCTTCCTTGAGGCATAATCTCTCACTTTATCATTTTTCATCATCACACATCCTAATACCTTATTTGAATCATCATTTCACACCACAAAGAGTTCTCCACTAATTGGGAATGTTAGTATTGGCATAGTGATAAGCCTCTTTTTCAACTCCCTGAAATAGTATTCACATTCCTGAGTCCAGAAAAACATTACTCTTTTCCATGTCATCTTGGTCATTGGATTAGAAATTCATGAAGGTTTCTTCACAAATAATGGATAATACCCGGCTAAACCCTGAATGTTTTAGATATCCATTACATATGTTATCCTAGGCCACTCTTCAATCACCTTTGTCTTGGAAGGGTCTATATATATTCCTTTTATGGTGATAACATGCCCCAATAATGATACTTTCTCCATCAAAAACTCACATTTAGTGTACTTTGAATACAAATTATCTCTTCCAAAAGTCATTAACAGAGTATTCAAATAATCCTCATGTTCCTCCTTGCTCTTGGAGTATTTTACAATATAATCAAAAAAGACTACCACAAATTTGTTGAGGTAATATCTAAAGACTCTATTCATTAAATCCATGAAAAATTTTGGAGCATTAGTGAGTCCGAAGGCCATCACATTGAACTCATGGTGTATATAACTCATTCAAAAGGGAAGTCTTGGGAATATATTCTTTCCACTACATTAATTTTACATATCCCGACCAAAGTTCCACATTATAGAAATAAATGTCCCCACAAAGCTGATCAAACATGTCATCTATTTGTGGAAGGGTATACTTGTTATTTATCATTATTTAATTGATCTCATGATAATCAATGTAGAGGAACATTTATTCATCCTTCTACTTGATGATGAGGACCGGCGTACCCCACGGTGAAGCACTCAGGCATATAAAACCCTTGTCCAGATTTTATTGTAACTGCTCCTTTAGCACATATAGCTCTATAGTGTCCATTTTGTAAGGTTTCATTGATTTAGTAAGAGATCCAAGAATAAGTTCAATTGGTAATTCCACCACTTTTTCAGGAGGAAGACCAGGTAACTCTTCAGGGAATACATTAGTATAATCCCTCACGATGGGCATGTCTTCAATCATTATTCTCTCCTTTGTCTCAATCATTTGAGCTAGATATTCTTTCTTATAAGGGGGAAATATCCACCCTTGAGACAATGATTCTAAAAGAGATTCATCTTCCTCCTTACACTTTTAAATAATTAGAGGATGCTTGGGGATGTGAATAGTGTTCTCCCTTTCCTGACAGTTGATGTTTTACTTAAAAAAAGATATCTAATCCACTCCCAAGATAGTTTCAAACTTCAATAAAGGATGTATGATGATATTTTCTAGGAGGTTCGGTCCATAAATGTTAACCGGGGAGGAGTTATAAACTATGGATGCAATGATTTCCCCTTTTTTTATTCTCATAGATAACTTTTCCTCCAAAATTTGTGTTGATGTTTGAATAGTTCTACTATACTTTCAAGATATGAATGAATGTATAGAACCAAAATCAAATAATAAGTCCTCTATTCTTGAATGAATAACTAGTGTACCTGTCACAACATTGTTGTTCGGCTTCACCTCAACAGTAGTGACAGAATAAGCTCTTCCTTGTTGCCTAGGAGGTTTTTGTTGATTTCCTCCAACAGGCATTGGCATAGGGAAATTTCTTGCATAATGCCCATGTTCCTTGTAGTTGTAACACTATACCACTGGAAGAGCATTGATCTGAACCTTCCTTTCATCTTCCACGTTAGGAAGATTTTTAATATCACTATGGCAGTTCTTTGTAAGATTTCCCAGCGTTCCACATTTGAAGAAATTCCTTTTTCCCTTTAGATAGTTCACAGGATGCTTCTTCCCACAAATTTTACAAGTGGGATATTCAGGCTTCTTTCCATCCTGGGATTTGTTTGTTGGACCACCCTTGTTGTTCTCTATTTTCTTCTTTTTTTCCCCAGGCCCATGACACCACTAAGAGTCTCCAATATCTATTTCAACATTGAGGTAACAACGTACAATCTCATCATAACTGTCGAAGTATTGAATCGCCAACAACTTCCAAAGACTTGGATTTATCCCACTAAATAAGAGATCCAACTTGCTTTCAATGTTTATGACGAAGCCAGAGGTGTACCTTGCAATCCTTGTAATGTTTACTTCATACACCTCGATGGACCCGTATTCCTTATTATTGATTTTGAGGAACTCTCTTTCTATCTTGAGACGGAGGGTTTAAGGAAAATATTTATTGAAAAACATCCTCTTGAATTCCTCCCAATCCCTGGAATCAATTTCCTCTTGGAACTATTTATTCTTGATCAGTGTCCACCACTGATCCTCTTCCCTATCAAAATGTTAGACTGCGGGTACAATGTTATCTTATTCATAGCACTAGAGGATGGAAAATATCTTTTTAATGGAATTAATCCACTATTTTGTGAGGAGGGGATCATAATATCCGCTAAACATGGGAGGACTTTTCCGTATGAAGGATTATATGGTAACATGATCTTTCTTATGAGTAGGAGGGTGTTCCAAAAGATTAAAGTATTTATTCATATCTTGATCTAGCTGAGAAAGTATTGTCATGATGTTTGGAGCACTCGTTCCCATCATATCAGGAATATCATTAGGGAAATATTCACATTGCCTATCACATTGGTTTTTTGAATGTGTTCTTATATTTCATTCCATTAACTAAGAAAAACAACATACAATTATAGGACTTGAATAATGAGTTATTGAACATAAAAATGGAAACTTTTGAACATAAGAGGATAAAATTTTAGAGTATAATTATATCATAACTTGTGATTTCTTATGTTTAAATCTAGGTTATCCTCGATATACTTTTTTACTTATATTCTTATTGGTTTTTTTTGTTCTCTTAATAATGGTTTGTACTAAGCTAATGAATTTACCAAAGCATATTCTCTGAGCGTTTCAATACCAATAGTGCAGCAAGTCCCCTTTGTTGTGTACCAAGATACCCCAGGTTAATCCAGAAACTCCTTGTAGGATTTTTCACCCATAGGTACATCTGTTCCAGAGTCACCTCTACCTATTTGTATCCACATAGGGTTATATTTTCTGATAAACCACTTACTCTATACATACAAATATTTAGGGATGTTTTTTATACTTCTTATCACCCTTTAGGTTCCTACTAGAGATCTCTATTCCTAATTTAAAAAAATAACTAGGCCATCCAATGATTCAAACTATAGAGACCCTAACCTTTTACATATAACATTACATTATTTTAAGCATAATTATACATCAGAGTACTAGCCAAGGATCGTAAACTCTAGTGTCTTGGAAGACTAGGTACATAAAACTGAAAACATGGAACTAAATAAAAAAATTCATTATTTAGTCTTCATAATGTGACCCTAACTTCCATTGTGCTCATAAGTCTTCATAGGATACCATATGGATAATATGAAGAAAGGGATGTGCTAAAATCCCAGTAAGGTAAGAAGAATAAAAATAAAGTCATAGCACATGGGTTAGAAAATATGACATAAAGAAATAGAGGGAATGTTACATAAGGTATCATAACATATAAACATAGATTCATATAGACATGTAATCATAGAAATGTGGCTTCAACTTAAAACATGGCTTTAGTACGAGTCAAGGATAACCTCCAAGATCGTTTCCTATAGTAGAACACGCCAAGGATAACCGTCAGGACCATCTCACATAAAATATCATGAGACTAAATATTAACCACTTCATTGGAGGACTTTCTCGGTGCACCAATATTAACATGTTCATGGATATTCTTTCCACATAATCATACATAATCAATCATACATAAACATAAGGGAACTGATGGAGAGAAATGGGTATCACATTCATGACATAATGCATAGTGAATGGGGAATCATAAAAGTGTCCCGGAGAGAAAATAATTAAAACATACATGGAAATGAATAAGGTAAAATAGGAATATATAATGGTATGTTATTTAAAATAGAAGTGACAACATGTATGAAGGGTATTTAGTAAATTCTAAGCATCAAAACATCTTAGTGCAGTTTTAAGGAAAACCCTAAAGATATTTTAAAATAGAAATGAGAAAAATATATTATATAAAACCTAAAGTGAACCATAAATGATTTAATAACAAAAAATAATGATTTTATAAAGATAATGGTATCTTAAAACAGAAGATATAGTGGACTTGAAATTGGGTAAGAAATTGGAAAGTTCCCTTAAAGCGAGTTTGCTTTTTTGGAAGTATCAAGGAGGGAATCACTTAGAAGCATGTATATCCACAAAAGATAAGGAGGGATGGATCTTGAAACATGAGTTTTGAGAATATAAATATCATGTATAATTTTTACATAAAAATAAAAGACAACTTCTTTTGGGTAAAAAGAATGATAGAGCAACCCGAAGGAATAAAGGCGGTTCAGGTAGAATTCATTATAGATTATCGCCATGATATTAGGTGTACATAAGAGGGATTAATGAGATAGAAATGGATTTATAATCTTTTATAAATCAGGACGAAATTATGGGGGAGGTTCCTAATTATATACCAGCATTATGGATTACTCATAAAATGGCATATCATAGAGGACATTCTTGAATAAAACTGAAATGGATAGGATCCTTTACCTTAAGTATGATGGTGATCTTACCATGATATTAATGACCTGAATAGTAAAATTAGGTTCATAAATAATTCAAGAACCTATTATATATGTATAATATTTATTAAAACCCTTTTAAGTCCATTTATAAAAAAATTTGATGGGTTTTGAGGTTCAATTTCATTATTCTGGCATGTTTGCTTTCTTGGTTTTAATGATCGGTTCATGTTCAGATAAAAATATATGATGAAAGTGGTTGTCCAGAATTGAAGTTATATTTCATTACTGAACATACAAAAGGTTACATGGTTGAAAACATTATTTTTTTACTTTAAGTGAAGTTGAATCATTATACAAAACTTTAGTGACATTCTTTTGGATTAATTGGAGGTTTTTTACCACAAAGAACACATTTTGTTTTTTAAACCAAAAACAAGTGTACAAAAGGATTACAGAACCATAAATGAGTCATAATACATATATTATTCTTTTTTTCAACCATAAAAATGGTTTCATGAGCATAATTTAATATGGTAATGTAAATTGATAACTCGTCATCCTTGATTGTGCTAAATTAACACATCTCAAATGGTGTTTTCATTTCTTTCAAATAAAATGTGGGGAAAAGAGAAATGATAATGAAATATACCATTAGAATAACAAGATTCTATTACATGTATGGTACTTTATTTTTCATACCATTCAGATGAGTAGAGGTTAGGAAAGAAAAGAGAACAAAAGAACTTAAAAATGAAAGAAAAGGAAAGATGAATTTTACATCTTGAATCAGCCTTCCTTGAGAGCTTCTTAAGTGGAGAGGTTTTGCTCTTTTTAGGAGACCAGAGGTTGTTGGAAATAAATAAGGATTTTGGGGAGATATTAGGAAACAATATTGGCAATGAAAAAGCATGAGAGTAGTGAAGAGAAGAGGTATGAATGGGTGGAATTTATAGTGGAGGTGATTAGGGTTTTCATAATATTGTAATCATTAATTTATTATTTCTTCTCAAGAAAATTAATAGTGAGTATTAAATGACCTATAATATTAACAAATTCATATGAGATTTATATTTAGGTTATTACATCACTTCTGATTTCAGGAATAGTGGATTTAAATTATAATGTATTTATACAGAAAATTAATGTATTTTACTATTCATTAAAAATCATGTATTTCATAAAAATCCGAAAAATGTACACAAATCATTTTTAAATGTATAGAATCAAAAAATGAAATTCATTTTTAAAATATAATTTTTTAAATATTATTAATTTAATATTTAATTAATATCATAATTTATTCTAAAAAACAGTTTTAAAACATTTATTTACTTATTCAAAAATATAGGTACATCATACTCTCACTTAAATATTATTTATATACAATCATAGATAAGGTTATTATTCATTAGTTTATATCACTATTAATAAGGGTAACATTGTATTTAATAAGGGTTTGTAACTATTCACCAAAAATTATGTTGGTCATATTTGACTCCAAATAACTTACTGATCGTATCCGTGTATGTCAGATTTTCAAAATTAATAACATAGAAGTGACAAACATATGTTTAAAGGTCACATAGTTCTTAGTATTTAATTATGTTGTGATTTCAAGTGATTATAAGAAATATTTATATGAAATTAATTTCCATTAAAAAATATTGGTCGTTATAAAATCACATGGTTGATAGAGTCCCAAAATGGATTGTGTTTACTAACAAGTCCCATACATTATTTCATAAGATACAAAACTATACCCAATGAAGGGGATAAATTTTTCCGTCTACTTACCATATCATGAACATACTTATGTATTACCAAATAGGAAATCAATTTTAATTCATGAACAAAAAAAATTACCCATAGAGTTAAATGGGTTGCATTTGAAAACAGATCATATGGCATGTATTACTACATCAAAGGGTAGAAGAATGATAATTTTATATATGTTAGAGAGATATATAAATATATTTTAAAATTTTAATAAAATTAAATATAGAGGTAAATTTAGATTGATAACGGAAGGTAATAACCTGATAGAAATAAATGGTTTACGTATATCCCTTACACTCATAAGGAAAAGATTTCAAGATATTAAAATAATCATTCCATTAAAATCCCTATTTACAAATAAATTGATCAAAGTGAAAGAGGATTTTTATGTTTTACTAAATAATGTATATAATATTATATATTAATAACAACATAAAAAATTATATAGGGATAAACTTTTGATATTATATTATATAAAAAGCATTCTATTTTTTTCATTTGTAAAGAAATTCAATACATTTCATATAAAAAAATAAATAAAAATTCCTTCTGAAATCCATTGAATGAAAGTAAAATGATGCATAAATTTTAATTTATAATTAATTACTTATCATCTAAATACACTTGGGAAATAATTTTTATAATTTGGAAATTTTAGGGAATGATTTAGAATATAAATTATTAATACATTTAAATGAGGGTTTTAATGTAATGTGTACCTTAACATGAGTCTGACTCATCACACAAATTTTTTATCATTACGAATACTAAAAAATTAATTTATCTGATTATATATAAACCTTTTTCATTTTTATTATTCCTTTTATCTTATATATTACCATATTTTTTCAATTAATTAATCACTAAAATTCATATTAGATGTTTTGATGTTATGCATTTCATATGTCCATAATTAATATGGTTGGTTTATTATAGTCAATGATTATATTATTCTATCATCTTGAGAAAAATAATAAATATATAATTATCATTTTTATTTTTATATTAAACTTTTATAACCATCCATGAAGAATGGTTATGAAATATGAACTATTTTATAATCCTAGAGACGATAAGTCATATGTATATTTGAGTAACAACTTCATTTTTCAATAATAGTGATGGAAATAATATAAGGGTTATTCTGTCATTAAAAATTATAATTTTATCATAAATATCATTTCATTTCTTTCTATAAACTTATATATAATATCGATATGTTTTTTTTTGAAAAAAATCACATCGCTCTATAGAGGTGGTAATCCACACTGTTTTTGACATGATTATTATCGTGGACCTTTTTTGAGGACTAAGATGGTCTAGTGGGGTTAGTGTGGAGTGCCCTTTTTATGTTGTAAAGGAAGTACCAATATTTAATGGTACTGGAGGACGATTTCATGAGGTTAAGTGTTTGTGAAATTAACCCATGTCGGGTACGATGTCCTTAGATGGTCTCCAACAGGTTTATTGTGGAGCTAGAAACACCCAATGACCCTTTTATCCATGGTTCATGGACCTACATTCCAAAGACAAATGCTCATAGATGATTTGGGAAATGACACTTAAGGACTCCATTGGTTAATAAAATGGGAGGTCAGGCTCATCACTCCCTTTTAAGTGGAATTATTTCCTATTATGGGACTTTCTTATAGATTTAAGAAATGTTAATATGTTCATTAATACTCAGTTATTTCCCAAGAATGTTTCCACAGATTACTCCTAGTTTAAAAGGTCAATAATAAATAAATGAGGGTCTAGAATCATCAATATGTATCTGATTTTCTCTATCAATGAGGATATCCTTTTTTCAGATGGATCAGGAATTTCTTTACCGTTTGCTGAGACAATGCAATTTTAAGTTGTGTGATGAGGGACTGTGGATTTATCATTATCTATGGGACATGGTAATTGTTCCAATTATAGGTTCACACCCATAATATGGGATTCCTACATATCCTCATGATAATAATTGGATCCCATATGGTTCAGCACCATTTAGCCGGACATATCACCTTTTGAGGTCTTGTGATGAGGACCCAACTGTGCAGTTTAACATCATGTGACAAGGATGACTAAGAAAAAGATGCATAGTCATGATTTGATGTGGGACATACACTGAGGTAGTCCAAGGTACTTAGAATAAATGTAGTCCTCTGGGTAAAGAAAGACCCTAATGGGAATATGGCTCGAAAAACATTATGGAATGTTTTGATGATGGGTTTAGACCTCAGAGATGCTTCAATCACATCTTAGTTAGTTTGGAAAAAAATACCTCATAATTCATTAATATGGTACTTACACATAGAATCTTTCCAGAAAGGAGGAATGATTTTGGACTTACATCGGTGGAGAAGGCCCTTTTTGAGATAATGTTTGGGCTAATACAGTAAAGGAGGACTTAATAAATTGGGGGTTCATGATTGGGGTTAACCCTTAACACTACTACAAAAATGGGAAAGGGAAGCTCTACCACTTTAACAGCACTAAAAAAGTGCTGATAAAGGGAACTTTTAATAGTGCTAAAAAAAGCGTTGTTAAAAGTGTCCCTTTATGAGCGCTTTTTTTGGGCGGATAAAAGCCCCCCTTAATTAGCCCTTCTTTAGTGCTATTAAAGGGGACCCCTTTATTAGTGCTTTTTTAGTAGCACTGATAAAGGTGGGTTTTATCACCGCATATTTTTCTAGTGCTGATAAATGTGTATATATAAAAAATAATAAAAATAATATATTTATATAAAAGTATATTTACATTGATATAAATATAATAAATATGTTTCAAAATATGTTTTATATCGATTTTTTTTGTCGTAGACCCAAAATGGACACCCCAAAGCAGAAATTATGGTCATTTGTTGTAATTAAAGTCTTTTTTGTAATTTTAAGAATATGATAAGGTTTTACAATGATCACCATAGTGTAGGTCTTGTCGCAAGATTTGATTTGATATGTGGTTGAGGGAAAACGGACACCCGGAGTAGAAGTTATGTTAAAACGGACCCCTAGAGCCAAACTTATGATTGTTCAGAGGGTTTTTGGTCATTATTAAACCTCAAATAATGTGAGAAGGGGTTAGGTGATCAAATAAGTGTGTAAATTCTCAAGAGCGTAGATTTCATATGTGTTAGAGCCAAAATGGACACTCGGAGTAGACGTTATTGTCGTTTGAAATTTTGCAACTCTCGTATCTCCTAAAAACCTTAGAAACCATCAACTCACTAAAACAGGCATAACTTCTACTCCATTTGTCCTCTTGAGCACTGAGACTAGTAAAATCGAAGCCCACAAAATGGGTGATGACCACATATAGTCAAAACCATTAGAATATTACATGAACTAATGATATATTAGTTATAGAACTCCAAAAATATTCCAACTTCAAACAGCCATAACTTCCGATGCGGGTGTATGTTTGGGCTCTACCACAAATCAAATCGAATTCAACGAAGAGATCTATGCAGCAGGTTGACTAGGACATAGCTGAAGTCACATCTAGAAACCTAAATTCCCAAAAACCCGCCAGAATAATATATGGGTGGGGATAGGTTATAGATAGCCCCTTGATTCATTGGTTTTCTAATGGGACTAATCAGTTGGATAAAATTAGTTAAATGGGATTCTGGTGTATACTTGCCCACTAGTTTTAAACAATATTGTGAAAGGTCTTGATATTATCTATTTTCATGATTCCTGATATCATGAAATTCAATAATTAGTAATTTCCTTCATTAAAAATTTAGTTGTTTTTATCCATGAAATTTTCGCAATGATATTATCTATGGATGCATTTTCATCCTCAACACTACTATAAAAAAGCCCCTTATCAGTACTAGAATAATCATTTATCAATGATAGAAAAGAATTGATAATTTGAGCATGGTTGATGGCACGAATATTTTACTAGTGCTATAAAATAACTATTAAAGGCCCCCTTTAATAGTGCTAAATAGTAGTTGATAATGGCCCAACTGATAAATGGTATATAAAAAAATTTTGCGCCCCACCAACCCCCGACATCAACACCCACACCCCACTTTATCAGTTATTTTACCACCACTTTATGAGCACTTTAGATAATCCCAACCTCTCGCACATGCCCCGATCTCTATGGATTTTTGAACCCTAGACCTCCATCATATATATCAATGCCTTTTCAACTCCCTTGTACTATTTTTAATCATTTTATGATATATATATATGTGTGTGTTTTGTTACATGTTTTATGCATATATTTAAATATATCTTTATATGTTAATAAATAAATTTTATTTTTAAATATGTTTAATTATTGTTTTATAAAAATAAATTTTATATGTGAATTAATATATATATATATATATATATTAGATTATCAATAACATCACATTTTGGAAAATTATAATATTTCAATTCAATAATATCAATTTTAATGTAATTCCTAGGAATAAATCTATCCCCCCCCAAATAGGCAATACGACCCCCACAAATGACCCAAAAAATGATAAAATTTAGGAGTAAACCAACTAAAAACTCAGTTTTGAAGGAAGATTAGGTATTTTTGCCTTTAAAATTTTTCCAAAGGTTTATATGGGTCACTAAAGGTATTGATCTCAACAAAAGGTTTGATTTTATATGTGGTATATCTCAAAATCACGCCTGAATCAAAAGTGATGGTTCTTTGATGTTTGAGTTACGTTTTCAACTTATTTTAGATCTTATATTAATTTTTTTTATTTTTTTGGGCTTCAATGTTTTATTAATTGATTAGTACCCAATAATAATTAGAAAATTATTAATTAAAAATATTTTTTTAATTATTTTATAATTTATATCTTGTAAATATCATAAATATTATGTGTAAATGTCAATTTTCCTTATCTAAAACATATTTTTAAAAATATATATTATTTATATATATTTATTTATATATTATATTTAACGATATATAATTTTTTTGATGTATTTTTATCATCTCTTGTAAAAAATGATGATTAGGGGGGTCCTTTATCAGCACTTCTAAATAAGTGCGGATAAAACCCCCCTTTATGAGCATTTGTTTACAAGCGCGGATAAATGAGCCCCTTTAATATCACTTTTTTAGAACTTTTAAAGACCCCCTTTAGCAACTCTTTATTATTAATAACAAAAGGGGTCCTTAATAGTGTTTTTTCTAGTGTTGTTAAATCCCTAATGCTAGATAAAACTAGTTTTGTAGTATTACAAGGTATCAATTAAATTATTCACATTTTAAATTATTTACCATACCATATTGGTTATACCTTATCCAGTTATGATGTTCTTTTTGTTGATTAAATTTCATGAATTTTCAATAATTTACATTTCCATTTTTATTATTCTTGTAAACATTTTGACATGAAATGTATGTTATGTTATTTACATTTCCATGATTATGCATATTAATTAATGATAGCTTCCATTATATGTAACTTGTAATTAGTATTTGAGATCTCCATTCTTTCAATTCCATGGAATCCATGAAGTGTACTATGAATGATATGAAATGATATTCTAGAGGGAATAATGATTTTATAAATATAATTTTTTATAATTTTTTTTTCAAATGTATTATAGGAATCTTTTATATATCTAATTTACCAATACTAATAAACTATTTGGTCATCAAATATGTTTTTCATTGTATAATATTCCATTATAATAAAGAAGATACGGGAGCTAGGCTAATGGGTTCAAGGTCACTACATTTGGTATTAGAGAGAGATTACTATAAACCATGGGAAATAGATTTAGGAAAACAAATACTAGAGAACATAACCATATTATAAACGTTGAGGATAATTATTCAAGAGAATCTTATTGGATTGGTTAGTAATATATTCTATGTGTTTTACTATATAAACATCTTTATTTTTATACAACTAGTGAAAGTGGTTTTCTCACTGTTGTAAATATGGGTAATAACTCTAAAATGGGACCATTGGGTTAGAATTGATCTTCACTTAGTCCATAAAAAAGATTTACTATGCACCAGTTTTTCCACTATTGGGGGATATTCTTGGGATAATTCAATTTTATTTACAAACCATTAAGAATGATTTGAATAGATGTTGATAATTAAATAACAAGGTTAAACCGGAGGTGTATTATATTGAATATATCATGTCTTGATTTATACATCGTATAATTGATTATATGGTTTTCCTACCATAATTATTATTTCTCAAACTATTCTTTTTTGTTTTACTAAATGGATGGAACATGAATGAATCATGTTAACATTAAATATATGTGAAATGTTGTGACTATGATAAACTAAAGGTTATGCTTCCATAATTAAAACATATAATGAATATTAATAATTATTTATCCAAAAATGTAGCCAACAAATTATACCATAACCAACTCTTGAACTCACAGGATATTTTTCATTCAAGGAGGGATTGATGGAGACCATAGAGGAAATAAGGGTTTATTCCCTTCATATCAGTTGTATGGAAAGAGGCACCCAGTAATATGTATGAAGGAAATTTTAAAATGTTTTATGTGTGTAAAATAAGTTAATAAATCAATGAATTCCTGAGGAAAAATGATGATAACGATGAAAAGAATTAAATCTCATCAATGGTATCCATTTATAGTTCATTGGATTAGATGTGGGGATCCTAGGAATTATCTTATTCAATTCCCTTATTTGAATTTTAAATCATGTACAAAAAAGGGCCTATATTTAAATGAAATGGATGAATTATAGGATTAAATATTTAAATTGCACATGTTTTTTACTAATGTTTTTTGGTTATAAGAATTATGAAACATCTAAGGATTTTATTAAATGTTAGAAGAATATATGTCTTTATTAACATCATAGTTATGGATGACATTATGAATTTATGAGTTTAAGGTTGATCATATGTTAAAAGTATTAAAACCCCCCATTTTAATTTTTTTATGTTTGGAATTTCAAATGATTAGGAATATTTTTTGAAAATATATATGGGAATACAACTTATTGGTTTTGTATATGAAAGAGTTATTTGAGGAATAATACTATTAAATTTTCTTAGACATGAGATAAAAGGTATTGGTAACCTACAATTTACCTTATCTATGATGTTATATTAATTTTTGTTCATCACAATTGGTGAACATTATAGAAATTATATTAATATAGTTTTATAAAATGGGAAACTTGTATGTCTAGTGGAAAGTCATTACATCTAGTGAAGGACATGGAGGTTGAACCCCCAACTAAAGGAGGATAACTCTTTATTTCCTACCACATTCTTATATCCTGTTATGGTTAATTTTTATTTTTATTAGTTAAAATATTTTATAAATAAATATTAATGATGAACCAGTGGTGTTAATATTGAGTCTTAGAGATTAATGTATTATATTGGATATCTTTTCCGAATAATATTGGATATGGTAAATAGTTAGAGATAGATGGAATAAATTTTCACTATTTTAAATGTCATAAGATGTGTTAAGAGTGAATTTTAGTGCATTATACATTAAAATTAATTGATGTATATTCATTTCGTAGAGTAAGAGTTGAATTAGAAATTAATCGAAGCATAATAAAAATATGAAAATGTGTTTATGAAATAGAAATATGTCAATAAAATATATTTCGTTAAATTATTAAATAGTTAAATAATTCCCCAACATTTGAAAAAGGATCTTGGAATAAAAAAGTTATCATATTTACATCATGTTTAAGGAATGAAATGGTCTTTTAAATCATTATATATTTATGGTTTTATGATCCTTGAGTATCCTTTTGTAATTAACTTTATTGCGATTAATGAACTCTATCACTTTTAATAATTATATATTATTTTCTCCCATATCTATATATTCAATTTCCACCATTTTTATCCAACTTATAAAAATAGTAATGTGTTATTCAATATGAAATTCATACTTCCCTTTCTCCCTAATTAAGATGATATTTTATTAACCCTTATTATAATGTTGGTTTTCAACAAAGGAATTTTCAAATATCAAACCCTTGATTCCTGAGTGTAAGATCAAATTTTTAGAATGTAATTTATTTAATGTTTGCATAATTCAACACCCAAAAATTGTAAAATATTATCATTGTATTTGATAGTGTCTTTTACACAAAACTACAAGCTTAAATAACCCACAAATATATATTACTTTATATTTAATCACTGTGATATCTTGTTAAAAATGAAACCCCAGTCTAAATGAACCACAATATAACATAGCATTATAAAAGAGCATTTAAAATAGATTTTATGAAAATTAATATTTTAATATTGATTATTTTTAAAAATAAACATCATTTCAAAGAGAAGGAAATGTGCTCTCAGAAGATGTATTGTTTTTTGAAAGGTGTTTTAGTGAGGATTTGTGTTTAATATTTAAATTGAATTTTAAAAATTTGAGAAAATTTATTTGACCAAAAGGAAAAAAAAAATTTGAAATAATAATATCATAATTTTCTTAGTGTGATTTGTTTTATTTTTTTAAAAGTTTCTTTTCCCAATGAATAATGAAAAAAATTGTTTTAATAGAAAAAATTATTTTATTTTAAATTATATAAAAATATAAATTATTTTTAAAATTATTTTTAAAGTAAAATTTGTTCAACTATATTATTAAAAATACAATTTAAGTCGTTGGAATCAATTTTATTATGAATTTTCTTATTAAAAGCTTCCATACATATGGGAATTTTTTATTTGAAAACCTGCTTTGTCATCTCGTATGGGGGTATAATTTGAAATTGGATTAATACACTTATGTGTACCAAATTGAGAAAGATGTATTAGATATTATAAATCTTAATATGTTTTATTTTATAATAGGGTTATGTTATTTTTTGAATATTATGAATAGTAAAAGAGGTATAAATTAATTACCAAATTTAATGTAAAAACTTATTTACTAAGGGATAACCTACGAAGACAAGGTTTTTAAATAACCTACTAACTTTTCTGAAATTCATTTGATAGCTATATTTACATATTATAATTTATAAGGGTTGGTAGAGACCCATTTTTTGGAGTATTTTCATGATAAAAAACATGGGTGTAATTGAATATTTTGAAAATTTTCATGCGTGTAATCTTCTCCCTATAAAAGGCCACCCACTCTCATCCCCTCTTGAAGCATACAAATACATTTGGTTTTGGGAATCCCTAAATAATCATATCCTTAATCATATAAAAAATATTATTTACCTTGGTTTTATTTTTAATCTATCCTATAAATTATTTTTGTGTAGACAAAAAGAAGATCCTAGAATAAGAAGTAACATTCTGAAATAAGAATTTTAATTTTATTTCATCTTCAACATCCCTAAATTATTATTTAATCATAAAAATATAATAAAACAAATATACCAAATACTGAGATATTAATATTTAAATTTAATAATATATATCCATCTCCACTTCCATAAAATGGGAGATGAAACCGTTGATCGTGTGTATGGCAGACTACCACCATGTGAACCAATGTAATTCATTTTCCATCACCTTATTTCATGTATGGATATAATGAAGGATTTAACCCATTTATATTTTATTTAAGATATTATTATGCTTCTAAATAATAATATTACATATACCTTCTTACTTTTTAGGCAGTTTAAAATACAATAATGAGGTTCATGTGTACGGTGGACTACTACTTCACAAAGCGGTGAGATTCATTTTTTCATGTAAAGTTTAAATAGAAATAACAAAGGATAAAATTAAAAAATAACTATCATATACATGAAATTATATCGATTCTATAATTTTATGATATCACCCAATTCCTTATACTTTCACTCATTTAAGTAATGATATCGTCGCTCTGGCGTACGTATGGAATTCCATCTCTACAAATCGATCTGATTCGCTTTCCATTTACAACCTTCAATAATGATTTTAAAAATGTTTACAATAAATCACTATGATATTTATAACCATAACACCATTATGGAGATGATTTATGTATATCATATACATAATAACCTGAACATTCATTATAAATCAATAATGAGAAATCATGATAATTAACGCCCAAAGTAATGAACATAATGAAATATTATTAAAAAAAACTAGTAAAATTATATAAGTGAATCATATATGATATTATAAATATTAATATTATTCTATTATAAATTTATAACTTGATTTAAACCAATATAAGATGTTAATATATGTTTGACCAAAAGGAAGCATGTGGTAAGGGACTTCACCTCAATTTCTCTTCATTAAGGAAATTAAAATGTTATACACTAAATTTCATTTATATAGTGTATATAATGAATATTTTTCAAGTAATATAACGAATAATTTATACGTCATTGTATTTTAAATTTTAATTTTATATTTTTCATCTAAGGGTATTTTAATTCAAAATTATAATGCGGTAATTAATTTCATAACTCAATTTCTTTTCTTTGGGTTATATTACTTCTTCATTGTATTTGGAATGATAAGTTTATGTCTGTAAATTATTTTTAATATATTACAATTTATTTCCAATTTTTTTAGGTGGATAAACATTTTATTCAAATAATTTATTCATTAATTAATTATCACTTCAATGTTATAATCTATATAGAGGTTTATTTTACAATATCATTTTTATCATGATTATTTATACATGAATTAGTTTTAAATGAAATTATATGATATTTGAATAATATAATTATTCAATTTTATTATCATACAATTACTCATTATTTTTTCATGTAATAAGTTCCATTTTTTTACTCTTTAGAAATTAAAAGTATGAGATTATTTTAATAAAATCCAACTTCACTTCTATCTGTAGTCGAAAATAATTTTTAATCCAAAATTATGTTCTATAAAATTGATTAAATTTTATTTTAATATTTTTTAATTTATTTATTAACCAATTTAATAATTTTTTATTTAAAAAATATAATGGAATCTTCACGTCTTTTTCCAAACAAGCCTCGTTTGGATTTTATAAAAAATCTAAAATGTATCATTTTTAAGTTATACAATGTGTACAAAATTTCATCCCATCATGACCAATAAATCTTTTAAATAATATTTTAACAATTTACAATTTTATTTTTATATAAAATTAGTTTCAAATTTTTTTGGAAAATTTTAGTCGTAAAAATTTTATTTTCCAAATTGAAAAGATATTATCCTCAAAAATGTTTTTAAATATCTTGTTATGATATTTCTATTACTGAATGAAAACAACCATTTATTTTACTTATACTCTAATGGTGATATATTTTATTAAAACTATACTTATTATTTCTATAAATATTTTATTAATATTTTAAATAAGTAATATTTTGACATTCACTTTGTTGAATCATTTTTATTTTCATTAACATTCATTTCAAATATTCAATTTTTTGTGATCATTGGATGTTAAATTTCCACTATATATAGATATTATTTATCATGGATATTCTCATTTCATTAACCATATATAATATCTTTATATGATGTTCTCTGTTGAATGTTATTTGATAAAATGGATAAATATGAATCTTTTACAAAATAAAAATATTTGATGATAAGGCATATTGTTCATGCATTAAATCGATTATTCGATATATAAGGAATTATTTGGACATGTAGATATAGGTGGGACCTAATTATATATTCCCCTCACTACATCAATAGTATCATGAGTTGAATCAGTTTTCTAGCCTTTGTTAAATGGGTTTTTGGTATATTCTTACCCATCAATTTTAAACAAACTTATGAATGGTCATGAAAATAGAGGTTTTCTTGATGCCTAAGATCATGATGTAAAAGAATTAATCATTTTTTCTTCAAGAATTCATTTTTTATTATCCATGAATTTTCATATGATATTATCTATGGATACATTTATATTCTCAGTTTATCATTTAAATTACATTTGTTTTTTGTTTTCTACATTTTCACATTGATTATTACTTATCTAACAGAGATTATCATGTTATTGATTAAATAGAATATCTATTTAGTTATTTATCATTACATATTTAATATGCTAGTCAATTTATCCAAATAAAATATCTTCTCATTTATTTATTATACAATGATTATTCTCATTGATTCATGATAGTTTCTATTGTAGTTAACACTTACTTGAAATTTGATCTCATCCTTATTTTATTCCCATTACCATAAATCCATGAAAAAACTATGGTTGATATGAAAGGATATTTTATCCAGAATAATGATATTAGTGAAAATAAATGTTATAATTTTTATTTGAAAATTTAATATGGGAATCATTTATGTATATAGTTTAGTAATACTGGTAAAGTATTTGGTTATTCGAGATGTACTTCCTGGTATCTTATTCCAAAATAATAAGTAATAAATTTGGATTTGGGTTACTCGATTTAGGGTCATTATAATTAATATTTCTATTATAGACCAAAAACAACCATACGTTCAAAAATTAATTCAACGAAGGGTGATAATTTCATTAGGACATCGTAATCATTTAGAGTGGTCCCATGGTAGATAGAGTATTGTGTTTTAGAGGAAAACATAATTAGGGGATTCGGATTATTGATAGAGGGGGTGAAATTACATCACATTTTAATGAAAAAAGATAGTTGAGTAATCAGGTTAATGTATTTTTAAATAAATTTTTTCTTGTCTCATGGTTTTATGTGTTAAATTCCTCATTTACATAATAAAAATTAAATTTTATACTAGTTATGTAGGTAATGGATTATATATATATTTATTCTCCTAATATAGAGGAGTAATATCCTTCTCAACATATTGATGCACTCAATCCAGATGAACAATATGTTTGTCCACATGTTGATGCTAACAACATTAAGGAATAACAAATTGAAAATATTGAAATTGAGGAAATAGTGTAAGGTCAAAACCTATATACAAAAAAAAATTGTTGGTCATAGTAAAAATATCTTAAACATAATGTTTATGGTAAGAAGTATATGACTAAACTTCAACGGTATATGGAATGTTCTCGTCCAAATTTTAATGAAAACAAGTCTATTTCTATTAGTTACATTAGGTCCACTACCCAAATGAATGTTCCAAATAATGTGTATTTGAGGAATATGGTTTCTCATATGATGAAAGAGATAATTTGGGAATATATTGGGGTAAAATTATGATTTAAATTATATATTTTAATACAAATTAAAATAATTTAATGTTCATTTGATCTTCATTAATGGTCACTACAAAGGATCATAAATCCTTTTAGATAATTCTTATAAATCATAATTTCAATGAAGTATAAGGGAAAGTAAACCTACACCCACTAGGTATTTATGCACACATTATAAACTAAGAAACATGTAATGTGTTTATTGGTCTAAATGAAGAGGCATCATTTTGGGTACATTACGAATAGTAATAAATTAGTTGAAAATACAATTATAAATCACTTTGTTTTAGAGTTTTTAATTTATGAAATAGAAATCATATTTTGAAAATAATAACTATACAAAAAACCTATTTATACCTTCTATAAATCAAGGATAGGGTACACATCATTTGAAATAAATGGTATGCAGTTTAATTCCACAGTAATAAATCTATGTGTCATTAAATAAAAATTAATTTATGTTCTATTATTTATATGTTTATTTATGAATAAAAACCCCAAAAAATTTTATCCCACATCATCTCTTATAGAATGAGGATGATATTAATAAAGATGAAATAACTAAATATGAAAAAACACAATGATTAGTTCTAATTTAAATTAATATTACACAACAATTAAAACATATTTTCATAAATTTTTATCTAGATTATAAATAATAATTATTATATGTTTCCCCTAGGCGTGAAATCTAGTGGTTGCATGTTTGTGGGTCTCATGGGAAGTCTTAGGTTTGAGTCTTGCCAAGTATTTTTAGGAAATATGTGTCACCATTTTTCATTTTAATCCCCCTCCATGAATAGTTGTAATAATTTGAATAGGTTTCACCTAATGAATTTCAACATTAATAATCAATGAAGTGGATACAAAAATATGTTCAAGTTAGTGGTTCAGCTTTTTTATTGTCACCTCAAACAATTTTTTTAGAAAAGAAAAACACAAGGGAATGAAGATAATAAAATGGATGAGATATAAGGGAAAATAAATTTTTTAGAAGAAAAACTCAATTGGTATCCTGATTTGTTAGAGAATTTTATTGAAAGAAATCTAAGAAAAGATACTACACAACTAAAACCACAAAATGAAGATTTATCCCCCCCCCCATGATTTTAGGCTTTTCATTCCCCTCAATGGTTTTTCTTACTATAGGTAATCAATTTTTTCAAAAAAGTTTTTGTGAAATTTGAATTATATAGATATGGATACCTTTCCTATAAAAATATTCTATAGGGTGAAATTTTTTGTTTTATATCTATTAGTACCTATACATCACCTTGATGTGGTGGATATGATGTACAATATCTAGGTTTATGTTCTACAAACACAAAAATAACTTCCAAAATATCATTAGAGGAAGTACCATATATGGATGTCCAAAATTCATTTTATGGGAATATTTCAACAATATCCTAAATTTTATATAATATTTAAATTTATTGGGGTCACATTATGTAAGATAGACATCTCAATAATGTTTACATTTTAATATTTACAGGAATTTCACTCCTACTCCACTACAAAAGGACACTCACACACCTCCCTTACTCACAACTCTCAACACACATCAGATCATAAAACCCCTGAAAATTAGATAAAAACATACATCCTCTCAATCTAGAATCCTTAATTTTTTCATAAACAAAACCAAGTTGTTTATTTTGGTTCAAACCAAAAGGAATTTCTCAAAGAAGAGGTAACACCCTTCCATAAGCTATTTTGATTTATTTAATTCCTCCACCCCCTAAATTATTATTATTACATTATTATATAATAACCCATCTATCCTAAATAATATTATATTTCTTTATTCTAATTTTTTACCTACACATAAACACACTTCCATCAAATGGGTAATGAACTTATGGTTCGTGTGTACGACGGACTACCACCTCACGAAACGAAGTCTTTCAGTTTTCTTTTACCACCTAAAATGGTTGGGAATTATGATGTAAATATTATTTTAAAATTATGAATATTAATATATAATAAATTTATGATTCAATAATTATTATAAAACATTCCTTCATTCAGTTCATTTTTTGTAAATATGATAACTTCATTTGTGGACTTGTTGACTAAGACCTCCTCAAAGTGATGCGATTCTTATGCACCATACATGGAATGTATTAAGAATGGTTTTAGAAACATTTTATGATGTATTCAAAGTAATAAGTCTAATAGAATTATAATATATATACATAAATATATTTAATTTACTTTATTTACATTATTATTTTTCAATACGGTAATAAAATTGAAATAGTGTTCAGACATACATACAACCTACTGTCTCCATGAATGGTGTATTCCATTTCATATTTATAAATTTTATAGATTATGAAAAATAATTTTATAATTAATACATATAATTTTTAAATCATTTTTCAAATTCTTTAAATAATTAAATAATGATCTATATAAGAGGATCATGAATTACAAGTCAAGACAAATACTAAAAACAAAGCATGTATTATATGAAACACAACATTAACATGAATTTGTTAAAAAATCTATAATATAAATTCATAAAAATAATAATATATGGGATTATATATAATAATATTTTTATTTAATATATTTAAGAGAAATTAATACTATTTATACATGAGTTTTTAATGTGTATGAAGAAATTCAATACATAAGGTAGGGGTTTTTCTTGTCTCACATTTATTTTCTATGAGACACAAGCCATGATCACTGCCTATTTCATACATGTGGTGTTTATGCTACACAAGAAAGTATTTTATTATTATTATACTTATAATTATTGGTTTTTACATATCTATTTGAGTATTTATCTTCATGGGTTTTATGCTTCAAAATTTACCAAATCGATAAAGTGGTTTTTTTCAATTTTCCTTCTTTAATATACATGCCATGTTATACGCATATACTTTTCTATGGGGTGTATCTAATAACAATTTTCATGTTATATCATGAATATAATTCTTTTAATGATATTTTAAACTTCATTTAATGTTATTTCTAAATTGTTTTTAATTTTGAGTTACCAATGTGGGAGTAGTTTAATACTACAATCTCATCATGTATCGGGATTATTTATGATTATGTGTCTATTGATGAAGTATTATGATAAATATCTCAATAACTCTCTAAAATTTTGTTGTCCTATTTATATTAATGAAATATTCATGATTTTGTTTTAAAAATCCTCTCTTTGTTACTTATGATAATTAAGAAAATGTTTTATGGAAATCTCACTTTATTTATCTTCAATCGGATATCAGTTTTATTACAAAATACATGTCATCTAAAAATGTTTAAAAAAGTTTTTTTAAATTACCATTTCATCTCATTTTCAAGTAAATTTATTTTAAAATTTATGTTTTATAATGGTGTTTAAAATGGGTTTCAATGAATCCTTTTTATGATTGCGAGGTTATTTTAAAAGAAAATGGTTTTCAAAAGGTTTTATTTTTTAAAAAGAATTTTCAAAGTGTAAATGATATTTTCCTCAATAAATGTTTTAAATCATTTTTATATATTAATTTATATGTTTTCATTTTTTTATGAAAATGATTTTTATTATTTTATTTGTTTTAAAAAGTGAATTTCAAAGAAAAGTTATTTCCCTTGAGAAATGCTCCAAGTGATCTTTAAAAATACTTCTCCATATAAGATGGAATGCTTTTATATTGTTTATGATTTATTTGGGACATGATAAACAAATAAAATTCATATTAATTCTTGAATAGTGTATGTTTTGATGGAATTCTTTTTATGTCTCGTGTTTCTCTTCGGTTGGTTATACAATGATAAATGATTGTGAAACCCACTTACTTTCACAAGTTATTCTTGGATTAAATAATTCTGAAACAGATTTATTTTCTATAGGTTATTATATGATGAAATTTTTATGATACCCATGTCATTTCATGGGATGTGATATGCATTTTATGAAACCCATCTATATTTATGGGTTAGGATATGATGAATTTTTTATTATCTAATGGCACATGTATGAGAAAAAAACTATGTTAAGGTGGGACTTATATTTCCCTCTAATTAAATGGGTAAATATTTATATCTGTTGATAAAATTAAGGAAATAATTATATGGGCATGATCCAAAATAGTAAATAGGTGTATCTTGATCCATAATTGGAAACATATGTGTCCTGATCCACAATGGGAAAGAGGTGTATCCTGATTCACAATGGGAAACATGTGTCTCATAATGGACAATGGGATGTAGGTTTGTCCTAATCCTTAATGGGAAATAGTTGTTTCCTGGTATTTAATGGGATACATGTTTGTCTTGATCAACAATGGGAAAATGGTGTCTCTTGGTCCACAATATTGATGGTCTTGGTAGTTTACTATGACACATGAAATGGTTCTCTATATTTACTATTTTTAACACTTATATTATAAAGTATTATGGTTCATGATTGATTAAGGATGATTTATAATCCTTATGATTCATGTCTGATGAACTTCCAATATTTTGGCCATGTCTCATTATTGTGAACTTTGATATGTAGTGTATGATCTTCAAATGTTATTCTTATATTCTCGTACCCTTATGTTAATTTTATGCTTATGTATCTCCTTTATCTACCCTTAATAAAAATTTGAACCCAAATGTTTATTATGTTTCTTTTTCCCAGGTAATGAAGATAGGTTTAAAGTTTGTGTACTAAAGGGGATGCTCATTAAGGGAATATAAAATATCATTCACCAAGCTAGAAGAATTAATTCCACGTTTCCAATGATCCAAAATAATTATGGTCCTCAGTCATTTAGTTTTCTAAAGTAATGAATATTCATCTAAAATGATGTAATATACTTATATGTTAAGCCTGGTTCACTATAGTTGGAAACAAAATAATATTTCAGTAATACTTTGGAAACTAGAACGAGAAAAAATTAGTGATATCCCTAGGTATATTTATAAGTATTTTTGTAGGGATTTATCTATGGATAAGCCAAAAGTTATGTAGATTTAAAAGTAGGTGTCATGATTTTGGAACCCTATAAGTATTGTTTCATGATTATATGGTTTTCTGCTATGATAAGTGTTTGTCACCTTATGATTTTTGGTTTTAGTAAATCGAAGAAACTATAAGGATCTTGGTTGACATTGAATGTTTCAGATGAGAAATGTATGGGAATTATTAAAATCAATTTCTTAAGTTGAAATATCATAAATAGAATCAAGAATCTAGTTTGATTATTAGTTATATTGTTTAAGATAATGTGACTGAAAATGAAATGATAAAGGTATGGGATGTTATAATATTATTTTTTACATTATACATAAAAACCATGATTATATTGAGGTTGATGAACCTTACGAGATGATTGATATTTTACATTCAAGGAAAGAGGTTTCCAAGAATAATATGATGAAGAATGATTAATGGTTTAAGAATACTTTTGGATTATTGAAGTATATATGTTATTGGATTCAAATATTATGTTATAGAAATCATGAAATAAAATATTATTTTAAATATAATTTTTCCATTATGGATTCAAAATAATATTTTGAAATGTTCTAAAGAATTATAAAAGTGATTTAATGGTAATTTGATGTACTTGGAAAACCCATGATTAAGGGAAAGATAACCCTAAATATGTTCCCTATTTTAAGATAATCAAGTTAGGATAAAGATATTTTTAATATGCATAAGTAAATTTAATGGTACTAATTACCTTCAGAATAATTTAATATTTATTGATTAGTGGTTTATGCTACCATTGATTAAGTTTAAAACATTTTTTTTGATTTAAAGAATATATCTGAAAAGCATTTGAATAAGGAAACATGCATGTTTTAAATAATGATTTTGGGTAATTCATGTAATTATAATTTTTCAATAAAATGAATGATGTAGGTATCAACAAGTTTGGTATATGAGAAAAAATAGATAATTTATGATATACAAGGGATCAATTATATGTTTTTTAAGAAATTTTGTGACCTTATTTATAAACTTTTTTACTTTAATCATTAATACGGGTTATAAATTTAACTATTAATGAATGTTTTAAGTTAAACATAATATGATATTTTAGAGATTAAAATATTATCTCACCACATGAGAATTTATACATATTGGATAACATGTGCTAACTTTTTTTTATTTTAACTAAAGACATATGAAATCACCTATCATTCTATTTATGGATTTTATGATTATATAATGTTTCAGGAATGAAAAAGTTACCTTCATAACATGTAATAAGATATTATGTAGAAATTGATCAAGGAACAAAAAAGGGTGATATTGTCCTGAAATCAAGAAAGTATATCTTCTCATACAAATTATTCAATTATAGGAAAAAGCGTCATAAAATTAAAAAAATCCAATTATCATCATTTTCATTGATATTAATTAACTCTTTGAGACTTCTTTAGTTTATGGTTTTGTGATTTTTAACCTTATATAAATTACCACCTTTCATTTGATCAGTGGTATTTTTTAATCTCATTAACTATTTATGTTTTTATTCCATATTTATGTTTTCACTTTACAACTATGTACTCCTATGTATAAACCTAGTTATGAGTTAATTTGGGTAACTATTATGTTTCTAACATTCTCTTTCTAAAGAATTTTTGAGTATTCATTTATATTATTTGGGTTTCTATGAAAGAAACTTTCAAGTATTAAACCATTGATAACTCAGATATATTTAGAGGGAAAAATAATTTTTTAGGTGGTGAATGTAACCACCTGATATTTTTTTAATTTAATTGAATTAATTTAATCATTTTTATGTTTTTCATTTCACACAACACTGAATATATCATTTTTTATATGAAAGCGCTATGTTTTTCTTGTGTTATACGCAACACCAAGTTAATCATGCACTATATGTAACACTTATATTATCATGTGTTACATGAAACACTATGTTTGGATTATGTTACGTGCAATACCAAGTCCCTTTTATAGCATGTATTACACACACTTTTTTGTTTTACTGAACTAAAATATACCATTAATATATTTATTAAGATATTATTATAGTTATCGCCTAGACATTGGAATGGAAGTTACGAAGAATATTGAATCAATGGTAAAACTTTTATTTAGAAATATAAATAAAATGAGTCCTTTGGTTATCAATTAGTTATAAATGAATGTAAGAACTATTAGAAAATAAATAATTTACTATTCTATGAAAACTATTTTTATTTTTTCAAACACAATTTTATCTCAATAAATTATAAAAACCTTTTTGGTATTAATTTGTTTAATAAAATTTATATAGTATATATTGAATAAATTTTTTTATACTTTTCTAACACATTTTATATGTATAATAATAGAATAAATTTAATTTTCTGAATAAAAAGATGCATTTTTCTAAAATGTAGTTTTACCACCTTTTAATGGAGAACCAATTTTAAATCTTAATTTGGAAACATTAACAATTTTTATTTGAAAAAATAAAATTCATTTTTGAAATCATAAAATCAAAATATACTTTGGGTTAATTTTTTATATTTTTTTAGAAATTTCATTTTTTGCTGAATTGTGATAAATACTGAATTTTATTTCAAAAATACTTTTTTGTCAAATTTATCTATATAGTTAAATTATATATTAATATTTTATGGAAGTATAATTAGGTTAATTATTCATAAAATATTCTAATTTACATTATTGGAACCAATTTTACATTGAAATTGGATATAAAATTATTTTAATCTTTTGGACCTTTTTTCTTTAAAATCCCACATTCATGACACATATGTGAGATTATTTTTAAATTAATTTTTACCAAATTTGTTCCTTGAATTTTGAAAATTAGATTATATATTTTTATTTATTCTAATTTATAATATCTATTTATTTTCATTTATTTTTTTACCAAAATGATTAGTATAGTTAATTGAAATTAATTACAGTGATTTAGGTAAAAACAAGTTCAATAACTGGCTAAACGTTATCTTAAAGAAAATAATATCCAATAAATATGTTTGAAATTCATTTTATGGATTTATTTAGACAAAATTATTCCATTTATCTAAAATAGAAAATTATTGTAGTTGCATGAATAATGGGATACCTCTCAATGGTTTGTACCTTTTTATATTTACAATAATTATACTCCTCCTCCACTATAAAAGGGCATTATCCCCCCCTCACTTACACACTCATCTCAAGCCATTTTGTATCAAAAAATACCTAAAAATGAGATCCTATGTTCCCTCCTATAAACCTTGAATCCTCACTTTGTTCAGATAGTAAACCATGTTATTACTATAGTTCCAATCTAAAGGATTTATCTAAAGAAGTGGTAAAATCCTTCCACAATCTCTTTTGTTTTTTTTCGTTCTCCACACCGTCAATTATTATAATCACATTATAAAATAAAAACATAATTATCATAAATATACTTATACTTTTTTATTATAAGTTTTATACACACACCCACGCAAACTTCCATCAAATTGATAATCAACTCACTGTTCATGTGTATGGAGGACTAGTGCCTCGTGAAACGATGTAATTTGGTTTTCTTTTACCACCTATAGTGGTTGGTAGATGTGATGGAAATAATATTTTTATATTATATATATTATATTAATTATTTATTTATTATTATTTAATTATTAAAAAACTTATATTAAAGATATAAATGTTTTGTATATATTATAACATTGTTTGTGGGTGTGTGGACTACCACCTCCTCAAACTGATGTAATTCGTTCACACTTCTCATGGAATGTAATTAAAATGTGTTTAGTGGAAGTATATGATTTATATTAAATAATATTTTTACTATTATTTTCATTTATATATATAAATATATTTCATTTACTTAATTTCTTTCAAATAAAATGATAAAATGGAAATGATATTCATTCGTACATATGGCATACTATCTCCAAAAACAGTGTATTCCATTTCATATTTTATTATTTTATAGATTATTTTAAATACCTATATACTGAATTTATATTATATTTAAATCATTTTTAACATTATTTAAATATGAAAATAATTATTTATAAAATAGGATCGATACTAAAAAGTCCAAACATATATTAAAAACAAAGCAGATATTACCCAAAACAAAATATTAACATGAAAATGTTAATAAATCATTAATATAAAGTCATAAAAAACATATATGGTGTTAAATATAATAATATGTTTATTTGGTATATTTATAATAAAATTATACTAATTATACAAAATGTTTTAACTTTTATGAAGAATTTCAATACTTAAGGTAAGAGTTTTTCTCATCTCACTTTTACTTTCTGTGAGACATAAGCCATGTTCACAACCTATTATATATAGGTTGTGTGTATACTAAAAATGATGGTATTTTGTGCCTCTTATAATTAGAATTATTAAGACCTAAATATCCATTTTAGTATATATCCTTCAAGGGTTTCATGGTTCAAATGTTACAAAAACGGTAAAGTAATTATTTCTCAATTTTCCTACATTGAGATACATTCCATGTTATGTTCCTAAATTATTTATAGGTTATATATAATGACTTATGAAATGTTATATATTGAATATAATTTGTTTCATGATATTTTAATCTTTATGTAATTTTATTCTGACATGGTAATTTTGATTAAGAGTTACCAAAGTCGTAGCATTTTATTGCTATAATCACATCATTTATCAAGATTGTTTATAATTATGCTTCTATTAATGAAATCTTATCATACATATCTAAATAAATCTCATGATTTTATTTATAATTGGGTTATTTAGTATATATTCATGAATCGTTGCCATTTTATCACTTTTTTACACTTATGATAATTATTAAAATGTTTTAATAATATCCTACTTCATTTATTTCAAGTCATAAATCAGTTTTATTAAAAAATAAATGTTTTATAAAAATGTTTTAAAAATGTTTTCAAATGACAATTGAAGCTAATATTGGAGTAAATTTTTTTTTAAAAGGATTATGTGTCATAAAGGTGTTTAAATGGATTTCAACTCTATCTTTATAAGTTGTAAAGGATATTTTAAAAGAAAAAGGTTTCCAAAAAATTTATGTATTTAAGAGATTTTTGAAAAAAATTGATATTTTCCACATTAAATGTGTTAAATTATTTTTAATGAGAAAATTACATGTTTTCATTTTTTTAAGAAATTTATTCTAAACATGTTTTTTTCTTTAGAATTTTAATTTCAATGAAAGGTTATTTTCCTAAAAAATTATTCATGTGATCTTTAAAAATAAATCCCAATCTAAGATTGGATCCTTAAATATTGTTTAATATTTTTTTGAGACATGATAAAATAATAACATTCATATAAATTATTGAATGTGTTACATTTTGATGGTATTATTTTTATGACACTCGTTTATCTTATATGGGTTATACCATGATAAATTCTTATGAAACCCACATATATTCATAGATTATTCTAGGATGAAATAATTATAAAACCTATATGTTTCATATATGTTTTGATATGATGAAATTTTAATGATTCCCATTTCATTTCACGGGTTATGATATGATGATTATGAAAAACATATATTTTTTTAGTTCATGATATCATGAATGTTTTATTATTTTATACAACATGTATGTAATATTTCTTAATGTGATCCATGGGACCTATATCTCCCTCCAATGCATTAGATAAGGATTTATATCCAAAAATATATTTATGGGAAACAAGTTGACTGGCATGGTCCATAATGGGAAATAGGTCTGTTCGAATCCACAATGTGAAATAGGTGTGTCCTAATACACAATGGGAAATAGGTGTGTCTTGATCCACAATTGGAAATAGGTGTGTCCAGATCCACAATGGGAAAAAGTTGTGTAACTTCCATACCCGGGTACCACACACTAGTGACCTAAGTCAGTCAGTTACATGAACTCAAGAATGCCTCCCCATATTCCAAAGGCTAATGACTATCAATGAGGGTCTAATATCCATCATGGGGAGACTATACCCTCTTTATAAAAGTAGCGCAACAGTGGAAATAAATATCAATAACCAAAATATATAACCAATTGCCAAATCCGACCAGTATCACATAATAACCAAAATAGGAAACACAATATCCAAAACCAAACACTAGAAATATCATTACAGATACATTTCAGGTGCCAATATGAAAAACCCAAAATAAAGAAAGAAACTTAAAAAATCCCAAATGGGTCTTGTCACCAAGTTTGGTTCCCTCATCCATGATCCATCCTGACTCAACTATCTAACAAAGGGATTTTCTCACATGACTTTTCCTGCAACCGTGAAATATATTCGGGTACTGATCGGGAAGCTCGAGTAGGGTGTGAGTACAACTCAGTAAGACACCACAAATAGTGTCTAAAACAATATCCAGTCAATAACAGTGTATATATTTGTATAAAGAATAAATTAAAAGGCACAAGTAAATAGTTGTCACATTACAATTATTCTTTAATTAAACCATTTAAACCCTCAGTTCTTAAGCACACGCGAATCTCAATACCTGCTTTAGCTCATTCAATAGTATTGACAGTTTCAAATGGCCAATTCAAACTTCCTTACAGCACATAGTATTTCATTATTCATTTCATTTCAATTCATATTACGTCCAATTAGAACTATAGTCCAAGGCCACTATGTTGGGCCTATATTCACATGCCTAGGATGCTATGGGTATTTGAAGTAGTATTCCATGAACCATAACTCATTTATCAAACAATAACAAAATTGTGATTTAGAAGAATATGTATGTGTACCATAATGCTTTATCACTATGGGATTTTTTTGTAGTGGTCAATGTCTCATGCATATTTTTCACTATGGACATTTGATGTAGTTGACTATGTCTCATAGACCTATCTCACATAATCACATGTATCACAATGTCTCATGCATCATGATATCACATGTACCACAATATCACATGTATCAAAACATTCCATTAATTAATTCTCAAATTAATTAATCCAATTAAAATAACATAACATTCCATCCATTAATTAATCCACCAATTAATTACTCTAATTTAGCAATCATAAAGTTTAATACCTTAATTAATTCACTAATTATTTATTCCAATACAGTAATCATAACGTTCCATCCATTTATATATTAAAAAATTAATTAATACAATTACATAATAACAATATTCATCCAATAATTTATTCACCAATTAATTAATCTAATTGATCGATCATAACATTCCATATATTAACTAATTCACCAATTAATTAATCCAATTCAATTTTCATAACATTACATCCATTAAATAATCCATTAATTAATTCATCCAATTCCAAAATCATAACATTCCATCCATTAATAATTTCACCAATTAATTAATCCGATTCAAAAATCATGGCATTCCATCCACAAATTAATTTACTAATTAATTCAACAAATTTAACAATCATAACATTACATGTATTAATTAATTCACTAATTAATTAATCCAATTCCATAATCATGGTGTTCCATTAATTAATTCATATTTAATTAATCCAATTTAACCAATTCTATTTTTCATGAATTCATCCTAATTTATTATCAAATGGAAATTATATTAAATCAATTCCATGATGCCATTAATTAATTCATAAATTAATTTATTCAATTCATCTTTCAATTAAAAAAACATACCAATTTAAATATCAAAATGCATACATAAAATATATTTCAATACTATGGGAATTTTATTTACACCACCAACCTAGAAATCAGTGACTAACAGTTAACAACTAAAATTCCCAATTTAAGCCAAACAATCAATAACATGACAAATAAAATGTTCTTGATCTGAAATTGAAATCCAATATAAAAAAATCAATATCCATCAAACCTAGTTCTAGATCTAAATATAATAGGGGAAAATTCCTTTCAAAATGTGAGAGAAGGTCACGAGAGAGAGGGGGGAAACTAAATGGGGTGAGATTCTATTACCATGAGAGGTTCAGATCTTAAATCAGGTCATTGAATCATCATAAATGGGGGGTCACAAACCCTATTAATTCATCTAGGAGCCTCAAAAAATGATAGGAATTGATTATGGTTGATAAAATGGTTTAGGGATATAATATGGGGGTTCATGAATTTTTTAAACCAATTTTCAGGCATATTAAAACCACATGCATTGTTTCCTGGGAAGGGGCATATAGTTTACCAAAATATGAACCTTAATTGTAAACCTCTTCTAGGGGGTGCATGGTTACTCTTAAGAGAGGACATAGTTTGACAAACCATGCACTAGCTATGTGAATCCCCTCTATTTTGGTTCACACAGTTGGCTGGGTTCGAAACACGATTTGGGAAAATCATGAGAAAACCATGCACAACCCTTCTTCTTTCCAAAATTATCACATTCTCACCCAAATTCACTTCAAGTAAAACCCAAACAATAATATAATTAAAAATGAAAAATGATACCTATAAACAATCTTGATACACCTCCACAAATTTATGGGATCTTACAATCACCCCCGCCTTATAGCAGCTCATCCTCAAGTAGTACTCCCAAGTATCTCTAAGATTCCAAGTCGAAAAGATCAGGCCACTAAGCCCACATATTTGCTTCTCGCTCCCATTTTATCTTCTAAAAACATCCATGTTTTTATATTAGATTATTTATCATCATGATCTTTCCCTATAAAATATTCGCATTATGATCGAACACATGTATCAGTTTCTCTCTATATGATACATCAGTCTCAAGATCAACATCATCCAAATTGATCACATGAGAATGATAAAGGTGGTATTTATGAAAATGTGAAACATGAAAAACATCATGATTAGAATTTTACTTATTTGGAGGAGCTAATCGATATAGTAGTATCCTAAAACCCTCTAAAACCTCAAATAGTCGAAAAAACATGGGTTCTAGCTTGCCATGTCTTTGTATAATGTGGTGACCTAATATAGGTGAAACTTAAAGCAATACATGGTCACACTCTGTAAACTCTAGGGATCATTAACATCTACTAGAATAAGACTTTTGTCTACTCGGATCCATATCTACATGGTTCCAAATCAATTGAACATTCTCTGACATCTCCTCCACAAGACTCGGTCCAACAACATTGACTCACTAGCCTCCATTCAACATGGAGGTGATATGCATAGCCTATAATAATTCCTCATATAGTGATACCTAAATAGTTTCATAATATCTTTTTTATAGGTTAAATCAATGAGATCTATGTGATTCTCCCGAGATCCACCGAATTTTATAACACATGCTTGAAGCATATCCTCAAGCACTTTTATAGTTTTCTCTAACTTCTCATCCATCTATGGGTAGAATGTCATACTCAGTAAAACATGTATTCTATGAAATTTTCCATTGCCTACCTAAATAAAAAATTAATGCTTGATTTATTATATGTACATATATTCAAGGGCACCCCATGCATATAGAATACCTCCCAAATGTAAAAATCTATCAATTGTTTCATAAATAATTTCTCTCAAGACAGTAATAAATGTACTAGCTTTTTCATATGATCTAGAATCACCAAAATAGAATCATTTTTCTGATGTATTCTCAGGTGACCTCCCCCCCCCCAAATTCAAATTAATTTCATCTCACTTCCATTCTGGTATGAGAAATGGTTATATTAAACTACCAAGTCATTGATGCTCATCCTTCACCTATTGGAAGGTATAGCACTATGTCACAAACCTTATTATATCCTTCTTCATGACAGACTACCAAAACAATCATAAAAGGAAATGTTACATTTTAGAAACACCTTGATGAAATTCCCACTCTGAGGCATGGAATTCATACATCAACTCCTCCCATATTCTTGTAGGAACAAAAACCTAGTTCCTAACATCAATGATCTCATATGCATCTATTCTCTAATCAAAAGGAGACTCCCAACAAAAAAGGAATTCCCTTGAGGAAAAACATTCCAGATATTCATACAAACTATATCTTCTACTGCTAAAAAGTATATACACTACTGAAACTGATATGATATCCATCTGTTCCTGACCCTCTTGAACAACAAAAAACATCTCATCCAGTATGTTAATCATTTTCCACTCAACACTAGACTCTTAAACATTCTGAGTCTGATTTTTCCTACATAAAGTGACTAAAACTATGTTTCTCTTACCAGGTGTATATCCTTGCTGAAAATTTAATGACTAAATGTACACAACATACCTCCACTATCAGAGATTCAAATATCACTGTGAAAATTTACACTTTGTGTTCTTGTTATTTGTATACCCAGTAAACTTTTCACCCAATAGATTATGTTGTCAACTCTTAAAAGCATATAACACTGTCACTAATTCAAGGTTATTCATAGGGTAGTTCAATTCATGCGACCTCAACTACTGAAACCCATATTCCATAACACAATCTCCATAAATCAAAACTACTCCAAGGTCAATATTAGAAACATAAAAAAACACCATATAATCCTCACCTGTCATAGGTAGGATCATGATCGGTGTAGTTTTCAAGAACTTATTCAACTCCTATAATGAATTCTTACATTCCCCAGACCATTAAATATTTATTCTCTTTTTGGACAAGACTGAAATTGATTCTTTTAAATGTGAAAATTCTTAAATGAACCTCCAATAATAACCTTCCAATCCCAAGAAGTTCTAGATCTTGAAAACATTCTTGGTCTTCTCTCGAGATACAAATTCATGAACCATCTCAGTGTCAACTGACACACCATCCTCTAAGATGATGTGATCCAAGAAGTGTATTTGATCATTCCAGAATTGACACTTAGATAGCTTGTTATATAGTCAACTCTATCTTAGTGTACTTTTTATGCTGTCAAAATGTTGGGAATGATCGTTGTGAGTCTTGGTGTACACCAAGATTTCATCCATGAATTAAAAAATTATAGGATCCATGTACATATGGGTGATTCTTTTCATCAAAGACTTAAACACTAATAGGGTTTTCATCAACCCAAATGGTATCATGATGAAATAATAATGGCCATACTTATTTCTGAGTGGATTACACTATATATCAGAAGGTAAAACTCTCACCTGATGATACCCTAATCTCAAATAGATCTTATAAAGGATACAAGCTCCCCTCAACTTTTCAAATAGGTCATCGATGCATAGAATAGGATAACATTTCTTCACTGTCATCTGGTTCAACATGCGATAATAAACTCACCAGTTCAAGGTTCCTTTATCCGTATTTTAAAATAATATTAAAGAACCCATAGATGATATTCTTGAATAGATAAATCCCTTATCCTCTAACTCCTCCATTTGAGTCTCATGATATTGAATCTCTATTGGTGCCATTACATATAGTGGAATTGAAACTGGATCATCCCAAACATGATCTCAATAGTAAATTACATATCTCCCTCAGGTCGTATACTTGAGAAGCCTTCAGAAAACACATCATGCAACTGGTCAACTAGAGGTGGAAAGGTGCCATGTTTTTCAAAACCATCATCAACAGACAAACTAGTAACGTTAGTGGTGATCTCCCCTAATTTCTGATAAGCTAGCCCTGTACATCCCACCTAGATATCCCACTCTCCATGGTGAATATAATTTCCACCCTTAAGATACAGAAAAGTCACTATATTATGGTAATAATATATTTGGGATTAGTTTTTAACTAACTAGTTTATACCAAAAATTAGGTCAAAGCCTGATATGTCAAGAATGTAGTGATACCATAGAAAATGATACTCTCAAACATTGAGATAATAACTCTAGAACAAACAGAAGTCTCTCGACTGTATTTCAAAAGGTGTATATCTCTTCATCACCCCAATAATAAACTCCATCACCATTCTCAAACCATTTTTGATTTGTGAAAATAGAAAATAATGAGAGACACATAAGTAACTAGATAGTATATAATTTATATAAATATAAGCTCTCACTGTTAACAGTCCAACATCACTATCCACCATTATAGGCTAAAAAACACAACTATGCTTCCCCTCTTATTTGTGAAGCAATATAAGTTCTACATGTTAAACCACTCTGTAGATACTATTTCCTATAAGTACCTCATACACTCTCTTTACCATCATAGACATTAGAACTATATCCACCAGACTGGTATGGTGTAGAAGATCCCCTTCATATACTATTGTTATTCCTAGTTTCTCCAACAGCACCCATCTCTCATGGGTTTCTATATAACCTCTATAGATGAACCAACCTACCATAGGTTCATCACTCTATTGGTGGTCAGGGGAACTATCTATATAAGTTACCCTTCCTAACACACTATTGAGAGATCATTTCAGTTATATCAAGTCAAACTGATCCCTCTATATGGCTACTCTAATTTCCACTTCTCTGGCTAACATTATTGTAATGATGATTCTTGATCTCAAATTTCATACCTCCTGACTGAACAATATAAAGTAGTTTTCCTCCACTATAATCCTCCTTAATGTTACTTTTAGATATGGGAGCTGAATTTTACACTTATAAAAAAAAATTCATCCTAAAGATATTTACCTAGGGCTTAATTTCACATTTAATCTCATTCTGAAACCACTTTTCCATAGTATCATCTTCTGTTAAAAAATTTTGAATATAGCCCTAAAAATTCATGAATCCTCTAGCATATTTCACCACATAAATTCTCCCATGATTCAACTGGATAAAAAAAACTACTTTCTCCTTTCTAAGTGTCTGATGATAAAAGTTCTCTAATAACTTCTCCTAAAAGACCTTCTAATCCATATTGTCTAGCTATCCAAATCGAGTATGGATGTCGGACTCAAAATTCACCAAATAATGTAACATATAAGTATCCAATTTGACTTCCGTATGTGTATGATTATTTAACTGGACAAGTGTAGTTTATAGGGACTCTATTCAGAAATCAACTACCTCACGTACGCACTCTCTAATGAATGTTGGAGGGTACAATAATTGGAACTCCCACGTCAGATCATACACTTTTCACAAGCCAACCTGGGTCTCTTTACATAAACTACATGAAGAGAGATAATTTCTCTTAGAACTGATCTCTGACTTCCTTACCCATCACTATCTCTCCCTCAGACTCCACTACAGGTAGATTATCTCTATCCATAACCTCTTATCATCTAATCAACATGAATAATTGTAGAGGCATATATATTAAATTAAAAATTCACATCTTAGTACACATAACACAATATTAACACATATATGTAAGAGGGATTCAAAATAATCTATAAAAATTCATCCCCCCTTTTCTCAAGAAATTGTCAAAACTAAGGAATTATCACTACCCTTAACCACCTTACATCTAGTTCATAGTTAACAAGGGTAAACCCATTGTAGTATTAAATTCTAATTAGAAACAAATTTATTCACATCTTACATCATTTTTCAACTTTCAATTCATATTAGAAACATTTTCATTTAAGTCACACAATAAAGAAAAAGAATTTTCATTTAACAACTTACCCAAAACCTTCTTTTCCCTTGCATGCATAAAAATGATGCATGTCACATAATAATACTATGTTCCTAGAATGATAAATTTATAATCAAATACCATTGCTTACTAGAACACAAGTTAAATATCATACAATCTCACAAACAATTATCACATCACACAATAATTAAACCAATCAAGGTGAAATAGAGTCCAACTTGAACAACACACATCAATAACAACAATCCCACCTTGGGTACATGGGTTTTTCCATGTGCATGGGTTATCCACTCCCCTACATGAGATCTTAACCAAGAACCAACTCATCTTATTCTTTGTTCTACCTTTCTCAAATATAAATACAAAATAAATGAAAATAAACCAACTATAATACCACTTTGTAATGTCCTGATCTGGGTTCTACACACCAGTACCCTGAGTTGTTTGGTTATATGTCCTCAAGTGCATCTACCCATATGATATAGGTTTTTGGATAACAGTAAGGATCAAATATTGATAATGGTGAGACTATACACTATTTATCAAATTAGAATAACATTAGAAATAAATAATAAAAAACAAAAGATATAACAAATAACCAAACCAAACCAGTATCGCATGATGAACAAAACAGTATATACAATATCCAGAACTAAGAAGTATACATTTCATCAAAAATATGGGTAAATTTTCAGTATGAAAACCCAAAAATAATTAAAGACACACACAACTCCCAATTGGTCTTGACACCATGTCTAGTTCCTTCATCCATGCTCTATCCTGACTCAGCCATCTGACAGAGGGTCTTTTCCCTTAACCAATCTTGGAACCAAGATATATATTAGCGTACTAATTAGGAAAACCAAGTAGGGTGTCAGTACAACATAGCAGGCCACCCCCAATAGAATCTAAAACAATACGCAGTCGATAACATTGTATGTAGTTGAATAAATAATCATGTACAATGAATACATAACTAGTTATCACATTTCAATTGTTATTTAATTAAACCATATAAACCCTCAGGTTCATGAGGACACCTAAATCTCATTATATTATTTTCTAGTACTATATTGTGTACCATTTTATATATTCCATTCAAAATTCATTATAAGACATGGTATTTCATTATCCATTTCATTTCAAATCATATTACGGACAATTTGAAGCATAGTCCAATGAAAACATGTTTGTCCTATATCTATATGCCTAAGACCCCATGGATATTTGAAGCAGTATTCTATGACCCAGATATCATTTATCAAGAAATCATATAAGTGTTCTTTGGAAGTAGCAGTCCATGTCCCACACTAAATTATCACTATGATCTTTTGATGTGACGAACCATATCCCACACACATATCTCACACAATCACATGTATTATAATCTCACATGTATCAAAATATCACATGTACCATAATAAAACTTGCATCACAACATTCTATTAATTAATTTTGTAATTAATTAATCCAATTCAACAATCATAACATTACATACATTAATTAATTAACCAATTAATTAATCCAATTCAACAATCAAAACATTACATCCATTAATTAATTCACTAGTTAATTAATCCAATTAAACAATCATAAAATTACAACCATTAATTAATTAAAAAATAATTAATCTAATTCCACAGTCATAATTGTGAATCCATTAATTAATTCCCTAATTAAATAATCCAATTTGATAATCATAACATTCCATCTATTAATCAACTCACAAATTAATTAATCCAATTCAACAATCATAAAATCCCATCTATTAATTAATTCAAAAATTAATTAATCTAATTACACAATCAAAATGTTCCATTAATTAATTAATCAATTAATTAATCTAATTTAACCAATTCCAATTGTCTTGAATTTATCCCAATTTATCATCAAATGAAAGTTACATAAAATTAATTCTATGATTCCATAAATTAACTCATCAATTAATTTATTCACTTTAAGGTTCGATTTCCAATCATTTTAATTGAAATTTCACAAAAAAACACTGAGTTTGAATTTAGGACTATGGGAATTTTATTTAGAACACCAACCATCAAATATATGATGAAAATTGCCAACAGAAATCCCCATTTGTATAAGAATGATCAATAAAATGAGATGAACAAGATCAAGATCTAAAACCAAAAATCCCAGATCAAACGAATTAAGATCTATAAAATCTGGATCATGATATAATAAAAATATGGTAAATTGTTCATTAGATGTGTGATATATTGATGGGAGAGAGATAGAAGGAGGAAACTAAATTGGATGAGACTCTCTTAAAGGGAGAGATACTAATCTTCAATTTGGACTTCAAATCATCAAGTATGGGGGCAGGAAGCCCTACGAATTCATCTAGATGCCTCAAAAAAAATTAGAGTAATAGATTATGGTCAGGTGAGTGGGTTTAGGTATATAATAGGGGTTTAATAATTTTTAAAACCAATTTTTGGTCTAATTATAATTGTGCACACGGGTTCCTTGCCAGGGGTGCTTGGTGTACCAAACTGTGTGCCATAACTGTGACTCTTGTGGGGGTGAATTATTACTCATATGAGGGTGAAAATTTTGAAAAATTGTGTCCCAAATATGTCAATACCCTCTATTTGGGTATGCATGACATTCTGATATGGGTGCATGTTTTGGGAAAACATGCGCCAACCATTCACAACCCTTCTCCCTCCTTAAATTCTCAAATTTTCACCAAAACACACATGTGGTAAAACTAGAAAAATATTATTAAAAAAGGAAAAATAATACCTATAAATGAGAAGGAGACATATCTATAAATGGTTGAGAACTTACATGGTTCATTCTAATCCAGAATGCAAAAATTGTTCATCCAGATCCACTATGTGAAAAAGGTGTGTTCTGGTCCACTGTGTTGATGGTCTTGGTAGTTAATCTTGACGCATGAAATGGTTTTTTATTTATGATGGTTCCATACTTATATGACATGAGATTATGATTCATGATTGATTGGTGATGATTTATCACCTTTATGATTCATGTCTTATAAACTTCCAATATTTATTCAATGTCTCGTATTTATGAACTTTCAAAAGCAGAGTTTGATCTTCAAATGTTATGCTCTTGTCCTCATACCATTAATTTCTTCTGATGCTTACATATCTCCTTTATTTAGCAGTATTTTTTATTGGAGATCACCCCTTTATTATGTTTCCTTTCCCCATGTTATGAATAATGGGTTTTTTAGGAGTATTAAAGTGGAAGATCATGAAGTGGATGTTGAAGATCTCTCACTAAATAAGAAGAATGTGATCAAAGTTTCCAAAGAAAATAAACCATTATGATCCTCAGAAATTTACTTTTGAAATGTTCTTAATATTTATTTAAAATGATGTAATATCCATATATTTTTAGTATCAGTCGCTATAATTTTCATAATCTAAATATATAATATATTATCTACTATATTAATTATAATTAAAATGTATTCATATTTTTTATTAGAATATATATCCGAACTATTTGAATGGAAAATCCTTTAAATAAAATTTTAGATTGATTATTCCTTGCATCACTTCTACAAAAAAACTACATTGGAAGAAGATTAATATTTTAAAATAGTTTACCATCTATCCACAATGTTTGGAAAAAACATACAGAAAAAAAATCTTTGTACCCATGTTGTAGGAGTAAAGATATGAAATCTAATCATATAATAATATTACCATTTCATAAATTGGTTATTACTTTTTTAATATTTAGGGGAATTTAGTTTCTCATTATAACCAATATGGATACATTAATGGTTTATTTTTTGTATTTATTGAAAATATTACCAAAAAATTAACCATACATTTTTATGTTTATCAATTTTCAACACTATATTCAACATTTTATAAATAAGAATAATTTTATATGTTTTATATTATGTTTTAATGAAAATTTTGTTTTGGTTGGGTGGGGTTTAAAAGTATTCAAAATCATCGTATGATGGTGTTCCATGAGCATAAGAAGCATATTGAATTCTATAATGGGATAAGAATTACTCTATATATGATAAGATTTCACTATCAAAACATATATAAAAATAAATTCCATGTTTTTATTCTTTTTTTAGAGATATAAGATAACTAATGTAACACATTGAGATTTTATGATAAAAAAAATTTTATGTCTTATGTTATACGCAACACCAAAGTAATCTTTCACTACAAACAACATTGGCTTGGCTTGCGTTACACGCAATCGCGACCCTCCTCAATAGCGTGTGTAGTATGCAATACAGGGTTTCACTAAACAATGATATATTAATATTATTATAGATCAGCTGTTATGAATAGTAAAAACAACATTTTGAACATTATTATTCATCTTATATATTTTCTAAAACATGTTATGTGAACAAAATAAATTTTTTGGGTAAAATAAGTATTTTTCAAAAATTGCATTTTTTCCGCCTTTTGATGGAGCACCCACTTTAAATCTAGTTTTTGACAGGTTTATAAGTTCAATTTGATAAAATAAAATTATTCTTCGGAATAAGGATATAAAAATTTACTTTGGATAAAATTTTCATATTATTCTGATAACTTTCATATTTTAATGAATAGTAAAAACGTGCTATATTTTAATTAAAAACAACTTTTTTCATCACAATAATCTATATGGTTAAATTATTATATTTAATGTTTTTAAAGTATAAATAGAATATATTTTTACCATTCAATATAATGTATGTCATAACCATTAATTTTACATTGCATTCGTAGGTAAAAACATTTCAATCTTTGGCAATGTTAAAACTTTTAAAACCCATTTTCTTGACAACGGGATTAATTTTAAATTAATTACTGCAACTACTATGTTTTGAATTTGGAAAAATGAATTCCATATTTCAATTCAGTGGGTAAAAATTATGTTAATAGGTTACTTTTATTTTATTTTATTTTTATATTATGAATAGTAACTATGGTAATTTTTACTTACTACAATTAAAGGTAAATCGGGTAATTAAGGGTAAGAATAAGATTTTAAAATTACTCTAACACTTTCCAAATATATATTGGATGAATAAAAGTCGACCCATATCACATAATGGTCGGAATAGATTCATTTAATGGACCTTTGACCATGAAAATGATGTAATTATTATTAAAACTAAAGGAAGTGACAATATGTCACTCTCTTAAATCTTATAAGTGTAATAATTTTAATTTAGTGATACAATTCATAAAACCTCGAACATAAATAGTCTCCAGAAATCTAATATAATTATCTACATCATGTGAATTTATTTATAATTTTTAGGGATTAAATAATTATCATTAATTATGACACAATAGTGATGTTGAATTTATTTTATTGATTGAAATATCAAATAAATGGTCTTACAAATATTAAAATAAATATTAAATGAACTATTTAATGTAATCCATGAATTTTCTAGACAAATATGACATGTTATGAATATATGAAATCTGTTATTTCGAAGATATCTCATCTGTAGATTTTATTTAAATTCAAATAAATGAATAGTGTCAAAATTTACACTATTGTTATTTTATAAAAATAACATTTTATAAATTGTTTAAAAATCACAAAAATATTCAAAAATTATAAATTCAAATTTATATGGTCTAAATTTCATAAATTAAAAATTTATTGGAAATTAACAACATATAAATAATTATTTAAAATTATTTAAAATTTAGAATATTTTTACCACAAATAAAATTAAATATATTAAAAAAAGAAAAAATCAAGTTGATAATGTTTTAAATAAATTAATAAAATGTATAAATTTTATTGGTTGATGATACTAAGACTCTATCTCATCTAAGCTTCTAATTTGAGTAATTTTGGAAGCTTTTAAGTGTGGTTTGAATTTATTATAAATTAATATTTTTAAGATTTCCAAAGGTGCCCCTCTCCTCCCTTATAAAAGGGCGCCTCCTCCCTCTCCTCCTCACACCATTTTGAGCCTTCAATATCATCCAAACCCTAAACATTTACCTTCTAAAATTCCCTAAAAATATACTAGAGTTACTGGCCTTCTTCAAAGACAAATTGTAGTGCCCTAAGTGAAGGTTTCAAAGAGGTCTGTCGAAAAAGAGGTAATATCCATTACATATTCTTTCAATTTTATTTCTTCTTCTACTTCCTCTTATTTAGCTGTTTCATTATGAAGTAATAACATAAGTATAAATAATATACTTATATGTTATTATAAATATGAAACAACCCTATTTCACCTTCTATCCATCCTATGGAAAACGAAATCACCGCGCGTGCGTACGTATGGAATACCGTCTCCACGCTGTGGTGTAATATGTTTTCCACCACCACCTTACTTGGATGGTTATAATGGTTTAAAGAATAACTATATATTATTATTGTAATTTGATATTTATTCTGAAATAGTATACATACACTTCAATACAATTCCATGATCATGGGAAAGATATCATCGCTTGTGCGTACTTACAGCCTACCGTCTCCACGATGTGATGCGACTCATTCTATATGATCATCACTGAATAATGATTTTATAAATGAATTTAATTATTAAATATGATATATATTACACTAATACCATTATGTAAATGAGGTATATATAACCTAAAAAGAGGAATAATAATTTATTCAACAAAACATGCATAAGAACATAAAGCAATGAACACCCGAATAACAAGTAGCAATGAAATGTTACTAATAAGAAGATATAAATATGACCATATATGATATCATAACAATGAATATGATTCTGTAATAAGTCAATGACATTATTTAAATCATTATACAGGAGGTTCGGATACATACAAAGCATATCAGACCTAAGGTAAGGGAATATCTCGCAATCTCAATTTCTATCTAAGATTATTTATACTTTGGTATTTACTAGGGAATATTTATCATCCACATCCATGTTTCCTCAATATGTAATATTATTTCTATCCTCACACAATGTTTTAAATCGAATTTTACCTATTGGAGAATTTTTAGCAAAAGATATGAATGTAATGTTTTGTCATTTGCAGTACGAGGTACTTCTTGACTTTTTTTTGTCAAAATAAGAGAAGAATGTTTTATTCAACTTATACAGCATGAAAGGATTTTTTTTGATTTTATAGAACATTATTTCCATGAAGATTCCTTTACAGGTTTTCAAGTTTATTCTTAATCAACTTCTTTTAGTTTACAATTGTATGACATGTTAAGAAAGGAGAAATGTTTTTGAAGTAGAAAGGATATTTTCCTCAAGAATGGAGTTCAAGTGTTTTATAAAAATTATTTTACATATAAGATAATATAGGGTTCTATTTATATCCCTATTTTTAAATTTATATTATTATGTTATTATGGAATTATTTTTATGATGTCCTTTTATGTATTATGTTATGATGGCATGATGTTTAAGAATCCCATTTTTATTAAATGGGTTATGCTATGATTTATGATTTTGTGGCACACATAATAATGGTTTCATTATGAGATGGGTGGGACATATATCTCCCTCAAATGCATTGGGTAGAGATTTATATCTCATGACATAGACATGGATGGAACGACAAGCTAATCTGTTTCAGTGATACAAGACTAGAACAAGGAGTGAACTTGGTTCAGTAATAGACTTTGTCCGCTATGATAGTCTTGGAAATGAGTCTTGACTAATATGAAATTATTTTCTATGATTTTGTGTGTGTGAAACAAAGTTTCATGATTTAAGTTATGATTATTGGGATTACATATCACTATTATGATTTATCCCATGTTATGATATTATGATCTATTTTGCAGGTTATGATTTTCAAAATGTCATGTTCTTATGAATATGATATGATTGATATTTCTTTTGTTTACCCTTACTGAGCTTTTGAGCTCACACTTTTGTATGTTTTCTTTTCCCCAGGTCAGGAAGAAGGGTATTAAGTAGTATATGCCAAAAGGGACTCTAGATATGATGAAATAAACGGGATACAATATAAATGATTTATGAACTAGTTTTTTATGTATTTCCAGTTTCTAAAGACAATATACCTATACGGTCCTTTCATTGTTTTGTTATATGTTTTAATAAGTATGATTCAATTCTAATGTAATAACAATGTATGTAAAGTATGGGTCGTTATAGTTGGTATCAAAGGAAAGGTCTAGTCAACCATTGAAAACTAGATTTGAAAGCCTTAGTAAGAACCCTAAGGATATGTCTAAGCACAGAACACAATATTAGTGTTTTAGAAATGTCCATAAACAACCTATGATAAGACCTAAAGTGTGAAATTTTATTCTTGATTATGTAGTTTTCCTATTATGATTAGTATTTCTCACACTATGCTTCTTGGTTTTTGTCAATGGCTGGAACCCAAAGGAACTATGTTAATGCTTAATGTGATGGGAAATGTAATGATTGTCCCCCCGAGCAACCAAACGTTGTGGGAGATGGAATGAAAAATCATGTATCCATGCTCACACAAATTTCTCCAGCTATGAATCATGCAGGACTTCCAAACGATCAAAGGAAGGAGCAACATTCTGTTGAATCCTTCATGAGGGAGCGTCCACCTTCATTCAGCGGGTCTTCTGATCCATTAGTGGATGAACAATGGATTAGTACCACTGAAAAGATATTTTCAGTCCTAAAATGTTCTCAAAATGATAAATTCATCTTAGCAGTATATCGTTTGGAAGGTGAAGCTTATCAATGGTGTAATCTTATCAAGAATACGAGGAAAAGAGACGAAATTGAGTCCATGGAATGGGATGAGTACAAGAACTTATTTTTAAATAAGTAAATCCCTCTTATTCTTCAAAAAAAGATAGAGAAGGAGTTTCTTGAACTGAAGTAAAAGGATGTCAAATTTTTTGGTACCTATGAAGCAAATTTTACATGACATTCAAGGTATGCTTCCAGAATTATTATCCAACCTGAGAGTAAAATCGATCGATTCTTTAGTGTCTTAAAACCAAGCCTTCGAAGGGTGTTAGCCATAAAGGACTTCAATAGCTACGAGTAAATTATTCAATGTGCTCTCAAGTTTGAGATGGAGATTGTAGTAACCCATCAATCATATGGGTTTGATAAGAAGATGAAAATGGAATTAAAAGGAAAATCTAAAGACCACACCAAAAAGAAGATGGGTTTTCCCTTATGCTCAAAGTGTGGAAAAAACATGGAGGGAATTGTCTTAAAGGTACATATAAATGTTTTAAGTGTGGAAAAGAAGGCCATCAGACAATTGAATGCCAATATAATGGGAAGAAGATGTCTAATGATGCGAAGAAAGAAAGGGATACACAGAATGCACCTCCTACACTTCAATGGTTCAAGTGCAAGGAAATGGGGCATTATGCCAATAAATTACCTAATCCAGGGGTTGTTTATGATGATCGATGTCATCAAAATATTAAGGCTAAAGAAAAATAAAAGTCACATGAAATTTCTATCAGTGATGTGGAGTATGATAATGATGTGGTGAAAGGTACACTTACCATCCACTCTAAAGTATAAAATGTTTTATTTGATTCTGGATCCACCCACTCTTTTATTTTAATATAATTTTCTAAGGGTATCGTTGTATTACCTCAATAATTAGATGTTGAGTTAGCTGTGAAAAACCCTAATGGCACAACAGTCGCATCAAAAGTTTACAATTCTTCTCCGATTGAAGTTTGTGGGAAAGTGCTTCTTGCAAATCTTGTGATCCTTCCTATAGTGAAATTTTATGTGATTCTTGGCATGGATTGGATTTCATTATATGGAGATCATATTAATTTTCAAAGAAGGGAAATTACATTCAATATTCCTGATAAATCTACTATCATCTATCGATGCAAGTATGAACATAACCTTCTAGTGGAATTTTCTTCCATCTTATGGGTCTTGATTCCAATAAATGAATGTTATTTATCTCAAATGGTTGAAAAGAAACTCACGATTAAGATTATGCCTATTGTATGGGAGTTTGATGAAGTATTTCTAGAGGAATTTCCAGGTCTTCCACCAAATCGTGATGTTGAGTTTTTAATAGAACTCATACTGGGTGCTATTCCTATTTCAAAGACCCCAAATAGAATGGCCCCAATTGAGTTGCAGGAATTGAAGAAGCAACTCCAAGAGAATCTTGAAAAAGGATTCATATGCCCTAGTGCGCCCCCTTGGGGAGCACCTTTTCTCTTTGTTAGGAAAAAAGATGGATCAATGAGACTTTGAATTGATTATCGAGAACATAACAAGATCACAATCAAGAACACATATAATCTCCCACATATTTATGACTAATTTGACCAACTATGCTGAGCTCAATACTTTTCGAAGATTGATCTTCATTCAGGGTATCATCAATTAAGGGTCAAAAAAGAGGATATACCAAAGGTGACTTTCCGTACATGGTATGGACACTATGAATTTATAGTGATGCCATTTGGTCTTACTAATTCCCCTGTTATATTCATGGATCTGATGAATAGAGTCTTTAGAGACCATCTGGATCAGTTTTTGGTAGTCTTTATAGACGATATTCATGTCTATTCAAAGAGCAAGGAAGAACATGAATATCACTTAAGAATTGTATTAAAGACCCTGAGAAATGAAAAGCTTTATGACAAATTTACCAAGTGTGAATTTTGGATTCAAATAGTTTCATTTTTTGGTCACATAATCTCGAAAGAGGGAATATCTGTGGATCTAGTCAAAATAGAGGTTATCGAAAGATGGTCGAGACCAACAAATGTAACTAAGATCTGATGTTTTCTTGGTTTCGCTGTATATTATCGACATTTTTTGAAATATTTTTCACATTTATCTAATCCACTCACCAGGTTGACTCAAAAAGGAGTTAATTTTGTGTGGGTGGAGGAGTGTGAAGAGAATTTCATGTTGTTTAAAAGAAGGTTATCCAGTGCACATGTGCTCACACTACCCTGTAGTGGAGAAATGATTGTGATCTACAGTGATGCATCCAAGAAGGGACTGAGGTGTGTTCTAATGAAAAATGATATGGTGACAGCTTATGCCTCACAACAGTTGAAAATACATGAGCAAAATGACCCAACTCATGATTTGGAGTTATCTGCAGTAATATTTGCATTAAATATTTGGAGGCATTATCTTTATGGTGAAAGGTGTGATATTTATACTGATCATAAAAGTTTAAAGTATATTTTCACACAAAAGGAGCTGAATATGCACCAAAGAAGATGGTTGGAGTTGATTAAGGACTAAGACTACTCAATTCATTATCACCTTGTGAAAGAAAAAAAGGTGGCGGATGCATTAGGTCGACAAGATCATGCTAGCTTATCCATGATGAGGATCACAAAAGATCCATTATTTATGGATTTACAAAGGATGGATCATGGAATTATAATAGAAGGGGAAAATATTATCTTTCTCAAATTAATGTTCAACCATCTATACATGTGATGATAAAAGAGGCAAAAAAAGAAGAATTAGAGTTACAAAAGAAGGTGAGAAATATTCATGAATTAAACCTTGATTGTGATGGGATAATAAGGTTCTGGAATCGGGTTTGTGTTCCTCCCATCCCAGAATTAAAGAAGGATATTCTGGATGAGGCTCATAGTTCTTCATTCTCCATTCATCCTAGAAGCACGAAGATGTATAGGGACCTGAAATAGTACTTCTGGTGGGATGGAATTAAAAGAGATGTTGCTAAATATGTCTCTCGATGCTTGTTTTGTCATCAAGTCAAAGATGAAAGACAGAAGTCTAAGGAGATGTTACAACCATTACCCATAACCGAATCGAAATGGGAAAACATCACTATGGACTTTGTCACCGGCCTTCTTAAAACATACAAAGGCAATAATGCTATCTGGGTCATAATTGATCGTCTTACAAAGTCGGAACAATTCATTTCTATTAGAGAAGATTCTCTCTTGATTAGATTTCTATGATATATGTGAAGGAATTCGTAAGATTGCATGGATTACCACTTTCCATTATATCTGATCGAGATCCGAGGTTTACCTCGAAGTTTTGGGGAATTCTTCAGCAAACTCTAGATACAGAGTTGAGTTTCAGCACTGTTTATCATCCTCATACACACAGTCAGTCTGAGAGAACAATTCAAACTCTAGAAGACATGTTAAGATCATGCCCTATGGATTTAAAAGGTGGTTGAGATCAACACCTACCTTTGGTAGAATTTTCTTATAATTATAGATTTCACTCCAGTATTCAGATGGCACCTTATGAAGCCCTCTATGGAAATAAATACAAAACACAAACTTACTTGTATAAAGTTGGTGAAAGAAATATATTAGGAACTGATCTTGTTGATGAAATGGTATAAACGGTCAGATCTATTCAACAACACATAATAGAATCTCAGAGTCGACAAAAAAGTTACACTGAAAACAGAATAAAAGACCTAGAGTTTGAAGTGGTGATAAAGTGTTCTTAAAAATATCTCCTTGGAAGAGAGTAATGAGATTTGGAAAGAAGGGAAAGCTGACCCTAGGTATATCGGTCCTTTTGAAATACTGGATCATTTTTGTAATGAAGCTTATCGATTGGTGATTCCACCGAATCTCTCTCATGTTCATGATGTGTTCCATGTATCTCTCCTGAGAAAGTACATACCCGGTCCTTCACATGTACTAAGCTCAGAAGTTGTACCACTGGAGAAAGATCTTTCTTATAAAGAATAGCCGATAGAGATTCTAGATCGTATCGAAAAAGTTCTACAAAACAAGACTACTCTCTTGGTTAAAGTTTTATGGAGGAACCACCAATTATAAGAAGCTACATGGGAACTTGTGGATATGATGAGGGAGAGGTATCCTCATCTGTTTGTTAAGAAGTGACGAATTTCGAGAGAGAAATTCTTTTTAAGGGGGGGGTAGAATTTAACACCCTAAGATTTTATGATAAATAATTTTTTATGTCTTATGTTATACGCAACACCAAAAGAATCTTTCACTACACACAACATTGGCTTGGCTTGTGTTACACACAATCGCAACCTTCCTCGATAGTGTGTGTAGTACGCAATACCGGGTTTCACTAAACAATGATATATTAATATTGTTATGGAATAGACATTATGAATAGTATTAAATACATTTTGAACATTATTATTCATCTTACATATTTTCTAAAACATGTTATGTGAACAAAATAAATTTTTCTAGTAAAATAAGTATTTTTCAAAAAATGCAGTTTTGCCACCTTTTGATGGAGCACCCACATTAAATTTAGTTTTTGACAGGTTTATAAGCTCAATTTGACATAATAAAATTCTTCTCTGGAATCAGGAAATAAAAATTTAATATGGATAAAATTTTCATATTATTATGATAACTTTCATATTTTAATGAATAGTAAAAACACGCTATATTTTAATTAAAAACAACTTTTTTCATCGCAATAATATATATGGATAAATTATAATATTGAACGGTTTTAAAGTATAAATAGAATATATTTTTACTATTTAATATAATTTATGTCATTACCATTAATTTTACATTGAATTCATAGGTAAAAACATTTCAATCTTTGGGAATGTTTTAACTTTTAAAACCCGTTTTCTTAACAACGGGATTAATTTTAAATTAATTACTGCAACTTCTGTGTTTTGAATTTTGAAAAATTGATTCCATATTTTAATTCAGTGTGTCCAAATTATGTTAATGGGTTACTTTTTTTGATATTATGAATAGTAACTATGGTAATTGTTATTTACTACAGTTAAAGGTAAATCGGGTAACTAAGAGTAAAAATAAGATTCTAAAATTACCCTAACACTTCCCAAAATTCAATTTGATGAATAAAAGTCGACTCATATCACCTAAGGGTCTAAATAGATTCATTTTATGGACCTTTGACCATGAAAATGATGTAATTATTATTAAAACTAAAGAAAGTGACAATATGTCACTCTCTTAAATCTTATAAGAGTAATAATTTTAATTTAGTGATAAACATCATAAAACATCGAAAATAAATAGTCTCCAAAAATATAATACAATTATCTACATCATGTGAATTTATTTATAATTTTTATGGATTAAATAATTATCATTAATTATGACACAATAGTGATGTTAAATTTATTTTATTGATTGAAATATCAAATAAATGGTTTTAAAAATATTAAAATAAATATTATATGAACTATTAATTCTACTACATGAATTTTATAGATAAATATGAAATTTTATTAATCTATTAAATCTTTTATTTTGAACATATCTTCTGTGTGTATTTTATTTAAATTCAAATAATTGAATAGTGTCAAAATTGAAACTATTGTTATTTTATAAAAATAACATATTATAAATTGGTTAAAAATCACTAAAATATTTAAAAATTATAAATTAGAATTTAGATGGTCTACAATGTCATAAATAATAAAATTTTGGTCAATTATAAACATATAAGTATTTATTTATAAGGATTTAAAATTTATATGGGTTATGCTATGATTTATGATTTTGTGGCAGACATAAGAATGGTTTCATTATGAGATGGGTGGGACCTATATCTCCCTCTAATTCATTGGGTAAAGATTTATATCTCATGATATAGACATGGCTGTAATGGAAATTTAATCTGGTTCAGTGATACAGGACTGGAACGAGGAGTGAACTCGGTTCAGTAATGGACTTTTTCTGCAATGATAGTCTTGGAAATGAGTCTTGACTAATATGAAATTATGTTCTATGATTATGTGTATATTCCACAAAGTTTCATGTTTTACGTTATGATTATTGGGATTAGATTTCACTACTACGATTTATCCGATGTTATGATATTATGATCTCTTTTGCAGGTTATGATTTCCAAAAATGTTATGTTCTTATGAATATGATATGATTGATATTTCTTTTGTTTACCATTACTGAGCTTTTGAACTCGCCTGTTTGTATGTTTTCTTTTTCCCAGGTCAGGAAGAAGGGTATTAAGTTGGATATGCCAAAAGGGAATCTAGATATGAGGAAATAAACGGGAGACAATGTAGATGATTTATGAACCAGTTGATTATGTTTTCCCAGTTTCTGAAGACACTATACCTATACGGTCCTTTCCTGCTTTTGTTATATGTTGTTATAAGTATGCTTCAATTCTGAAGTGATAAAAATGTATTTAAAGTATGGGTCTTTATAGTTGTCATCAGAGGAAAGGTCTAGTCAACCTTTGGAAACTAGGATGTGAAAGCCTTAGTAAGAACCCTAAGGATATGTCTAAGCATAGAACAAAATATTAGTGCTTTAGAAATGTCCATGAACAACCTATGATAAGACCTAAAGTTTGAAATTTTATTCTTGATTATGTGGTTTTCCTGTTATGATTAGTGTATGTCACACTATGATTCTTGGTTTTATTCAATGGCTCGAACCCGAAGGAACCTTGTTAATGCTTAATGTGACGGGTAATGAAATTATTTTTCCCCCGAGCAGCCAAACATTATTAGAGCTCAAATGCAAAATCTTGTAGCCATTATCACACACCTTTCTCAAGATATGAATCATTCAGGACTTCCAAATGAGTAAAGGAAGGAGAAATATTCGGTTGAATCCTTCATGAGGCAGCTTCCACCTTCATTCAGTGGGTCTTTTGATCCATAAGTGGCTGAGCAATGGATTAGTACCACTGAAAAGATATTTTCAGTCATGTAATGTTCTGAACATGATATAGTCATCTTAGTAGTATATCGTTTCGAAGGTGTAGCTGATCAATTGTGGAATCTTATCAAGAATACGAGGCAAAGAGACAAAATGTAGTCCATGGAATAGGATGAGTCTAAGAACTTATTTTTCAATAAGTACTTCCCTTGTAATCTTATAACAAAGATGGAGAAGGAGTTTCTTGAACTGAAGCAAAAGGATGATGAATCGGTTGGTACCTACGAAGCAAATTTTACAAGACTTTCAAGGTACGCTTTCAGAATTATTATCCAACCTGAAACTAAAATCGATCGATTCTTTAGTGGCTTAAAACCAAGTCTTTGAAGGCAGTTAGCCATAAGGGACTTCAATAGCTACGAGGAAATTGTTTGATGTGCTCTCAAGTTTTAGATGGAGATTGGAGTAACCCATCAATCATATGGGTTTGATAAGAAGATGAAAATTGAATTCAAAGGAAAATATAAAGACCACACTGAAAAGAAGCTTATTTTTTCATTATGCTCAATGTGTGGAAAGAAACATGGGGGGATTGTCTTAAAGGGACAAGTCAATGTTTTAAGTGTGGAAAATAAGGTCATCAGGTAGTTGAATGTCGAAATAGTGGGAAGAAGATGTCTAATGATTTGAACAAAGAAAGGGATACACATAATGAACCTCCTACACTTCAATGTTTTATGTTCAAGGAAATGGGGCATTATGCCAATCAATTTCCTAATCCAACGGTTGTTGATGATGATCGACGTCAAAAAAAAGTCACATGCAATTTCTATCGATGGTGTGGAGTATGATAACAAAGTGGTGAAAGGTACACTTACCATCCACTCTAAAGTAGCAAATGTTTTATTCGATTCTATATCCACCCACTCTTTTATTTATGAATAATTTTCTAAGGGTATCATCATATTACCTCAACAATTAGATGTTGAGTTAGCTATGACAACCCCTATTGTCACAACAGTCACATCAAAAGTTTACAATTCTTCTCCGATTGATGTTTGTGGGAAAGTTCTTCCTGAAAATCTTGTGATCCTTCCTATAGTCAAATTTTATGTGATTATTGGAATGGATTGGCTTTCATTATACGGAGCTCATTTTTATTGAAAAATAAGGGAAATCACATTTAATATTCCTGTTCAATCTATTATCATTTATTGATGCAAGGATGAACATAACCTTCCAATGGAAATTTATTTCATCTTATGGGTCTTGATTCCAATAAATGAAGGTTATTTATCTCAAATGGTTGGAGAGAAACTTACAATTAAGAATATTCCCATTGTATGGGAGTTTAATGATGTCTTTATGAAAAAATTTCTAGGTCTTCCACTAAATCGTGAAGTTGAGTTTTCAATAGAACTCATACCGGGTTCTATGCCTATTTCAAATACACCATATAGAATGGCCCGAATTGAGTTGAAGGAATTGAAGAAACAAATCCAAGAGAATCTTGATAAATGATTCATACACCCTAGTGCGTCACCTTGGGGAGCACCTATTCTCTTTGTTAAGAAGAAAGATGGATCAATGAGACTTTTCATTGATTATCGAGATCTTAACAAGATCACTATCAAGAACAAATACCCTATCCCCCACCTTGATGACCTATTTGACCAACTAAATGGAGCTCAATACTTTTTCATGATTGATCTTCATTCAGGGTATCATCAATTAAGGGTCAAAAGGAGGATATACCAAATACGGCTTTCTGTACAAGGTATGTACACTAAGAATTTATAGTGATGCCATTTGGTCTTACTAATTCCCCTGCTATCTTCATGGATCTGATGAATAGAGTCTTTAGAGACTATCTTGATCAGTTTGTGGTAGTTTTTATAGACAATATTCTTGTATATTCAAAGATCAAGAAAGAACATGAAGATCACTTAAGAATTGTATTAAACACCCTGAGAAAGGAGAATATTTATGCCAAATTTAACAAGTGTGAATTTTGGCTTCAAAATGATTCATTTTTGGGTCACATAATCTCAAAAGAGGGGATATCTTTGGATTTAGAAAAAACAGAGGTTATTGAACGATTTTCGAGACCAAAAAAAGTAACTGAGATCTGATGTTTTCTTGGTTTGGATGTATATTATCGACCTTTTGTGAAAGATTTTTCACGATTATATAATCCACTCACCATGTTGACTCAAAAACGTGTAACATTTTTGTGGATGGATGAGTGTGAAGAGAATTTCAAGGAGCTGAAAAGAAGTTTATCCAGTGCACCTGTGCTCACACTGCCTTGTAGTAGAGAACGGTTTGTGATCTACAGTGATGCATCCAAGAAGGGACTAGGGTGTGTTCTCATGCCAAATGATATGGTGATTTATTATGCCTCACGACAGTTGAAAATCCATGAGCAAAATTACCCAACTCATGATTTGGAGTTATCCGCGGTAATCTTTGCATTAAAGATTTGGAGAAATTATCTTTATGGTGAAAGGTGTGATATTTATACTGATCATAAAATTTTAAAGTATATTTTCACACAAAAGGAGATGAATATGCACTAAATAAGATGGTTGGAGTTGATTAAGGACTACGAATGCTCAATTAATTATCACCCTGAGAAAACAAACATGGTGGAAGATACATTAAGTCGACAAGACCGTGCAAGATTATCCATGATGAGGATCACAAAAGATCCAATATTTATGGATTTACAAAGGATGGATCTTGGAATTATAATGGAAGGGGAAGAATATTGTCTTTATCAAATGAATGTTTAACCACTTATACATGTGAAGATTAAAGAGGCGCAAAAGGAATATGTAGAGTTACAAAACAAGGTGACAAATGTTCCTTTATTCAACCTTGATTGTGATGGGATAATAAGGTTTAGGAATCGAGTTTATGTTCCTCCCATCCCAAAATTAAAGAAGGAGTTGTTGGATGATTCTCATAGTTCTTCATTCTCTATTCATCTTGGAAGCACGAAGATGTATAGGGACCTGAAAGAGTACTTCTGGTGGGATGACATGAAAAGAGATGTTGTTGAATATTTCTCTCGATGCTTGGTTTGTCAACAAGTTAAAGCTGAGAGACAGAAGTCTAAGGGGATGTTACAACCATTACCCATACCCGAATAGAAATGGGAAAACATCACTATTGACTTTGTCACTGGACTTCCTAAAACATCCAAAGGAAATAATGCTATCTGGGTCATAGTTGATCATCTTACGAAGTCGGCACACTTCATTGCTATTAGAGACGATTTCTCTCTTGATCTGCTTTCCAGGATATATGTGAAGGAAGTGGTAAGATTGCATGGATTACCACTTTCCAATATATCTAATTGGGATCCTAGGTTTACCTCGATGTTTTGGAAAAGTCTTCAGCATACTCTAGATACATAGTTGAGTTTCAGCACAGCTTATCTTCCTTATACAGACGGTCAGTCTGATAGAACAATTCAAACTCTAGAAGACAAGTTAATATATTTCTCTATGGATTTCAAAGGTGGTTGGTATTAGCACCTACCTTTGGTGGAATTTTATTATAATAATAGCTTTCACTTCAGTATTCAGATGGCTGCTTATGAATCCCTCTATGGAAATAAATGTAGCACACCAACTTTCTGGGATGAAGTTGGGGAAGAAAGCTATTAGGACCTGATCTTGTTGATTAAATGACAGAAAAGGTCAGATCTATCCAACAACACATAAGAGCAGCACAGAGTCGGAAAAAAAGTTATGCTAACAACCGAATAAAAGACCTAGAGTTTGAAGTGGGTGATAAAGTGTTCTTACAAATATCTCCTTGGAAGAGAGTAATGAGATTTAGAAAGAAGGGCAAGCTAAGACCTAGGTATATCGGTCCTTTTGAAATACTGGATCGTGTTGGGAAGGAAACTTATTGATTGGCGCTTCAACCAAATCTCTCTCAAGTTCACAATGTGTTCCATGTATCTCTCCGGAGAAAGTACATACCTGATCCTTCACATGTAATAAGCTCAGAAGTTGTACCGCTGGAGAATGAACTTTCTTATGAAGAACAGCCGATAGAGATTCTGGATCATAGCAAAAAAGTTCTGCGAAACAAGACCAATCGCTTGATTAAAGTTTTAAGGAGGAACCACTAATTAGAAGAAGAAATATAGGAACTTGGGGATATGATGAGGGAGAGGTATCCTCGTCTGTTTGTTACGAAGTGACAAATTTCGAGGGTGAAATTATTTTTAAGGGGGGGTAGAATGTAACACCCTGAGATTTTATTATAAATGTTTTTTAATGTCTTTTGATATACGCCACACCAAAATCTTCCACTGCACACAACATTGGCTTGGCTTACGTTACACGTAATCGCGACCTTCCTCGATAGCGTGTGTAGTACGCAATACCGAGTTTCACTAAATAATGATATATTAATATTATTATGGACTAGCTGTTATGCATAGTATTAACTACATTTTGAACATTATTATTCATCTTATATATTTTCTAAAACATGGTATGTGACCAAAATAAATTTTTTGGTTAAAATAAGTATTTTTCAAAAAATGTAGTTTTTCCACCTTTTGATGGTGAACCCACTTTATATATAATTTTTGACTGGTTTATAAGTTCAATTTGAAAAATTAAAATTCTTATTTGGAATCATGAAATAAAAATTTAATTTGGATAAAATTTTCATATTATTCTGATAACGTTCATATTTTAATGAATAGTAAAAACACGCTATATTTTAATTAAAAACAACCTTTTTTATCAGATTAATCTATATGGTTAAATTATAATATTTAATTGTTTTAAAGTATAAATAGAATATATTTTTACCATTTAATATAATTTATGTAATTACCATTAATTTTACATTGAATTCATAGGTAAAAACGTTTCAATCTTTGGCGATGATTTAACTTTTAAAAATTATTTTCTTAACAAAAGGATTAATTTTAAATTAATTACAGAAACTTTTGTGTTTTGAATTTTGAAAAATGGAATCCATATTTTAAGTCATTGGTCCAAATTATGTTAATATGTTACTTTTTTTTGATATTATGAATAGTAACTATGGTAATTTTTATTTACTATAGTTAAAGGTAAATCGGGTAATTAAGGGTAAGAATAAGATTGTAAAATTACCCTAACACTTTCCAAAATTCTATTGGATGAATATAAGTCAACCCATGTCACCTAAGGGTCGGAATAGATTCATTTAATGGAACTTTGACCATGCAAATGATGTAATTATTATTAAAACTAAAGAAAGTGACAATATGTCACTCTCTTAAATCTTATAAGTGTAATAATTTTAATTTAGTGATAAAATTCATAAAACATTGAACATAAATATTATCCAGAAAGAAAATAAAATTATCTACATCATGTGAAATTATTTATAATTTTTAGGGATTAAATAATTATTATTAATTATGACACAATAGTGATGTAGAATTTATTTTATTGATTGAAATATCAAAAAAATGGTTTTAAAAATATTAAAATAAATATTATATGAACTATTTAATGTTCTCCACGAATTTTATAGATAAATATGACATTTTATGAATATATTAAATATTATATTTTAAAAATATATTCTTTGTGTATTTTATTTAAATTCAAATAAATAAATAGTGTCAAAATCGACACTATTGTAAGTTTATAAACATAACATATTATAAATTGTTTAAAAATCACAAAATTATTTCAAAATTATAAATTAAAATTTATATGGTATAAAATATCATAAATTATAAAATTATGGGCAATTAACACCATATAAGTAATTATTTATAATGATTTAAAATGTAGAATATTTTTAACACAAATAAAATTAAATAGATTAAATAAGTATAAATCAAGTTGATAATGTTTTAAATAAATTTCCAACTTGTATAAATTTTATTGTTTTATGAGATTACAACCCTATCTCATCTAATCTTCTAATTTTAGTAATTCTGAAAGTTTTTATGTGGGGTTTGAATTTATTATAAATTAATATTTTTTAGATTTCTAAAGGTGCCCCTCTTCTCCCTTATAAAAAGGCACCTCCTTCCTCTCCTACTCACACCATTTTGAGCCTTCATGCTCGTCCAAACTCTGCCCATTTCCCTTATCAACTTCTCTAGAAACATACTAGAGGGTCTGGTCTTCTTCAAAGACCAATTTTAGTGCCTTAGAGGAGGTTTTAAAGAGGCGTGTTGAAGAACAGGTAATAAACGTTACCGATTCATTCAAAAAAAAATTCTTCTTCTAATTCATCTTCTTTAGTTGTTTAATTATGAAGTAATAACATCAGTATCAATCATATACTGATATGTTATTATAAATATGAAACAACCCTATTTCACCTTTTATCCATCCTACTGAAAACGAAATCACCGCGTGTGCGTACGTATGGAATACAATCTCCACGTCGTGGTGTAATCTTTTTTCCACCACCACCTTACTTGGATGGGTATAATGGTGTAAATAATAACAATATATGATTATTTTAAAGTGATATTTATTATTAAATAGTATACATACACTTCAATACAATTCCATGATCATGGGAACGATATCATCGCTCGTACGTACATACGGCCTACAGTCTCCATGATGTGATGCGACTCATTCTACATGATATTCATTGAATAATTATTATATAAATGAATTAAACGAATAAATACAATATATATTACACTAATAACTTTCTTTAAGTTAGGTATCTATAACCTAAAAAGAGGAATAATAATTTATTTGACAAAACATGCATAAGAACATAAAGCAACGAACACCTGAATAACAAGTAGCAATGAAATATTACTAATAAGAAGATAATAATATGACCATATATGATATGATAACAATGAATATGATTCTGTAATGATTTGATGAATTAATTTAAATCATTATACAAGAGTTTCGGATACGTACAAAGCATATCAGACCTAAGGTAAAGGAAAATCTCGCAATCTCAATTTCTCTCTGAGATTGTTTATAATTCGGTATTTACTGGGGCATATTTATCATCCACATCCATGTTTCCTAAATATGTAATATTATTTCTATCCTCCTACAATGGTTTAAATCAAATATTACCTATTGGTGAATTTTTAGTAAAATATATGAACATAATCTTTTGTCATTTGCAGTACGAGGTACTTTTTGACTTTTTCGGCCAAATACGAGAAGAATGTTTTTTAACTTATACAGCATGAATGGATTTTTATGATTTCATAGAACATTGTTTACATGAATCTTCCTTTATAGGTTTTAAATTTTATTTTTAATCAAATTCTTTTACTCTATAATTTTATGACATGTTAAGAAAGGAAGAATGTTTTTTGAAGTGGAAAGGATATTTTCCTCAAGAATGGAGTTCAAGTGTTTTATCAAAATTATTTTCCATCTAAGATAATATAGGGTTCTGTTTATATCCCTATTTTTACATTTATTTGATTATTTTTTGATGGAATTATTTTTATAATGTCCTTTTATAGATTATTTCATGATGGAATGATGTTTAAGATTCCCATTTTTATTACATGGGTTATACTATGATTTATGATTTTATGGAACACATAAGAATGGTTTTAGTATGAGATGGGTGGGACCTATATCTCCCTCCAATTCATTGGTTAAAGATTTATATCTCATGATATAAACATGGATGGAATGGAAAGTTAATCTAGTTCAGTGATACAGGACTAGAACGAGGAGTGAACTCGGTTCAGTAATGGACTTTGTCCACTATGATAGTCTTGGAAATGAGTCTTGACTAATATGAAATGATTTTCTATGATTAACTGTGTATGCCACAAAGTTTCATGTTTTATGTTATGATTATTGGGATTACATTTCACTATTATGTTTTATCCCATGTTATGATATTATGATCTCTTTTGCAGGTTATGATTTTAAAAATGTTATGTTCTTATGAATATTATATGATTGATAATTCTTTTGTTTACCCTTACTATGCTTTTGAGCTCACCCTTTTGTATGTTTTCTTTTCCCTAGGTCAATAATAAGGTAATTAAGTAGGATATGCCAAAAGGGACTCAAGATATGATGAAATAAACAAGAGGCAATGTAGATGATTTATGAACCATTTGTTTATGTTTTCTCTATTTCTAAAGACACTATACCTATACCATCCTTTCATGGTTTTGTTATATGTTTTAATAAGTATGCTTCAATTCTGAAGTAATAACAATGTATGTAAAGTATGGGTTGTTATAACTAATGACAATTAAAGTGGTTTTTTTTCAAATATATGAAAGATATCACATTCTGTCATGAAACTAGCTTCCCCAAAGAGGAATTTTTTATGATAATTACAATCTCATTTAGAATATGTATTAATAATTTTTATATTTATAGTTTCCAACTAATCATAAGACTTTCAAAATTAAACATATTCAAAAAAGAAAATATAAATTTTTATAATTTAGTGGGAAAAATACAGGGTGTCGGAATGTATATAGACATTGTGAGTATTTGACTTCCTACTAATTATCTAGTAAATTTTATCATAATTTTATATAATATTTTTGAGTTAATGTTATTATAATTTATATTTAATACATAATTGTTTAATTTTAGTGAAAATCATGAATAAATAACTTTAATAGGAGTTGATTTTTATCTAACGATTTTGTTCTCTACAAAGAGAAAAATTGTTTGGGGAAAACAATTCTTAATGAAGTCGTCAATAATGATGATGAAACCATTTATTATTTGTTATATTTATATATTTTTTTACTCATTATTTATTCTATTTATTTTTAATTGTGTGTGTTATCTATTTGAAAATGTCACAAAGAGGATTTTTTAGTTTTTAAATTTCATTTTAGTTTAAAATAGGCATCACTCATTGAACATTTATGAAACTCACATAGATTATATTGATACTTCCAAATAATGATCCATAAGTAATTTTTTATGTGTAGGAATTGAATAATCATTAATTTCATGCATGGTGCGCTCGATATAAACAATTTTCTTTCTTTAATATTAAAAGATACATTTCATATCAAAAAAACGAATCACTTAATGAAAAAAAAAATATCTCAAATTTTCTAGATACTGTTGGAAAATGATCCAGATGAATTTTATTTATGTGTAAAAATTAGCCACAGATCCTTCTGACACATTGTCTACCTATTGTAATTGATAATTAGTTTTTGTATTAAAAATTATCATTTTAGTTCAAAACAATCATCACTCACTAAAAACCAAGAAAGCATGCTCATATTTTTTGATACATTAGTGAAATGATCTATATTTCATTTTTATGATTAGTAATTATTTATACATAAAAATGAATCATGTTTTGACCAGTATTATTTAAATTTCACATTTTACTAAAAATAACTGATATCTTAGTTAAAAAAATTAATTAGTCACAGAAAAAAATAAAACACGCTAGAATTTTCTTATTAATTTAAAATAATGATCCATGAAGACATTATGACTTGTTGGAATCAATAAAACATCAATCTGAAAAAAAAATCCATTTATTACTCAATGTATATATTTTCATCTTAAAAATAACATTTTACTTCAAACAGTCATCACTAAAGAAGAATAAGAAAATACACTAGGATGGTTCAGATATATTAAGAAAGATCGGTATATCATTTGTGGCATGTTGGAATCAATTCTATGTCAATTTGACACAATGAGTTCCTGGTATTTCTCAAAGTGTTTTTGTCCATTTTAAAAATGAAATTTTAGTAAGAAACATGATTCAGTCACTATAAAGATAAAAAACACTAATGAATGTTTTTAAAAAAACTCATATTTTATTTAGTAAATGTAACAATAAACACCAAATAAATCAGAGACAATGTGTGGACGGTATAACTAAAAGTGTTTGTCAATATTTGAAATTTACATTTTTGTTTCAAACACATGTCACGTACTCATAATTGATAAAATAGATTAATATTGTTTTCAAAAATTATAAGAATTATCTATACATAATTTGTGATTTTTAGGTATTATCTACACATAAATCTTATACATAGTGTGATAGATATGACTTGAATTCGTGTTTTTAGTTTAAAAATAAAATTTTAGTTGAAAATATGTTTTATTCTGGGAAAAACAATAAAAATAGTCGTATTTTCTTGATACTTTAAAAAAAATCATCATCATTTTAAATTTTTAATAATTAGCCTCATGTAAATTTGATACACAATGTGATTGGTATGACACAAAGTGTGTGTTTTTAGTTTAAAAGGGTATTTTAGTTAAAAAAAGAAATTTGAAAAGAACTGAGAAAAGAAAAATGTACTGTATTGATATATCAGTAAAACAATCTACAAATTATTTTTTATAAATAAGTATCATCCCCTCATAAATCCAATACATGGTGCGGCCAAAATTGTTCAATTGTGTCTATTTTTTAAGTCATTTTTCGTCAAAACATGTGCCACTCATGGAAAACAAAGAAAAGACACTTGAAATACAATGATACATTTTGAAAATGATCTATATGTCATTTTATATGTGTAAGAATCAACTACACATAAATCATACATAAGGTGTGACCAGTATAAATCAAGGTGAAATTTTTTCTGTAAAATTGAAATTTTAGTTCAAAACACATGTCACAAACTCGAAACTGAGAAAACATATTCAGATTGTCTGTATTCACTTGATTAAAATGATTTATTTGTAATTTTTTACATTTATTAAACATTCACATGTCAAACTAGAACATTGTGTGACTATTATAACTCAATGTATGTGTTTTTATAGTTTAATATAATTAAGAAAACACTTACATAAATGATAGCCATGACTTCAAGTGAATATTATTTACAATGTAACTATCTTTTAATATTCCATATTAATTCTTTAATATATCCAATAAAATTCCTACACATAAAATCATTATAGAAAAAAATCATATAACATAATTATTTATAACTTGAATAAAAAGAATCATAATAATGGTTAGTTCAAATGAACATTAAGGGTAAACATACTCATTAATACTAGAATTTCATTAGTTATCATAAGATAATAATAAGGGTGTGATGGAATAATTATATTTCATTATCAACGAATGAAATTATTCATATCAATAAATACTAGATCATGATTTATATTACATGTAATAAAGTATTATCAAAGCCAATATTCTAGATACGAAATAATCATAATCCATGTGATCTCAATCTTTATCAATGGATCCATTAAAAAAATATTTCATGTAGAAAATATGTTGTAATATTGGAACATTGTCTTCATTTAACTCTTATAATACCTATTATATGTGGAATAACTAATAAAATAAACTTATCACATATTTCTCAATATAATATAATCATTACCCAATGTATTATGGAGTTATAATGGACCCACCTATCCTTGTTTTATAACATAACTACCCATCTTAATTTTTATAATGGAACTAACAATCGTCGTAAATAATTTCAATCAACTGTAACATGAATAAATTATTTAGAACTTTTATTTTATTATTAAATTCTTAAAAACAACCATTATTCAATTCATAACATGATTAACCCATGAAAACCAAATGGGTTCCATGAAAATATCATCGAAACAATAATAATCTATTAAGAGAAAAAATTTGGATGGAATCATTAAAATCTACCCATAGTGGAGTATAATTAACATCTAGGGTTTTTATGTTTATGGATGGATATGCATTAAATGATCATAAAAAAATTTTGAGGAAAATAAAATTTCACTTTGAAAATAATTTTTTTAACAAAAAATTCGTAGTATATTTTGAAAATAACATTATTAGAGAATTAAATAAGAAATATATAAATTAAAAATAAAAAGGGCATTAAATTAGGAAAATCCATACATGTCATAAACATTAAAAATAAACATTCTTTTAAAACTATATTAAATATAATCAAAATGGTACCACGTGAAGAATGATAAGAATTTTCCTTTTATATTTTTTTAAAACAATGTCAAAGATCATGTAAATTGACTATAGGAAATAATTTTAATTTTTATTAGAACATTATTTAAACCCCTTTAGTAGACATGGATATAGGAGAGAAAGGTTCATAATATAAAAGAATATAAAAGATCTATATAACTTATAGAAAACATTCATGATCTTTCTCTAATAAATAATAGAGGAAATGGAAACTAAAAATTTAAACCACATTCATAACCAAATGATATGAAAATAAATTTTTTCATGAAATTTATTGCATGTTATTTCCAAAAAATGAAACTTAAACAAATTAAATCTCTAAAATAAAAGAGATTGCAACACAAATCCTTTACCTCTTTGGTAACCTTCAAATAAAAAATTAATTAAAATAAAATGTATAATTTTTCACTTTAACTCCCATGAATTTCATGAATTATTCTGTTAAAATTAATTAATGAATAAATAATTACCCCATAAAATGAAATAATTATGCACAATATGAAATATATACAAATTAAATGAAATTTATACAAAGAAAATCATTTCAAATTTCATAACTATTTATGTGATATTTAATCCAGTAATTCATTATGTAAATATATGTAAATCCACATAAAAAATTTGAAATATAGAATAAAACAATTTAATAATATATCCACATATAATAATTTAATAACAAAGTCAATGAAAAAGATTTATAACCCAATGAATTAATATTGAGTTAGGAAACCACTCACCAATTAGTAAATTTCAAGTTAAGTCCACATGGATTAAATAATCGGGATTCAAAATTAAAATACCATTTATTATAAATTATTAATGATATTTCATGTACAAGTGGAATTATATACACCATATAAATCAAATGAGGTCTATAAAATCAAAACATTCCTTAATATAGGGGATTTGAGACAAAATGCATTACCTTGAGTCCAAACTTGGTATATCTGTCCTTTGACACCTATATAATAAAATTATATCAATTATATTATTCAGTAAGGACCATTTAAAATTTTAATCCCTACTTATTAGACCATTTTTTCATTTATATCAATGATTTATTTATTTACTAAATCAGTTGAGTCCACATTGAGTGTTTTGAAGATGTAGCGTTTATATCTATAAAATAGCTTTAATTTGTTGAGTATGGTCAAAATGGATCATTATTCCATCATATATATGATAATAATCTTGATATAATTTTTATTTTTATGGATAAATTATTATTTTAAAACCAATATGGAAATATGGTTATAAAAAAATGAACTTCGTACAATCAAGATGAATGTCATACATATGAATGAATAACGTTTCTGTTTTTAATGATCATTCTTAAACTAGGGTATGTAATATTTTATTGTTATATAATTATTAATATATAATAAAAACAAATAATTTCTATAAATACAAATATATATTATATCCATTTATTTCGGTAATGAAAAACAAATCACATCTCTTCATAGAGGTGGTAATCCACACATTTGCAATAAAGACATTATAATTTTTCAATGAATTGAATGATAAGAAAATATATGATATATTAATTTTGAATAATGATAAATATTTACTGACTATAATATATATACATTAATGTAAACCTCATAAATATTCATGAGAGGTGTTAGTGAAAAAAAAATTATATCAATCTATGAGATGGTAGTCCCTCATACAAATGATGAATTTCATTCCCATTTGATGGAATGGGATATTGATATAGGTTATTAAATTAAAATAACAACAAATAAGAATATTGAAGTTAGTAGTATTATTATTTTATCATGTATGAATAATGTTTTAAATAGGTAGATGAAGAAATAAAATGTAAATGCTTGTTTATGAACTATACTTCTTCTTCAGACATCTTTTTAATGTTTACACCAAAAGATTCCATAGGTTGATTTTCTAATAAAAATTCCTATAAGATGTGTGGAGGGATGTAAATAGGTTATTGGGCTAGGTACTTTTTAAACCAAAAGTATTTTAATGTGCGAATGAAAGAGGAGAGGGGTACCCTTTTATAAGTGAGGATAGGGGAACTCATGGAATTGCCTAAAATGTTAAAATTATATAAATTAATTTTAATGGAAAAAATGATAAAAATGATATAATTAAAATATGATATTATTATTTATCCAAAAACACACATATAATAATATTTGGAAAAATATTTGTTATTGTTTTATCCTTATCTCATTACTTTAAAACCCTTTTAATGCTTTGGACATTTAATGTGGTATCAATGTTTTTAAGGATAAATAAGTCAAGAAATTTAGTGTGAATGTAAAATAATCCCATAAATGGTAAAAAAAAATATTTTGAACCATATATCATTCATTTGTATGAATATAGTAATTTTAATAATTTTAAAAAAATTTGTTACAAATTTTCATTAATGTTTCTTTTAGATATACAAGAAATATTATTATATAATATTTTTCTAAATAATTTAAAGTCGTTATAAAAAGGAATTAATTAGAATATAATGAGGTTATGGTCTTAAAATAATCATACCACAAAATTTATATAGTTTTAGATATCATATTAATCATTATTTTTTGGTCTAAACATTTGGTTAACCAGTTGTAATCATAACTATGGTAATGAATTTTCATTATTAAAGGGTTATAGTTTTACTTATAATGTGAAAATTGGATCACAAAATGAAACGTGGTAAAAAAATTACCATTTATAATCCTAATTTTCCTCATGAGATAATTTTAGGATTTTGAATAATTTAATAAAATATTATTGAAGATAAAATATCATTAATGTCTTATTTGGTCGTATTCATTTAGTTGGACTTTAAAAAAATATGACAAAAATTTAATTAAAATATAATATGATAACACATCCTATATGTTTTATAAATGTCAATAATTTTTTTTGAAACTATAATTAATTCAAATTATATTAATTTCAATATTTTTAAATTCATTTATTTTGTTTTCCAATTAATTGAATAAATTTTTGTTTTTCAGTGCGTACTTAATTATGGTAATTAGTCAATAAATAAAATTTATAAAAAAAAATTCATGATAAGAAATAATTTATATTTTAAATAAACATTAGTAACTATAGATATGTTTTTTATCTGTCTCGCAAAATTTTATTGATATAAAAAACAAGGGAGTTAATTTTTGATGTTAAACTTCCTTAAAATAATTTAAATGTTATAATTGATAGAAATTGGAAATAAATTTGAAAAAATTATAATCATGCATGCTTAAGTAGAAAAAAAACATATATAATAATATAAAATCAACTGAAGTGTTTACATTTAGTACATATCATATTACTTTTAACCGTGATTACATGATTTACCCTTACTGAGGTGACAAATATTTACTACAATTATTATTCAAAATGGGAAAAAAATAAATGGGGGATATTTACCAAATTTGTACATAATGATACCAAAAATTTAATCAATTTCTTTAAGATTCTATTTTTAGATTTATAATAGATTAATTTATGACTAAAACACAAAACCCAATGAAAAAATGGTTTTTTGAAAAAAAAATGAATTTTTAATCCTGAAAATGATCTTATTCCAAAATCAAGTATAAATATGATTAAAATGTAATTAATTTTATTATCTAGAAATAAAATTAACACATATTTTATGTTTAACTAATTTTTAAAAAAAATCTTTTAAACTACTCAATTTTATGAAAATAAATTACAGTTTTACAAAAATTGGAATTTTTCACTTCTCAATGAAAAATTAATATTTTGATAAAAATGAAAAAAAATTACCTTAAGTTAATTTTGATAAGAGGATTTAAAAAATAATATTATTTTTATTAAATAAAATTTATAATAGTTCCATTAATTAATTATAATATTCTCTCAAAAAAAGTAATAACAAATCATTCTTGTAGAAAACATTTTTTTGAAGCCTGAAATGATGTCACTAAAAACTGATTTATTATTTTATAATAATTAATAAATAAAATTATATTGAATTTTTAATTTATATATATGTCATAATGAATTTAATCCTTTTTCTACACTCTAATTTAAAGATTGGGATATATTTATAATATTTAAATAAAAAAATTCATGGTTCATTTAAGCTCAGTGTTTTTTATTATATAGACTATCAAATAGAGTGTTCTTTTAAAATTTTAGGATATTATAATTCATAAGTCATTTTTGACATTTATGAGTGAACCAAACCTAATTATGAGACACGGGGGCCTAGTATGACTTGAAATTCCTTTATTGAGTTTAAAAGTGACATTTAGTTTAAAATGTGTGTCACACACTATAAATAGTTAAAACACACTCTTATAGTATTAGTTATTTAGATAAATTATCCCTATATTATTTTTACATGTAGTAATCAGAAAAACATTAATCTGATACATGGTGTGATCGGTACCACTCAAATTGTATGTTTCCATTTAAAAATGACATTTAATTTAACAATGAGGGCCACTCAATTAAAAGAATGAAAAAAATTGATTTTTATGAGTATTTTATCACATCAATCCATAAATAATTTTATTATGAGTAACAATCAGCCACATGTTAATTGGATACACAATGTTTATAGTTTATGAGAGGAATTTTATTTATGAATTGTATCATATTTATGTTCAATTTAATTCTTCATAGTACTAAAAAATATTAATTATTTTCCATATAGGTACACTTTTTTCTCAGAGTATTGGTTGTTTGTTCAAAAAAGGGTATCCTTATCAGGCTCTTTTTAATTGGTAATTAAATACAGTAGAATTTATTTTTTTAATTTGATGATGTTTGTCATAAATTATATGATACAATGTAATTATACATTCTAATTTAATTATAAATTTCAATGTAATTATACATTCAAATGTAATTATACATTCAAATGTAATTATACATTCAAATGTAATTTCTCATATTAATTTTTGAAATATTTATAATCATTTTATAGATTTTCTTATCACATTTTGATATAAAATTAATTGAAAATAAATTAAAATTTTGGTGTTTAAGAGTACGTTAATTTCAATAACTCATTGTGGAATCCTGGATATTATCAGTGCTATTTCTAGTCATGATAAAATCTCATGTTATTGTCACTAAAAATAACAGATAACGTTCCCCTTTATCCATGATAAAATATTTTTGACAAAGTGAACCCTTTATTAGTTACTCTTTATACTATTGAAACTGTATTTTATTAGTTTTATTTTAACCAATGATAAAAGTAATAGGATTTTAATTAGAACACAATATCAATAATTTTTAGAGCTCATAAATGAAATTTATAGCACTGATGAAGTTCTTATATATAGTAGTGTCCATTGTGCTATACTATAGTAGTTAGTGTTTGTTTAACAAACTATGAATTCTAAAAATTTTCAAATATATGGAAATAAAAACTCCTCAGGATTGGTCAGTAGTTAATGGTCTTATTAGAAAGGGATTTGAAACTCCGTCTATAATGAGAAAGCAGAGAGTCCACATATTTATGGAATGTAAAATTAGAGATCCAAAAATCATAAATGGTGGTAATATATCTTACCTTTCCCAAATTATTTACCTACCATTTATCCAAGATAATATAATGTTGAATTAAAGGGATGATCTCGAGATTAAAAAGAAGATGGGAGAAACAATGTATTGGAAGATTCTTATATTTAACATAAAAAAATATGGATTTATTCAGTTTTGAGAAAATTATATCTGTGTTATCAACACCAAATATAATAAATGATGTACTGGATGATTCACATATCTCATCTTTGTACTTTTAACATAGAATTACTGAGAAATATTGATATATTATATAGAACTTCTAATGGGATAACATGATTTTGGAAATTCCTAGGTACAACACAACATTTTTGTAGTGTTAGAATGTTATAGTATGGTGTCAATGTCTAATAGGATGATGAAATAATTAACCATTACAATAAATGAATAGGATAACATCCCTATAAACATATTCCAATTTCATATACAGTTGTTTAAAGGGAACAACATCAAAAGGTTTTTGGTGGATCAACACACCAAGTCTTCCCACTTTATTACTATTTTGATTTATTTCTCACTTGATTAACCTTTCATGATATATATAAAGTAGTGTTGTATTATAGGTCCCAAATTTAATTTTTATTTGATCATGAATTATGGTTTACCTCTATGCTATGTGGGGGTCATCAACATGTTCTAAATAATGAATTGAATTCCAATAAATCATATCGCATCCAAACTGATGGTTAGTCAGAAAGGATAATTTAGACAACCAAAGACATGTTGTGATATTTCTCAATGGATGTTAATAGAAGTGGAGACTCATATATTCCCCTAGATGAGTTCTCATACACCAATATATTCCACTAAAGTATTCATATAACACCATATAAAGCTAATATGGAATTTTTTATTTGATGATACTTAGACCTAATTTTTTGCAAGATATGACAGTGAGAGTTCAATACATTTAGCATCACATTAAATATTAACCTAGTTAATGAAAGATATTTTTTTAATATCAAATAATTTCTATTTTGGGAACCCATATTGGTCCAATAGTGAACATGAGTGTGACCCCCGAAACATACATACAACAAGCCAGAATTTAGTGATTAACATTGTGGGTATAAAATAAAAATATGTGAGGGATTACCACCATAAACCTATGAAAATATATATATAACTACCAATAAAATCCATAATGTAATGTAATAAATTATATCCCACAATAGATGTTAATATTATATAGAAACCAATATATAAAAAATGAATTATAAAAAAATCCTATAGTAGTGACTCAAATGAAAGATATAATCCACAAGAAGAAAATGTAAAGCTCATAAACTTAACCCCTTTTGGATACCTAGAAATTGATATATATATATATATATATATATATATATATATATATATCGTGTGTGTGTTTTTGTGTCTGTGTGTGTGTGTGTGTCTGTGTGTTTGTGTGTGTTTATAAATTAATATTACATGTATACTAATAGGGATATTTCTTAAGAACTATCTTGAAAATGTGTATGAAGAAAGATAATGCCTTAGTAAATAAATATCATAACCATCATGCACCATGGTAAGATCAACTAACACAAAACATAACCAAGTCTCACTTATCAAATTACCAATCCATTTATAGTGATATATTATCATAGGAATATAATAAGACGGTACCCCCACAATCACTTCTCAACTAATTTGTAACAATCACAATGCAATTAAAAATGTTCATGTTCTCTTCATCCTTTACATATCCACATAACCACATATATATATTTACATGATACATTATAATCATAAACTTTTATCTTTACCCATAACCAGATATCCATAAATAAAAATTTGACATCACAACCTTATCATAGTAGGTTATCATGAATATGAAGGGAATCAACATTATTCCATCTTACTACCATGTGTAACCCCCAATATTCTACTCATCCTCTATCATATTATCATCCCATCATCACCACATTATTATTGCACCAAATAACTGTCATTATAACATTTAAAAATAATAATACATCCATCATAACCAAAGTTTTTCATAGCCTCTATAATTTTTATAAGAGATAGTGGGAAAGATAGAGTACTTATCCATTATTTTAGTCACCAACCTGGATGTTGGAAAAGACACTTAGAACCCAAAACAGTGGAGTTTCTGTAATTTTATCTGATTTTAGAGGTACTATGTGAGAAATAAATAGATAATAAGAATTATATTATATCCAAACAAACACGGTCCCAACCTATTGGTTCATAGAAAAATATCACTACTTGAAAAATGAAAATTATCACACTACAACTACCAAAATGAACACCCTTTGAAAAATCAATAACATAAACTCATTAAGTAATTCAAGAAACATAATGAACTTATGATCTAGTCATTCCACTTACCTGTTTCTGGACATACCATTTTACCTTCCATATTACATTTATCATTAATTTATCCATATTTAATGTCAATAAATTCATTATCAATAAACTATGTTATCCCAGCAATTACATATTTATTTTAACTATTACTATTTATTTAACAAGATAGTGATTAGTAATTTAATCCCATTTCACATTCTCATATTCATTATTACCAACCATAATTCATGCCATTATGAAATATTTAAACAACCCACACCATACAATTCTCATGGTTATGTCAATTTCTACAAAATGAAAATATGATAGCCACCGTACCATAGCAAGAAAACAACTACAACATCATTTCACATCACACACATCTACAAACACATTTTTTCATGTCAAAAATTACAATACATCCACAACACCCACTTTAAAACTCAAACATACAACCTAAAACAAAATAAAAAAATCCACATATAAGAAAAATGTAATCATGTTAAGGGGAAAAATAAGAAAAATAACCACATAAAAACTTGTAGAGAATAACCAAAAAAATAAATACTTATTTAATCATTGTTTTTATAGAAAATAATTATGGCCCTTAATTACATAATTATAAAATTTATATATTTATAATAAATTATTTTGTTGTCTTAATTAAATTATTATCCTTTTATTAAAGGCGATTCAAATATTTCAATAGAACAAAACAAGGATTGTTGTCCCGACCCGTCCCCCGGGGTCTGTGTCATGACTACAACAAGCCCGCCTTCCATAGGCCAGGGGCTGGCAACTACCACCGAAAGGCATATTCCCTAAAACCAGGAAAGCATTACCTTTATAACATATAAATACACACAACCAAGAACAAAGTAGGATACGAACACAAGTAAAACTATATAGAAAAAAGGGTGCTGAAAGTAAAATGGGGGTGGAATACAAGCCCCACAGTAAAGGTACAAGTACAACTGAAAAACAATACAACTGAATAAAAAGGAAAGCAGACACTAGGTCATCCTCAGATTTTCCTACATGATGGGTAGGTACAGATCGCCTCCTCTTCACTCCACGCTTTCTCGTCTCCTCTGCGTACCGACACGTCGTATGGTCCACCTCCAGTCCACGTCTAGTCCTTGTACTCTCAACCTTGATCAGCGATTTCTGTCGTCTTCACCAAACACAACAAGGTACGGGCATAGCCCGTGTAGGTGTGAGTATAACGACACTCAGTAGGGACTATGAGACCCTCAAGGTCTCACAAAATCCACAATGGATAAACCACATATCATGAAATCAACTGACAACCCTACATAGGTATATTCCCACACATATACCAAAGTTATCAAGTATGCCCATCTCAATTATGAGAAAACACAGAGTCCACCTCAAAATCCCCAGCTCAACTGTTCCACAAAGGAAGGAATACCATGAAGGTAATTACCACACAGGTATTCCACAAAGAAGAATACCACCAAGGTATTACCACAAAGGAAAGTACCAAACAGGTACAGACACAGCTCACACTAGGTATAAATTAAGTGCATTAGTAGAGATGATTAGATGTAACTACTAATTCATATTACTATGTCAAGTGGTAGACCCAAAATGGATCGTAGTACATCATCATACCCCCATAGGATTATATTACATCATCATTACATCATCAAACCCACACACAATCATAGTACATCTCCAGTACCTCGTCTGACCCGCACATGACCATAGAACATCTCCAGTATGTCATCAGACCCATACAGGATCCTAGTACATCTCCAGTATGTCGTCAGACCCACACAAGATCCTAGTACATCTCTATTACATTGTTAGACCCACAAATGATCCTAGTACATCATTACAGCCAACTATAGGGTTTCCGCACTAAGCTCACTTTTCTTCGAGAGGGTCTGCTCCTCAAGCTGCTGGTTAATACTCCAACTTCCATTAAGTCCCATGAAGAAGTATCTTAAAGGCCTTCCATGTCACAGGGGTCTCAATGAAATAGACAGTGCATCAATCGGACGACTTGTCTGTAAGTTATTATCCTTTTACTCCTGAGGGCCATGTTGGATTCATGCTCGATCCAACCCGACTGTACTCCATCTTTATCTAAATATTTAGTGGGATATATGTTAGGTACACTAGGAAAGATACTCTGAGAGGGGGTGAATCAAGGTATGACAGATTAAAACAACTACCCCTTTTTGATCTTTTTTTGCTGTTTGACAAAACTCTCTTCTCTCTCCTTCCTGATGCAGAGTAAGAATAAAACTTAAAGCATGCCTAGGAAATAGAGATTTTTACTTGGTTCACCCTCACTGGGGAACTTCCAAGGAGTATACATCGGCAGTGTACCGATGTACCAATTCCATTATAAGTGCACTGCTGTTTACAAGTTCGGAGCGGACTCACTGTCCATCCTGGTTTACAACCACACACAAAGTGAAAGCTCACTGCTCTCTCAACTAAATTGTACTCACTGCTTCTTCAAAAGATCCCCTAATAGTTTATAGACATGTAGTCCTCTTGATTATCACAAATGAATACATCCTCTATTGTATGTATATTCTATATTGAAGTCCAACTTTCACCCATAGATAAATCTCACTTTGCACCGAAGGTATCAGGCAATCTTACAGCTTTCGTGTAGCCCTAAAATGACTTGCATGCTTCACCTATACCTATCACGCTTCTCCAAGACGATGTGCAAGTTCACCTCAATCCCTTGCACGACACTCACTTCTTCAACTCCAAACTTGCATGACTCACACCCTTTTACTCACAAACCAATTTTGGTGTGCAACAATCAACTATCGCACTTCTTAAAATCCTAGTGCATAAGTCTCACCAAACCACTTGGGAGACACACCCTTCTTCAACTCTAAACTTGAGTGACTCACACCCTTTCTCCCCCCAAACTACTTAGGGTGTGAAACTATCAACTGACGGGTAACTTCTTATATCTTTATACTTGTGCGACCGCACCACCACTTGTGCCACCACCACACCTGTGCGACAGGAGCTCTAAATTTCTCTAAGTGTTGAACTCACTTCTGAATGAGGAGGGTAATACCTATATTTATAGGCATTTGGACACCCTGAGTGATGGCGCGCAAGCCTCCTCATGGCCTGCAAGTCTCGCCGCCCTAGTCTCTATCACGCTAGTCACTTGCACGACCAAACCCAAAACTTGAGCACCCCATTTTCCATTTCCATATTTTTATGTTCTCATTGTGAAAAACATATGGCACGAAAGTTTCCAATCCTCCAAGACACTGGCGCGCAAGTCCCTTTTCCCAAAACAATTTTCTTTATTTTTCGATTTTGAGGTCCAAAAATTTGGCAAACACTGGAAAACGGCATCACCTTATATCTGATCTTTTTGAATCGCCTCCAGATTAATCATTCCTTTGTTGTAATTCTTGAATCAATCATGGATCATTATAAACATCCCTTTAAATTTACATTCCACTATTAAATCCCCTTTTTCAAGAATTTTATAATTCATGGTTTGCTTTGTCAACAAACACAAAACGAAGGCCCACTTTGTCAACAAACAAAATCACCTCAAAATGCTTCAATAATATCTTGAGGGATTTTTTCCCAATAGTATACTAATGGGACCTCCTCGCTCCAAGGTTTTCAATGCCACTGATTGTTCATCAAATGGACGCCTGGTGCCAAAGTTATGGCTGATAAAGTGAAAATGGGTCGAAGTAGGCCCGGGTCTGGTCTGACTCAGTCAGACCGACATGTCCTGCTGGGTCCGGCCCAACCCACGCTGGGTGCCACGGTAGGCCACAAGGGTGGTGGAGGCGACGCATAGGCCACATATTCCATGGAGGCGTGGAGGATTCGGGGGTCATGGAGTCTGCAGGTGCCACGGAGGCCGCGGGGGTCGCGGAGCGGCGGAGGCCGTGAGAGTCATGGAGGTCACGAGGGCCGCAGAGGCTGTGGGCGGCGAGGGACCGTGAAGCAGTGGAGGCTACTAGGGCCATGGAGACCATGAGCGGTACGGGGCTGCGGAGGGGCGGAGGCGGCTGGGCAGCGGAGGCCGCGAGGCGGCGGAGGCCGCGAAGCCGTAGAAGTTGTTGGTGGCGCGGGGAGGTTGTGGTGTGGCAAGGTGGCCATGGTGTGGAAATCTGTCCTGGATGGTTGGATGGCTAGTCGTCCTCTCCACGTGATGTGGTCATGCATCGCGCCTTCGTCGGTGGCCGGTTCGGCTGGCCTATCTTCGTTCATCGTCGTGGCACAAAGCTGCCTTCTTCCATCACGAAGAACACACCATTCATGAAAAAAGGAGGATGGGTGAGGCGAGGTTTGTTTGGATTTCACCCTCTGAGTTAGAGCGGTAGCAATCATCTCAAGGGGGGTGATTAAATGTGAGGGGGAGAAAATAACATTGATCAATTTTAAACACACCCTGACCTTGAAGGTTAGTTGACGTCAATGAAGAGGGATAGACGGACGTCGGTGGCGTCAGCATTTCCTCGATCATTGGTTCGTTCATTGAATATGTTCCTCGTTGGTGAGAGTTGTCACATACAAGACATATTTTAAAGGTATTTTTCAATTAATTTACATCCTTTCTTTGTTTTGGGGTTTCCATAGGTTTTAGGGAGGAATAGATGAGTATTCACGAATTGGGCCAAACCGTGAGCCCAATTCTAGATTAAAAAATAAATTTTATATCTTTTATAACATTTTCATTTTTCAGAATTTTACATCTATTAAAATTCCTACATGACCTCCCCTAACCTATTAACCCCACCATGGTAATTTGTATCTTTTAGAAATCCATAACGAGGTTTTATTTGGGTTCCTATCTAAGGGGTTGGGCCTGCCCGAAATCCCAATTCCTATTTTAAAAATAAAAATTGATTTTGTTATAACTTATTAAATATTTGGGCCTTTTCGGTGACTCCAAGTCTCACCTAGGCCCAATTAACCCAGCCGCGCGTTTGAGCTCTCTCCCACCTCTTTGGAGCTCTGTTTAATCGTGATTTGGTGCCGAACTTCAGAGGGTTCCTCAAATCTCCCAGATTTGAAGAGGTAAAGTCTTTCTTTCATAAATCTCTCAATTCTCAATTTTTTTCTCCATTCCAGTTCCTAAATGACCTAAAACATCTTTTTCATACGAAAACTAAATTTTGGATCTTTTAAATTTCATCTACTGGTGTTTTGGAGTGATTACTTCAAGATACTTCAAGTAAATGATCCCTTTTCTTTCCTCTTTCAAATTACTTTGGGTTTAACTCATTGTTCTTTGGGTTTCTTCGGTTATAATTGAGTTTAATAATGTCTAGAAACTAGGTTTTCGAACCTAGGGTTTAACTTTGGGCTTTCTTGGCCAATTTATGTGGTTTTAGGTTTGATCTAGTTCTCTCTTGGTGCGGCGGGGGTGCGATTTGATTTTCGCACGGAGATTCAGGGGTTTTTGTTACATTTGTAGGTGATTCCATTGTGTGTGCAATTTTTGTGAATTATCTTTATGTGTTCTTGGTACATTAATTTTTTTTAACTTTAATTTTTCTGTAAAAATTTGTTTTAGTTTCATTTATAATGCAAATGAATTTTAAGTTCCAATTTTTGGTGAAATTGGGGTTTTTTCATTCAAATCTTTTATTGGTTCATTTTGGGCTGACCTATAATTACTTAGTTGATTTTATTGAACTGTATTTGGACTAAAAATAATTTTTTTAATGTTTATTATTTTTTTTGTTGCTTTGAAAGTTTGTTTAAATGGTGTTTGGGAAGAAAATGGGCCTTAAGTGCCATGTTTGTGTGAAAATGGTGTTCTTTAAAAGATATAACTTCTTGGTTCACATTGGGATGCCCCATAACTGAATTTTTTGTTTCATTAAATGTTATTGAACTGAAATTTTGTTTTAATGACTTACAAGTGTTCACATAGTTTGAAAAGTGTATATCTTAAAGAGCTTTGGGTGAAAAACAATGTGAAGTTTTGAGAGGTTGTTTTATTGCAAATAAAATTATTTTATTGTGTGTTTTAAATAGTATAAAATTTGTGTAGATACTGTACAATTATTTTGTGACCAGTGGTGATATTTTATATGAAAAAGGATTTGTGTTGTTTGCTGAAATTGTTTGAGCACAAAAAAGGGGAAGCCCGGGTACCTAAGTGGGGCGGATTTGTACTAGTACGGCTAGTGGATCAGATGGGTTTTGTCCCTATTCCACTTAGAATTTGGATAACGACAACTCTAACTAAACAATGTGGGTGATTATTGGGGACCACTAGGTTATGGGTATTTTCCCTACTAGTGGATCGTGCATGAGAAAGGATTTTTCTATGGTTACTCTACACCGAAGTACGAGGTACATAGGGCCTGAGACAACCTAGTGCTTAGGGGTGTTCCCGATTTTGATGATCATTGGATTTATGGTATTTACCCTTGTTTTGGGGTGTTTTTGGTAGTACTTTACAGTATCTCACATGTCTATTTAATGTTCTAACATTATGAAATTCTCGTATTGAAAACTGTTTTCATTTGAAAGTTGCATTTCTTTGAATTTTAACATTGTTTCACCTTGTGTTTTAAAATCGCTTGTTTTATTCACATTGCATTGCATGCTCTTTGGTATCATATGGTGGTATCCTATTGGGATTAGTATCATACCCTACTTACACCTCTTGGGTGTAAGTAGACCTACTTATGCTTGACTCAGGTAAAGGGAAGGCTAAGGGTGATGGCGGTTCAGGGTGTTAGTCCCCATCGTTGGGGCGGATTTGCGGAGACGGCTTGCGGGTGATGATCCCCTTGCCGTGTGGAGTCCATGGGTATGTCTTTTTGTTGTAATTATTTGTTTTTAGACCACTTGTAGTGTCTTCAAACATATGTATTCAGATCTGGTTTTGTTAAGAATTGTTTAGCATGAAAATTTCATATTCTAATAATTGATTGTTTTTTTATGATTTATGATTTCATACTTGGGTAAATCGTTCCCAAACCAGATTTTCTTGATACCTGGGCACTTGTTCCAGCCCATGGGGATAGGGAACGCCCTTCGGGCCTTAACACGGGATAGGTTTGGTGTCGTTAATGGTGGCAACCAGATCCAGTTCGTGACAAAATGATATCAGATCGGGTTAAATTTTTTGGGTTATATTGTTATTTTGGGATGAGTCAGGATAGACGGGAGATAGGACTGTCAGGGCTCGGGGTATTGGTTGTGAGTAGGGTTCCTGGCTCTCACCTCTCATGGCAGACTTTGAGTCACCACGGGCTATTGGAATTTGCAGAGTGACTTCACTTCCAGGTGAGACGTATGGGCTGCAGACCACATGTGGACATCAGGCAGATGTGGAGTAGTTGTTTCATTTATTACAGGAATGTGTTTAGTTTATTTATATTTGATGTATTTGATTACAATTTTCATAATTTTGTTATTGACTATTGTTTTGTGACTGTTTCATTTTGTAGCAACATGCCTCCCCGGAAAGCTCCCACGCACCCACAGGAGGAAGCTGGAGAGAGTTCTCCCACGCCGATTGATCAGAGGCTCGTGGAGGCTGTGGTTTGGGCTATCCAAGATTTGCGACAGGGACTAGCTCCTACTCCTATTCCTGTTAGGGAAGAAGAGACAGGTCCTAGAAAATATAAAGCACAAGTGTTTCTGAAAAACAAGCCTCCTACCTTCCGATGTAGCACAGAACCCCAGGAAATAGAAGAATGGCTCGAGAAGATCGAGCGTATGTTTGAGTTCTTGGAAATACCCAAGGAGCTCAGGGTGAAGTGTGACTCTTTTATAATGGAGGGTCCCAGCCGTAAATGGTGGGAGTCAGTGCTTCGGGCTGGGAAGAATGAGTAGATGCGCTGGGGAGATTTCAAGGTTGTCTTCAATGAACAGTACTGCCCTGAGGTGTTGGCTTATGCCAGGTCTAGAGAGTTCATGGAACTTGTTCAGGGGAATCTATGTGTTATGGAGTATGCCAACCGTTTCGTTGAGTTGGTTCGGTATGCTCCAGAAATTGTCTCTAATGAGCAAGCGAAGGCCCAGAGGTTTGAGAATGGCTTGCGACCAGAGATATACTCCCATGTGTTCTTGTTTAAGCTGAGGACCTATGCTAAGGTTGTTGATTGGGCGTGCATGGTGGAGATTGATAGGAAAGGTAGGGCTGGTTTCTATGGTTCAGTATCAGCAGTGGGCAGTGGCAGCTCCTCAGAGAAGAAAAGGAAGTGGGAGGATCATGTGAAGAAATGAGGGGGCAGTTCTGGCCACTCTTCCAGGCAGTTTTCTTCTGCGGCTTCTGATGCGAGATCGGTCTTGTGCCACCAATGTGGAAGGCCTGGTCATATCCGACTAGCATGTCCACTTCCTCCGAAGCCTTATTACCAATGTGGAGGTATAGGGCATATGCAGCGCTTCTGTGGTGTGGCATGTCCACTCCCAAGTGGGGCAGCTTCAGTGTCTTCAAGAGGAGTTCCAGCACAGTCCAAGCCGTCGAGGACTGGGGGATCTCGATTTGGTGGTTGTGGTGGTAGGGCTGGATCGTCTTATAGGAAGAGCTAGTTCAGGGCATAGCCACAGACTAGCGGTCTTCCTCAGGCAGATACTGGACATCTCCATGCAGTGGATCAGTCACCAGCATGATCAGAGGCGGGACCGTCGACAGTTCGAGGTACCGTTCTGATCGCATCTTCTATAGCTACTGCTCTTTTTGATACCGGTGCCTTTGTTTCATTCATTTCTGGAAATTTTGTGGACATGCTGAATTTTACAACTGAGTTGATGTCTTTTTCGATGGATTTGGTGACACCGTTGGGAAAGAAGAAGGAGATGGGCCTCAGGTGCCCCTCGTGTGCACTTTCTGTGTCAGGGGTCGAGATAGAGTGGGACCTCTTGGTCTTAGATATGGACCTTTTTGATGTCATACTCGGGATGGATTGGCTAGTACACTTCCAGGCACACATCGATTGGTACAGATGGCGTGTGAGTTTCATAGCACCTGATGGGAGTCGTCAGGTTTTTCATGGAGAATGGGATCCACGATCAGGTCGCGTAGGGCCTCCAATCCCAGAGTTGGAATGTGTTATCTTCCAGTTATCTTCGTTTGGTCTAGACGATGGTATTTCCCCTGAAGGTACACTACCTCATGTAGTGAATGAGTTTCCTGAGGTATTCCCAGATGATTATTCAGGTTTTCCCCCGGAGCGGGATGTGGAGTTTTTGATTGATCTGGTGCCGGGAACACAGCAGATATCTCTTCCCTCTTATCGCATGACCCCCACCGAGTTTATGTAATTAAAGATAAATCTGGACGACTTAGAATCCAAAGGATTCATTCGCCCGAGCGTCTCTCCTTGGGCCGCTCTGGTGTTGTTTGCAAAAAAGGCTGATGGATCCCTCCGGTTGTGCATTGACTACCAGAAGCTGAATAAGGTAATAATAAAAAACAAATACCCTTTGCCCAGAATAGATGATTTGTTTGATCAGCTAAAGGGGGAAAAGTTGTTCTCAAAGATAGACCTGCGTTCTGGGTATCATCAACTCAGGGTGAAGGAGTCAGATATCCCTAAGACAGCCTTCTGAAGCAGGTACGACAACATTGAGTATTTTATCATGCCCTTAGGAATGACTAATGCTCCAGCGGTATTTATGGCACTTATGAATAGGGTGTTCCATAAGTATCTAGATTCCTTTTTTGTGGTGTTCATGGATGACATTATGGTATACTCTTGCTCTGAGGAGGAACACAAACATCACTTGAGGATCATTTTGAGTACATTGCGAGATCACCGCCTCTATGAAAAGTTGTCAAAGTGCACTTTCTGGATCAGAGAGGTGAGATTTCTGGGGCATGTGATCTCAGAGCATGGTGTTTCAGTGGACCCAGAGAAAATCAGTGCAGTCATGTCATGGGAGAAACCGAAGAATGTGTTTGAGATCAGGAGTTTTCTTGGATTGGCTGGTTATTACAGACAATTCGTTCGGGATTTCTCTCGGCTTGCTTCAACTATGACTTCCCTCACCCGGAAAGGGGTGAAGTTTGTATGGGGTCCAGAATGTCAGGCGTCGTTTGAGGAGCTGAATATGCGGCTGACTGCCTCCCCCATGCTGATTTTTCCAGATGATGGAAAGGGATATGTGGTCTATTGTGATGCTTCAAGTATGGGTCTTGGGTGCGTGCTTATGCAGGATGATCATGTGGTCGCGTATGGCTCTCACCAACTTTGACCACATGAAAAGAACTACCCGACCCATGACTTGGAGTTGGCAGCGGTGATGCATGATTTGAAGACTTGGCGTCACTACCTCTTTGGGGAGAAGTTTGTGGTATACTCTGATAACAAAATCTTAGCTTATATCTTCTGTCAGAAGGACCTCAACTTGAGGAAATGTCGCTGGATCGAGTACTTGCAGGGGTTTGACTTTGACATTGTCTATACCCCATGCAAGGGTAATTTAGTGGCCGACGCTTTGAGCAGAAGTGTTCCAGTGCAGGATTTGATGAAGTCTAGTGATGAGTGGACATTGATGGGTCTCTTTTCTCAGATGCATGGGGAGACCAGGGAACACAGTAGAGGGGCATTCTTGGAAATCATTCAATTGACTCCTTCTCTATTGGAGTTTATTCTGCAAGAATAGCCCAGTGATGATCTTTGTCAGCGGTCGAAGCAGTTCCTTCATAGTGGGGAGACATCCTCTAATTGGTCTTCGTCTCCCGAGGGCATCTTGTGCTTCAAGGGTTGTTCAGTAGTTCCATTATCTCTGCGAAAGGTGGTGATGGAAGATAGCCACCAGTCTCAGTGGGCTGTCCATCTGGGTGCCACTAAGATGTATTATGATGTTCGTCGGTAGTTTTGGGGGCCTGGTATGAGATGGGACATAGCAGACTTTGTTTCGAGATGCTACACATGTTAGCAGGTGAAAGCAGAGCACCAAAGGCCATCTGGTTTGCTCCAACCACTACCCATTCCTACCTGGAAGTGGGAAGAGGTCTCCATGGACTTCATTGTTGGCTTACCTCGTAAACCTCAGGGTAAGAATGCTATTTGGGTGGTGATCGATCTTCTGACCAAATCAGCTCACTACATTCCGATAAAAGATACAACTAAAGTAGATGAGTTGGGCCATTTGTATCTTCAGGAAGTGGTGAGACTCCATGCTGTACCATTAGCTGTTGTCTTAGATAGAGACCCCCGCTTCACTTCTCGATTTTGGGAAGGCCTTCAGAAGGTATTGGGGTCTCAAATTAAGATGGGCATGGCATACCACCCTCAGATGGATGGTCAGATAGAGCGGGTGAATTAGATTTTGGAGGACATGCTTTGTGCATGTGTTCTGGACTTTGGAGGTTCTTGGGATAGCCATTTGGGATTGTTTGAGTTTTCTTATAATAATAGTTACCAATCCATGATTTTAATGACCCCTTTTGAAGCGCTCTATGGTCGTCCTTTTCAGTTCCTCGTATGTTGAGCTGAGGTAGGAGAGACTTCCCTGTTGGGGCCGAGCCTTGTGTAGGAGACTTCTGAGAAGGTCAATTTGATCAGGCAGCGCTTATTGACAGCTCAGAGTTTTCATAAATCTTATGCTGACTGGAGGCGTCGTGACCTAGAGTTTTCTGTGGGTGATAGGGTATTCTTAAAAGTGGCCCCTCATCTGGGCCATCGTCGATTGGGGAAGCAAGGTAAGCTGATACCATGGTATGTAGGGACCTTTGAGATCACCGAGAATATTGGTAAGGTGTAATATAGGTTGTCCTTACCTTCTCAGTTGACGTCTATCCATGATGTCTTCCACATCTCTCAGTTGAAGAAATACAATGCGGATCCATCCCATGTGTTGAGTTGGGAAGAACTGGAGATAGAGCCTGACTTGTCTATTGTTGAGAGGTCGGTGAAAATAATGGACTCCCAAGAGAAGATAATTCTAATTACGTCTATTCCTATAGTCTGGGTTTTATGGCAGCATGGGAATGATACACATGAGACATGGGAGCAGAAGTTATGGGTCGAGGAAGAGTACCCATTCTTGTTTTCCAACCAAGATTCATGTTGACTTTCCGGGGCGGAAAATCCTTCATGGTGGGGAGAATTGTCACATAAAAGGCATATTTTAAAGTTATTTTTCATTTAATTTACATCCTTGCTTTGTTTTGGGGGTTTCCCTAGGTTTTAGGGAGGAATAGATGAGTATTCATGAATTGGGCCAAACCGTGAGGCCAATTCCAGATTAAAAAATAAATTTTGTATCTTTTATAAAATTTTCATTTTTCAACATTTTTCATCCATTCAAATTCCTACATGACCTCCCCTAACCTATTAACACCACCACGGTAATTTGGATCTTTTAAAAATCCATAACCATGGTTTATTTGGGTTTTTATCTAAGGGGTTAGGCCTGCCCGAAAGCCCAATTCTTGTTTTAAAAATAAAAATTTATTTTGTTATAACTTATTCAATATTTGGGCTTTTTCGGTGACTCCAAGTCTCACCCAAGACCAATTTACCCAAACGCGCGTCTGATCTCTCTCCCCCCTCTTTGGAGTTGTGGTTATTCGTGATTTGGTGCCGAACTTCAGAGGGTTCCTCAAATCTCCCATATTTGAAGAGGTAAAGTCTTTCTTTCATAAATCTCTCAATTCTCAATATTTTTCCTCCATTCCAGTTCCTAAATGACCTAATACATCTTTTTCGAAAGAACCCAAAATTTTGGCTCTTTTAATTTTCAGATACTGATGTTTTGGAGTGATTACTTCAAGATACTTCAAGTAAATGATCCCTTTTCTTTCATCTTTCAAATTACGTTGGGTTTAACTCATTGTTCTTTGGGTTTCCTTGGTTATAATTGAGTTTAATAATGTACCGAAACTAGGTTTTAGAACCTAGGATTTAAATTTGGGCTTTCTTGGCCAATTTATGTGGTTTTACATTTGATCTAGTTCTATCTTGCTGCGGCAGGGGTGCGATTTGATTTTCGCACGGAGATTTAGAGGTTTTTGTTACTTTGGTAGGTGATTCCATTGCGTGTGAAATTTTTGTGAATTCTCTTTCTGTGTTCTTGGTACATTAATGTTTATTTAACTTGAATGTTTCTATAAAAATTGGTTTTAGTTTCATTTATAATGCAAATGAATTTTAAGTTCCAATTTTTGGTGAAATTGGGTGTTTTTTCATTCAAATCTTTTATTGGTTAATTTTGGGATGACCTATAATTACTTAGTTGATTTTATTGAACTTTATTAGGACTGAAAATAATTTTTTGAATGTTTTTTTTTGCTTTTAATGTTTGTTTAAATGGTGTTTGGGAAGCAAATGGGCCTTAAGTGCCATGTTTGTGTGAAAATGGTGTTCTTTAAGAGATATAACTTCTTGGTTCACATTGGGCTGACCCATAACTGAATTTTTGGTTTCATTAAAGGGTATTGAACTGAAATTTTTGTTTTAATTACTTAAATTTGTTCACATAGTGTGCAAAGGGGATATCTTAAAGAGCTTCGGGTGAAAAACAATGTGATGTTTTGAGAGGTTGTTTTATTGCAAATAAAATTTTTTTATTGTGTGCTTTAAATAGTATAAAATGTGTGTAGATACTGTACAATTTTTTTGTGACCAGTATTGATATTTTATATGCAAAAGGATGTGTGTTGTTTGCTGAAATTTTTTGACCACAAAAAGGGGAAGCCCGGGTACCTAGGTGGGGCAGATTTGTAGTAGTACGGCTAGTGGATCGGAGGGGTTTTGTCCCTATTACACTTAGTATTTGGATAAAGACAACTCTAACTTAACAATGTGGATGATTATTGGGGACCACTAGGTTATGGGTATGTTCCCTACTAGAGGATCGTGCACGAGAAAGAATTTTTCTATGGTTACTCTACACCGAGGTACAAGGTACATAGGGCTCGAGACAACCTAGTGCTTAGGGGTGTTCCTGATTTTGATGGTCATTGGATTTATTGTATTTACCCTTGTTGTGGGGTTTTTTTGGTAGTAAATTACAGTAGTTCACATGTCTATTTAATGTTCTAACATTCTGAAATTCTCGGATTGACAACTGTTTTCATTTGAAAGTTGCATTTCTTTGAATTTTAACGTTGTTTCACCTTGTGTATTAAAATTGCTTGTTTTATTCACATTGCATTGCATGCTCTTTGGAATCATCTGGTAATATCCTATTGGTCTTAGGCTCACAACCTACTTACACCTCTTGGGTGTAAGTAGACCTTCTTATGCTTGACTCAGGTAAAGGGAAGGGTAAGGGTGATGGCGATTCAGGGTGTTAGTCCCCATCGTTGGGGCGGAGTTGCGGAGACGGCTTGCGGGTGATGATCCCCTTGTCGTGTGGAGTCCATGGGGATGTCTTTATGTTTTCATTATTTTTTTTCTAGACCACTATTAATTTCTTTAATCATATGTATTCAGATCTGGTTTTGTTAAGAATTTTTTAGCATGAAAATTTCAGATTCTAATAATTGATTGTTCTTTTATGATTTACACTTTCATACTCGGGTAAATTGTTCCCAAACCAGATTTGTTTGATACCCGGGCACTTGTGCCAGCCCCTGGGGATAGGTAATGCCCTTCAAGCCTTACCACGGGCCATGTTTGGTGTCATTAATGGTGGCAACCAGATCTGGTTCATGACAGGAGTGTTCTTCATTGGGGAACACATTCATCGTTGGAGAACGCGTTCTTCTTTGGAGAGAATAATCCTCCAGAAGCTCTCCTCTCACCAACCCCTTCCTCTCATTCCACCCAATATGTGAAAAGTCTCCAACTTATTAATATAAGTCTATAAAAATAAAATAAATTTTCATAACAAAGATTGCATAATTAATGTACTGCATTGGCACCGTTAATTTGATCATTTAATTGGCATAATTAAAGTTAGAGGAGATGAGAAGTTTTCTCTCATTATGGGGGTTTGGGTAGTCCCCACCTCTAAATTCAAAATGGGGGTTAGTTTATGTGGTCCCCACCACCCTAACCCATGTTGAGGGGTTTCTAAATTAGAAATGTTAGTCATTTTTATTTTGTTTAATTCTTTGAAGAAAAGCACAAAAATTATCTTTCACTCTCGACCCACTGTGGTCGAGGTGAAGGTCCGCTTAAGCAAAAACTGGTGCTTCGAGTTCAATGGTTACCTCATATTTCAATTACAAGAACCTGTTCAAAATTTATAAAAACCCACTCGTACGTTTACTAAACGTACCCAAAAAATAGTTCAGAAATTCATTCTGGGAACACCAGGCCTCGGAATCATGCGCCATTAATTTTAGCGGACTCATAAAGTTCCCATATATTAAAAAAATTACATGGAATATCTAAGTCTTTAAATTATTCCCACCTCAAGTAATTGCATACCCTAAAGCCACTTCACAAAATTAAGAAAACAAGTGTGGGTACAGAGTATTTATTTGAGCCTCCTGCTCCCATGTGCTCTCTTGGAGGTTCCTGTGTTGCCAGCGAATGAGCACTAGAGGAATCGACCACCCACTATAGAACCACTCCTGTCGATCCTCAATCTCTATTGGAACCTCCAAAAATGTCACCCCATCATCGACATCCAACTCTCCATGGTCTATGATGTGATAAGGGTCGGGCATGTATCTCCTCGGCTGGGATACGTGGAAGACATCACGCACCCAGTGCAGCTGAGGGGGAAGTGCTAGGCAGTAAGCCACCTCACCAACTCTGTTGAGGACCATGAAGGGACTAATGAACCTCGGAGATAACTTGTCACCTTGGCCAAATCTCCACAAACCTTGTCACGATGAGACCCATATAAAGATGTGGTCACCATCCTCGAACTCTATTGGTCTTCGTCTCCTATTGACATGAGACTTATGCCTGCTCTATGCAGTCTTCATCCACTCCTGGATAATCTGCACCTTCTCTGTGGTATCCCATACCATCTCTAGTCCCTATGGTGATGACTCCACTAGCAAGTACAATAGAAAGGTGATCTGACAGGTCTCCTATATAATGCCTCAAAATGTGGCATCCCAATAGTGGAGTGATAACTGTTGTTGTATGAAAACTCCATCAAAGTCAAGTGATCCTCCAAACTGCGACTGATGTCGAGGACACACGCATGCAGTATGTCATCGAGATTCTGAATGGTCCATCGGTCTGGCCATCTCTCTAAGGATGGAAGGTGGTGCTCAAATGAAGTTGTGTCCCGAAATCCTCCTGCAACCCCTTCCATAGCTGGGAAGTGAAATGTGTATCACGATCGGAGATAATCATCGAGGGTACTCAATGTAGCGGCACAATCTCTTGCACATAGAGGTGTCCCAAGCTCTCTACTAAACCCTGCTCTCTGATCGGTAGGAAGTGGGCTGACTTGGTGAGTCAGTCGACGATCACCCAGATAGAGTCATGACCTCTGGATGTACGTGGAAGTCCTGTCATGAAGTCCACGGATATACCAACCCAATTCCACTCTGAGACCTCTAAAGACTGAACCAAGCCTACTGGTACCTGATTCTCCACATTCACTTGCGAACAAGTGAGTCACCGAGATACAAACTATGCCATTGCTTTCTTCATTCCTGGAAACTATTGTTGTCATTGATGATCCAAGTACATCTTCTCCGCTCTTGGATGTACCACTAGAGGGGATGTGTCAAAGTCTCTCAACACTTCCTCCCGAAGCGACACGGGTACCATGGTACGTCCTCTGAAGAGGATAACGTACCCACCACCTTCAGAAAATCCATCAGGTTCATGTCCTATGGATATCTGAGCATGTCGAGCCTCATAGTCTATATCCCCTTGCTGCACCTTCCTGACTCACTGAAGAAGTGGGGGAGTGACTATAAGAAACTAAAGGAAAGCTTCTCTTTCTCATTCCACGATTGATATCTGTAAAGCGTTCAACTGCTTTTTCACCTCACCTAGCAGCTGTATACCAGATCTCTTGCTGAGTAGATCAGAATGTCATCGATGAAGACTGCTACAAAGTGATCAAGGTATGGATGATATATCTTGTTTATGAGTCCCATGAACACTTCTGGAGCGTTAGTTACGCCGAATTTAATAACCAAGAACTCGTAATGGTTGTACCAACATCTGAAGGTCGTCTTCTGCACATCCATGTCTCGTACTCTAAGCTGGTCATAGACGGATCTGAGGTCTAACTTCGAGAACCACTGTGATCCCTTCGGCTGATCAAAGAGGTCGCCAATCCTTGGGAGTGGGTACTTGTTCTTCATTATCACCTGGTTTAGGCATTGATAATCAACACAAAGCCTCAAACTCCCATCTGCCTTCTTAGCGAACAAAATTGGGGCTGCCCAAGGAGAAACACTGGGTTGAATGAACTCATTCCCCTTTAAGTCCTCCAGCTGTACCCGCAACTCGCTAAAATCCACATGAATCATATGATATGATGGTGTAGATATCAGTTCAATCATGGGGTAGAAGTAAATTTAAAATTCCACCACTCTATGAGGAGGTAGACCTGAAACATCGTTAGGGAAAACATCTGTGTACTGGTCCACCACTACATGATAACTCAGACTCTCCACATCAACCACTCGGAGGGTAAGGCTAGAGAACTGATGTGTAATCAGCTGCACCCTCCTCCGAGTAAGTCCATCTGGCACTGCAAAGTCTCCCTTCTCATCGATGAAGGTAAACACAGTTCCATCCATGCGTACACACCACACTTTTCACCTAATACAGTCAATATGAGTATGGACTATAGATAACTAGTCCATACCCATGATGACATCGTATGGCCTCAACACCACAACTAGAAGATCCCAGCCGAAACTCTCACCTCTTAGAGTAAGATCACACTGCCAGATCCAATGCGTAATCATTAAATTTGCTACCATAAGAGTCTATACCCATAAGGATGGAGCCAATGGCTATGTCAAAATCTCTGAGCTCTGAATGAGGGCAGTGGTAATAAAAGAATAACTGGAACCTATGAGTATAAGCACTACAGCTAAGGTACAGTATACATAGATTATACCTCCTATCATCTATGAAGCATCGTGATCTTAAGCCTCAACTACCTGGAGTGGAGATCGCCCCTATCCTCCTGCTCCCTATGGTCAGGGTGGACCACTTGGTGGTGGTGGCCGTAACATCTCGAATAATCTCCCACCGCCAGCTGCACGGCCAGCTCCTATGCCCTGTTTGCCTACTCCCTAAGGATCTCCTTGGTCAAACCTCTATCTCTACCTGGGAGGTCCTTAGACCATATGTTGATCATCCGTATGATAGTTTGGATAGTCACGATCCATGTGACCCAGCCCGCCACATGTGAAACACTGCCTTCCCCTCACATGACTGGCTCTATCTCTGGTGCCCTGAACAACCGATCCTGAGTCATGTGGTCGTCCACCAGTATATCTGGTCCTCTTGGACCTCTATGGAATCTGTCTACTGCTAGCAATAGAAGACTATACTATGGGATGCCTGTTGGTGGGTCTTGCTGTTGGTGACTGCTCAACGAGAAATCTCTCCACTAAGAAGGCTCGCTCTAACACCCATTCTTATGTCGGGATGCTGAGTGATATCATTGAATCCCTGATCTCCTGCCTGAGTCCCAAATCAATGGTCTGAGCCTTGAAGAACGGGTCCCACACCATATCAGTGGAGTAACGTGAGAGGTCGGTGATCCTCGCTGAGTACTCACCCACAATCATGTTGCCCTGCTGCAGATTAAGTAACTCCTGTATGCGCACTGTGCGAAGGGTCGCTGGGACAAACTCTTCCCGAAACAGGCTCTCAAAGTCTGCCCAAAGAAGCGTCACCTCGTCGTGAACCTGGAGCATCAAGCTCCACCATCTGCCTGTTGCTTCCTGTAGAAGACTGGAGGCAAGGATCACCATGAGATCAGCTGGTGTCCCTACTAGTCGGAAGAATCTCACTACAGCCTCCAACCAATCCTCAGCCGCCTGTGGGTCCATCTCACCCCTAAACCTGGGTGGCCTCTGGTGCTGGAACTCATGCAATGCACTCAAGTAGCGTGTACTTTATGCTTCTAGGGCTTTTGGCATCGGTGGCCCAATGGTTAATGGTACTGCTGGTGCATCTACATTAGAAGGGCACTGAACCGAGGCCTCATCGCTCGGTGGGCTATTAGTGCGTACTAATCTCAGAATCCTAGCTGGATATCTGTGTGGAGGCATCCTAAAAAGAAATAGGTGTTCCATGGTCAGTAAGTTATACATGGTGAGCTGAATCAAAGATATCACAAATTAAACTCTTCAAAACACACATGCAATCAGTGATTTCATGCACTAAGTCAGAAATCAGAAGTTAGGGTCCTGATGTATGGATACGTCACTGCTGCACCAACACTGGATTCCCTAAAATGATAACCACACTCTCTAAACTTAACACAATTACCATTAAAAGTATTAGAGTCTTATATTATATGGTATAACTGACTCCCCTGATACCAATTTATCATGACCTATCCCCCAGGGCCCATGTCGTGACTACCCCAAGCCCACCTTCCTTAGGCCAGGGGATGGCGACTAGCACCGAAAGGTGGTTTCCCTAAAATTGGGAAGGAATTTCCTTTATAACCTATAAACACATTAAATAAAGAACACAATGAGATACAAACACAAGTAAAACTATATATCAAAAAGAGTGCTGAAAGTAAAAAGGGGCCAGAATACAAGCCCAACAGTAAAGGTACAAGTACAACTGAAAAACAATACAACTGATGAAAAAGGAAATAAACTACTGGGTTATCCTCCAAGGTTCATACCTGAAGGGTAGGTATAGATATCCTCCTCCGCCCTCCATGTTCTCCCATCTCCTCTGCATACCGACACGCTGTATGGTCCACCTCCGGGCCACGTCTAGTCCTGGTACTCTCAGCCTTGATCATTGTTGTCTGTCGTCTGCACCAAATACAACAAGGTGTGGGAATAGCCCGTGCATGGGTGAGTATAAAGATACTTAGTAGGGACCCCGAGACCTTAATGTACTCACAAAATCAACAAAGGATAAACCACATAGCATAAAATCAACTGACAACCCTACTTAGGTTTATGCCCATACATATACCTAAGTTAACATGTATGCACATCTCAATCATTAGAAAACATAGAGTCCAACTCAAAAGCCCCAGCTCAACTATTCCACAAAGGAAGGAATACCATGAAGGTAAGTACTAAATAGGTATTCCACACAGAAGAATACCACCAAGGTATTACCACAAAGTAAAGTACCACACAGGTACAAACTCAGCTCACAAGAGGTATAACTTAAGTACATAGTAGAGATGATAAGATGTAACTATTAATTCATCTTACTTTATTAAGATGAAGACCCAAGAAGGATTGCAGTACATCGTTATACCCACAAATGATCATATTACATCGTCAGTATGTCGTCAGACCCACATAGGATCCTAGTACATCACCAGGACGTCATCAGACCCACACAGGATCCTAGTACATCTGCAGTACGTCGTCAGACCCACATAGGATCCTAATACATATCTAGCACATAGTCAGACCCACACAGGATCCTAGTACATCTTCAGTATGTCTTATTACCCACACAGGATCCAAGTAAATCTCCAGTACGTTGTCATACAGAAACAGAACCCTAGTACATCTCCAGTACGTCGTCAGACCCACACAGGATCCTAATACATCTTCAGTATGTCATTAGACCCATACAGGATCCTAGCACATCTCTCGTATGTTGTTAGACTAACCCAAGATCCTAGTAAATCCCCATTACATCTTCATACCTACACCGGATCCTAGTACATATCTAGTATGCCTTCATACCCACACAGGATCCTAGTACATCTCCAGTACGTTGTCTGGCCCACACAAGATTCTAGTACATCTCCAGTGCATCGTTAAACCCACACATGATCCTAGTACATCTCCATTACATTGACATACCCACACAGAATCCTATTAAATCTCGAGTACATCATTATACCCACACATGATCCTAGTATATCGTTACAGCCAGCTACAGGGTTTCCGCACTAACCTTGCTTGTCTCCGGGAGGGTCTTCTCCTCAAGCCACTGGTTGATACTCCAATTACCTAGTATCCCCAAGAAGAAGTATCCAAAAGTTATTCCAAGTCATAGGGGTCTCAACGCAACTGACGGTGTGTCAATCAGATGACCGGTCTGTAAGTTATTAGCCTTTTAGTTCCGAGGGCCCAGTTAGATTTGTGCTCGATCCAACCCGATCGTACTCCATATTTATCCAAATATCTAGTGGGGTATAAAAAAGGGACCATCTCACTCCAAGGTTTCCAGAACTACTAACGGTTCATCAAATGGGTGCCTGGTGCCAAAGTTACGGCCGAAAGACTGAAAATGGGTCGAAGTTGGCTTGGGTCTGGTCTGACTCGGTCAGACCGACCCATCCTGGTTAGACTCAGTCTGCTGGGTCTAGTTTGGCCCGCTGGGTCTGGTTCGGACCACTGGGTCCATCTTGGCCCATGATAGCTGGCTCAGTAGGCCGTGAGGGCTGCAGAGGCAGTGTGGAGGCCACAGAGGCGCGGAGGCTATGGAGGCACGGAAGTCGCGGAGCCGCAGAGGCTGTGGGGGCCGCGGGTGGCACGGGGCTGCGAAGCAGTGGAGGCTGCTGAGCGGCGGAGGCCACCAGGTGGTGGAGATCGCGGGGTCCATAGAGCCGCGGGTGGCGTGGGGTCGCGGAGCGGAAAAGGCCGTGAGGCAGTGGATTCCATGGGGGCCGCAGAGCGGCTGAGGCCGTGGAGGCCACTTTCGGCACAGGGCAGCAGGGTGGTTGTGGCTGTGGGGCAGTGGAGGCCGCAGGGTCCATTGAGGTCATGGGTGGAACAAGGCATCCATGGTGCACTAGTCCACCGTGGCTCATCGGATGGCCATCCGTCCTCCCTGTGCAGCGTGGTCCCACGTCGTGCCTTTGCCCGCGGCCTGTTCGTCCAGCCCCTCTCCATTTGTCGGTGTGGCACAAAGCCACCTTCTTCCATCATGAAGAACACACCATTTATGAAGAACATTGGATGGGTCGGGCCATGTTTTTTTGGCCCGCACCCTCCCTGTTAGATCTGTAGCAATTGGCACAAAGGAAATGATTCATTGTGAGGGGAATAAAATAAAATTGATCAATTTTAAATACACCACTACCTTGGAGGTTCTTTGACGTCGATGAGGAGGGATAGACGGACGTCGGCGTCATCATCATTTCCTCGATTGTTGGTTAGTTCGTTGAAGACGTACCTCATTGGAAAGAACATTATTCGTTGGGGAGCACATTCTTCATTGTAGAACACATTTTCTATTGGGGAGAATAATCCTCTAGAAGTTCTCCTCTTTCCAACCCCTTCCTCCCAATTCCACCCAAAATGTGAAAATTCACCAACTTATTAATTTAAGTTTATCAAAATAAAATAATTTGGCACAACAAAGTTGGCATAATTAATGTGTTGCATTGCCACCATCAATTATATCATTTAATTGGCATAATTAAAGTTGGAGGAGTTCAGAGTTTTTATCACGTTTAAGGGGTTCGGGTGGTACCCACCTCTAAATTCAAAATGGGGGTTTGTTCAGGTAGTCCCCACCACCATAACCCATGTTGAGGGGTTTTCTAAAATAAAAATGTTGTGCCTTTTTATTTTATTTTATTCTTTCAAGAAAAGAACAAAATTATCTTTTACTCTCGACCCACTGTGGTCGAGGTGAAGGTCCCATTAAGTGAAAACTACCACTGCGAGTTCAATGGTGACCTCAAATTTCAATTCTGAGCACTGGTTCAAAAGTTATAAAAACTCGCTCATACGTTTACTAAACGTAATCGAAAAAATGTTCAGAAATTCATTTCGAGCACACCGGGATTTAGAATCACGCGCCGTCAATGTTCATAGACTTGTAAAATTACTATATATTTTAAAAAAAATATGGAATTTCTGGGTCTTTAAATCTATTCATAGTATCACCTATCAATCAAGATTCATCCAAAAATAAAAATAAAAGTAATTAAAATAATTCCCATGTGATTCACTCCTTTACTCATTTAATTTACTTATTCTAGCAATTAACATTATTATATTAATTGACATTATCCACCCAATTAAAATAATACCTTCATAAATATATAAATTTATATAAAAATGAATTTTTTTAATTTCATATATCATAGAGTTTTAATATTCATTTCTTAATAAAAATAAAAATATATAATCACAAGCCAAAGTTCACTCATGGAAAATCTCAAAACTACTATTACAACAAATACAATTATAACAATCTCACATACCTAACAAAAATAAATATATTATAACATTATAAAATCCTGAAGATAAAGAAAAATGATAGAATCTAAATTAAGGGAAGAGAATCTCACCTTCGATAACAATGTAGATGATCTCTTGAAGCCAATGCCCAAATCAGGTTAAGGGCACTCAAAGGTATGCAATGTATCAACTCTACTCTTGTATATTTTATGGGGAAAAAAAGAATATATTATTATTTTAATGGGATTTAAAATTTATAATAGGATTTCAATTTTAATAGATAATTCTATGATTGTTCATGGTCACACTATAATGGGAAAAATCTGAATACACCTTTGAAAATAACATTGTGCAATCCCTTATCTTCCCCAAAAATATAATGGTTAAAACTTCTTTAACTCCATGTATACATGAAATATCTATAGTAACCATAGAGGTCAAATTGTAGTTCATGATCCTCCAAAAAACACAACCCATCCCAAAAACCACTCCATTATACTATTAGAAACCCACAGTGTAACTTCACACAAAACATAAGTACCATGAATTCATCCATTAATATCTTTTTGTTATAGCTATTATGAAAATGACACTATGTCCAGTCAATAAAGATTAAAAAAATCCACCAAATCCTCGATGTTATGATATAATCCCTTCATTCTGTAATGGAATCACATGTGAGAGTAAATTCAAAAAATCACATAGTCTTAAGTAAATTAATATGTAAATTTTTTCAACAGTGCAACCCATATGCATTCACTCTTATAAATTACATAAGGATAGCATTGGATCTTCCACACCACACAAATAGGCATCTTGTTATATCTAAAATTTTTCTAATGAAGATAATGGAACCGCCCTATCATGACTCTCACTCTCCCTGTCCCTATATATGAACTACATAGTGAATCAATCATCATGGAATGATAAAAAGGATTACTAAACTAACCACTCTTTTATTCGTGTCTTAATAGTGGAATACTCATTTCCATGTTGTGATGAATCCCTTACAACTGAAATCATGTATTTATAAAAAACTTCTTTCTTCCAACCTTCCCATGTTACCCTCATCATAAAAGGGTACAAATTAATTGGATGAGTAGGTATAGGACATTATATTATATGCCTCTGATGTGATTCTGTCCATGAGAATCAAAATAAAACCCATAAGATAAAACTACCAAAATCTAATCACTACATGGAGATACATCTCAAATAGAGAAAATTTCATCAACATGACATGATAAATCATAGGAAATAAAAATTATCAATAAAAATAATAATAAATCTACATTTACACATAAATAAAGAAACAAGATTCAAAAAAAAGCTTGATACTGATAATTTATTTTTTATATACCTTCCCACATACATTCAAATAATATATCATATCCACATAAAACATAACCCAAGCGAATAATGAACCCATAAAACACCTTCTCTCTATGATCTTGAATTTCAACCAGCCTCTCCAAAAGTGTTGCATTATAATCTATATCTACCTCTCCCTAATAGATAAAATAGGAGTCTTCCTGATGATTTTTATGATGTTACAACATATAGAAAACATCATGGATCCATTCCAACTATGGGGGGATTAATAATTGATACACTACCTCACAGATGAATTGCAATGCCTCAAAATTATTTTTAAATAGGGGATATAGCTTACTCCTTTGGTAAAATGAAAACTTCAAATGATGATGTGTAATCCTTAAGAACACATAATCTATGACCTTAAACTCCATAGGTCACCTACTTTGATCATCAAAAAACTTTGCAGGGTTCTATATCACCTTCATTTAATTTTGAATCATTCCAAACTTGTCAACCATACTCTTCACCACTTCTGGTTGAATGACTACGAACTATTTAACATTGCTCAAGTATAATGAAGATTATCACAGTTGATCATGAATTTCTTCAAACAGCTTCATAAAAATGGAAAATTTAAAATTACTATTATTGGAAAACTAAACCAAAGGTAGGTGTTACACCCATGATCCACCAAAACAAAAAACATAATCATGAAACATATCCTCTATCATTTGTATGTTCTACTCCATATGATCATCCATCTATGGTCCAAAGTTTGAGATAAGACGTATCTAAGAGCCTAAATCACAGAGAATGCATCCTTCGACTCATGATGAAAAATGAGGATCTTGATTGGAGATAATGTTCCTCGTAACCTTGTGAGGAATCATTGTCTAATCCATTTACTAACAATCCAAAACATATAAAATTGTTGTCTCCTTTGTTTATTAAAAATAAACAGACTTCATCAACCCATCAACAATCACCCAAATAACATCACATCCATATAATTATCTTGGAAAATTGGGGATTAAATCCATTGAAATTTCCAATCACATCCACTCAAGTAATTATAATGGATACAATAAACCATTCAAGAATTTTTAATTTTCCCTCACATATTGATATATTAGAAAATGTGACATGAACACCACTACGTGACACTTCATTTATAGAAACCTGAGATTAAACCAAAAGGAATGATACATATTAGATATACTGTCATGAATTACTAAGGTTAAGCTATAAAACTAAAATAGATTCACCTATCACATCCCCAATGAAAAAAACTACCCTGAAAATGTAACGTGAAACATACCATCCTTATACCATCATTAAAAAGAATCACCATGAAAGACATGAACTCACATCACCTATACCTCCAATTCTTCCCACTAAGATTCCTCCACATACTATATAATAAATGATTTTACTATCATCTTCTATAGTAAAACTCTAAAACTGTTCTTCTCAGCATAAATATACACCACAAAATGATCATCCATCACTCTCTAAGAATCACTAAACTCCGCAAAAACCCCTCCTATCTTCCTAATCTTCATATAAACAACTATATTACATGTCCCCATGTTATTATAGATCTTAATTTCATTTACCTATAAAACATTTATCCACCTATGTTGATGTGGAATAAAATCCTATTTAGATAATATATATCAAAATCTATTATGATCTATGAAGAGCATAATTCATTTTTTAATAAGTTGTTTCCACCACTGCTTTATAATGGACGTCAACAATTTTAACTTGAGATCAAAGTTGGTATAGTTATTCTCCTAAAGATGTAACTACCTAGATATGTGTAAGATCACCACTATCCACTACAACAATATTACATCCAAATAAACACAAACAAAACTCATATATATCCTCCAAAATAACTCCCTCCTTTGGAAATAAGAGGACATGAACATTGGTCAACTTATCCATCTTTTATTTTATAGTTGCATGACACTCACCAGTCCATATGAAAGCTTAATCCAGCTTGGTCAAGGTTTTCAATAGCTTTATAATCCAATATAAATCATACATAAACAATTTATAACATCCTATAATACCAAGGAAACTATGACCATATGTAATATTCTAGGGAGCTTATCTAGTAATAGACACCAAGATATTCTATGGACTATTTTATACGCATTTTTGAGAAAAAACATTCCCAATAAAATGAACCTTTCATTTAAAAAACCTGAACTTAGAAAACATACTTTATATTTTATTATTAAAAAATAATTCCAAAATAACATCTTGATGATTAGAGTGATATTCCACATGCTTCGTGTTCTTGAAGAAAACATCAATGAAATTTACCAAGAAAAATCAGGTTAATCTAAATACATGATGTTATGGAATACCATAAAATATATTTTTTAATTCTTGATATTTTCTTACATAAATATATAATAAAAATTCCAATAGGAACACCTAACAATAGTATTAGGTAAATCCTTCTCCTTTACCTATATCTGATGAAACTCTGGTTATAGATAAATCATTAAAAACTAGTTATCTCCCTTTAAATGATTGAAGATATCATCTATCCCCATAAGTGTATGATAGTACATGAATATAATATGATTTAATCATCAATATTAATTGTAAACCCCTATACTACTACTCACCTAATTATTAAAGAAAATAAAATAACCCCATAGTGATACTCTATTTTAGATGAAACACTTATGAATCAAATCATTATTCTCAATCCTCAACTATTGCAACATAGAATATTCTATCTAATAAATCCCCATATAAATTAGAAATAAACAATGTTAAAATACTATCTAGAACTCAATTTCATGTTGAATGAGTAGTCTAACAAACTCTTTTTTAATAACATTTGAGAACTTCTCAAAAACTCTAGGAAACTCCACTTCCTTCACCTCTGTTTAACCCATAAAAAATCTATTTTCTAAAAAATTATGGTATTCAATGCATATCATCTAACTGATGATCATTATCACTAATGAAGACTTCACACTAGTTTTCCGCCTCCTAGAAAGAAATTATATTCCAAAAGGAATTGATGAACACACACATAAAATATAAATAATCATTTCCATGTATAAAATTGTATATTGTTATCTATTAGTATATTAATTCCACCAGTGAAATATTTTTACCGATCATCATCTCACAAACAAATCACACTTTATGAAAATTGTACCGACCTTTAGTTAGCATAGACAACACCAAGTGAACTGAAATACTCCCTTATTTACATCCCAATAAGCATACCATGTCAGGTTGAATAACATAATATGACTCTAAAATCAATAATATTGAATGTTAGGGTATAAGATAATCAGGTGGTGTCTTAGATGATCTGAAAGACACCTTGTTTTAGTATCTCCTAGGAACACAATAGACCATTCCCAACTCTTTTAACTTGTTGTCCTTTTTAGTAACTTCTACCATGGTTGATATATTCCATAAGTCTCTAAAGATGAGGTACATAAAAAGTTTTTCCTCTACTACACTATCTCTCAAGGTTTGAACAAAATTCAATTGACCCTACTAATATGGAAACTAAGGAAACTTATAATGATGTTGAATGATGAAATAAATATTTATGGAATTCTGGCTTCTAAGAATGGTTAGGCGATGGAACAAACAATTAACAAAATCTATTTATAGGATGAAAATAGGAACAAATCTCCCAATTTAAAAACATGAGCTACCATCTTTAGAACAATATAATAAATATTGTTAAGGCCGACTCCCTTCTAATGAAAAAAATTTTCTTCATAATTGAGACCCTGCTTAAATGGATTACTAATCGAGAAGTTCTATAGACACCCTATTGAGGTTATCCTTACTATTCTTGAATCCCCTCAATCAACTCTGCCTACTATAGTACCTTTTAATATGTAGTTGACAAAAATGATTTAATCATGTACTGAATAGTTTTTAATAGCATCACCTCTAAACATCACACATTTTCATCCACATCTAGTAAAATACTAGTAAAAAAGAAAAGAGGATCCTAAAATATAGTCCTAATCTCTTTCAAGTTCATGATTCCCAACAGAAAGTAGATAAACGTTTTATTATTCAATACCTTTTTCATCATTAAAAGAAACTCTCTATAGAACTATATTTATATATAATACTATGAAATATATTACTCCATATTCTCTCCAAAAAAAATATTCCACCAGTACTACATATCTCCTCTAATCTGAGTAAAAACTAACTAGACCCAATTACCCATTCTAGTATGGTCCAAGATAAATGTTATCTCTACCTTCTTCTACTAGTGATCCAACTCAGAATCAAATACTCTCCCCTCATACATTATTAAATCCTAAAATTTGAACATGCATTGTGTCTTCCAACAAATATTATTCCTCCTCAATTAGGTTAACAATCATAAAATCAATTTTATCATCTCAATGCTCTATAACAACATTTCTCATACATGTATGATGTCCAAAAACTATCTTTCTAAATAATAAAATTACCTTGAAGCATGAAATCATGGAATTTATTAAGGTTTACTTATTCATATTCATTTTAATTATTCCCCTAAAATCAAATGATATCAAATAAAAGTTATAATAAAATAGGATGTATGTTTCTATATTATTTATATACCCCCTAATTATAATTATTATGCCTAGGTTGTTCAATAATTTTAAGGTTATTACATCAGATCATGTGGTTTCCTAATGAGTTATGTCCAATCTTGTATTTATTGATACATTACACACTAGATTTTACAGACACTATTTTCTTGCTAAAACCATTAAATCATTACCATTTCCTAAATCTAAAACCTATATTAACTCTTGTCCATATCTTTGACACAAATATAACACAAGTAATCCATAGTAGGAACCTCTCTTTGTCCTATATTGATGAAAGTTAGGATGACCGAATCTCACATTCAATAGGCCAAAGAATGGAGACTAACACTGAGGGTATAAAATAAAAAATTAGTAGGAATATCCTCATTATACAAAGAAAATATAGTTAAACCACCAATAAAATAAATAATATAATATAAAAACCAATATCCCACATTTCATGTAATTTTCAAACAAAACAAATCTCCAAAATTGATATACTAATATTATCAAACTCATATAGGAGGAAATCCAATCCTGATGTTAATAATGTCTATCACAATTAGTAAATACCTCCTTAAAAATGGATATATATTTATGTGTGTGTGTGAGTGTTTTGGTTTGACATATATGTATAATAAATAGGATCCTTCTCAAGACCACTTGTTAAAATGCAGATAATGTGAACTAATACCATAGTGAATAAAAAATAAATCCAACACATATGTAATCATTATTAAATAACGTCCATACTCAATGAGGATCACTAAAAAAATTATATTAAATTATAATAACATAGTATTGAAATAATATAATAGGAACATACCATGTAACTACTTCCTCCATTGATTTTTCTCTCTCACTCTCCAGTGGAAACATCATGGTTTTATCATCCCTTCCATATAAAAATAACTACATATCCCAATATCTTAATTCCACATAATTTCAATAACCCTTTATCCTTTTCCACAATAAAAATCTATTGATCATAACTTTACATAACATCCTCATCATAATAGGGAATCATTAATATTGATGACACCAACCTTGTAACCTCCACCAACCATGAACAAACCCCACCAGGATTCACATCCTCTATCACATCATTATCACATAATTATCACATAATCAACACATAATAATTGCAGAAAATCATTCATTATATAACCTCTATCCATTATATATCATGAAATATTATATCAATCTATCATATCCTTTACTAATCCAAGAAAAGAGTGAGGAATATGGAGTAATCAGCCCCATTTTCCTTCATTAACTAGGATATTTTTTAATACATCTAGAACCCAAATTTTGTTTTCCCTGGAATGTTTATCCAAATAATTTTGTGGTATGTATGAAATAAAAATAAATTATTACTTATATTATAGCCACACAAACAAGCCCTACCAAAATATTCATTCTAAAATAGCTCAATTAAAACCTATGATAATTAACACCCGATCACTGCTATAATGATTGACTTATATAAATAATATACCATAAAATAAGACGCAACTACACAACACATCCTCAAAATCCAATTTAATCATTTCCAATATACATGAAAAGATTAACCATTTACCAACCATATTGCATTAAACATTATTTTATCCATATTTAATGTTAAATAATTTGTTTACCATTATCCATGGTAATTCTAACAATTATCTGTTTCTTTCAATCATTATTAATTAATTAATATCCCATTATTAGTAAAATTCCATCCTACTCCCCCATTATTTTATTAATTATTACCAACCATATTCCATACCATTAAGAAATTATGATACAGTATCACATTATCTATCTCACATGGCTATACAAATAACCCTTAACTGAAACCATTCTAACCACAAAAGGTATCACGTCAAAAAGTATGAAAATGTTAAAAAACCAAAATTAATTAGATCAAAAAAATTCTATTTAATCATTAGTTTTACGTAAATTAGTTTCAAACAAGATATATATATTACAAAAATTATAGATGTCTAAGAAACCATTTTATTACCATATTTAAATTATTATACATTTCTGATAGGTGATAAGAAATTCAACATAGAACCCAAGGTCTCTATATAGTATCCAACATGAATAAGGATTCATTAATATATAATAATAACAATAATTAACATAAAACACATCTGATTGACCTGTTTCCACTATAAAGTTTTCTTATTATAGTAATTATCTTTTTTAGGTTAATTCATACTATCAACCTAATGAAAATCGGACTATGATAATACTATTATTTACCATAAATAAAATTGAGATGTCTTATATCTACTACCTCAACTATAGTTTCAACAATCACTCTAAAAGAACAAATAGATGGAGATGATTAGAATACCAATATCACCTGAGGAGACCCTCAATAACATAAATCATAGTATTATCCATTAAAAATCATAACCAAGGATAAAAAATGAAGATAATGTGTTTTACAACCTCTCCATTAATAAGGAAAGCTCGGTAACCCAAAATAATGGAATAGAAACACATCATATATTACAAAATGGGTGATATATTGATGACAATGGTCAAATCTTGTCATGAAAACTCAATAGTCTCTAAAGACACATATATAGTCAACTAAGGTTTTTGAGAAAGTGAATTAATATATAATAATTATAATAATAAGCATATAAAATTATAATTGTAATATAATATTAAGGGAAAATTACATGAAAGGTTGTGGTTCTTCAAGTAACCTTGGAACACTAACAATACCATTATTAAACAGCATGATTGTTTTCAAACCTATGAATCAAAAGTATCTCCTCTATTGATACTATAAGTATCCTTTTAGAACTAAAATGAAAAACAAAGTCACTTATAGGTTTATAATGCCACTACAACCCCAAAGAATTATCCTTATAAACTTGGAATTCTTCTCAGCTGAGCTATAAATATAATTCCCCACCATATAATTCTTGGTTTGGATATTTTCATTCAATAATATCTTTCTCCAAAGGAAAATTGGAAATAAATAATAATTGTAGGATAAAAATTTATTAAAATATTAATGAAAAAACAATATTATGTCGTTTAACTTTTAGTTATATATCAAAATAAGAACTCGTTATAACTTTTATTCAAGGAACAAAAATTAGAGTTACTAGGGAACTATGCCCCATAACCCTACATAAAATAATAGAAGAACTAAATTTGATCCATAAAAAATACAACCTCAAGAACTAACATTCTGATGATACACAAATGGTATGTTGTGTAATTTTTCAAGATTCACCAAATTTCATAGTAGTTTTAACCTTATCTTTTATTAACTCTATAGTAACATCCTTCTAACAAGTAGCCACCTACCTTTGTCAGCAGAGAATTTGGAATATAGGTACTTTATCTGGGAACCCAAATACACATCACATGTTGTCAAACCCCACCATATATAGTGTTTCCTAATGGGTCATGAAGTTCTAACAAATTTAGACATTTTTAGGGACTAATCATTTGGTAAACTGCCTTTAATTTCCAATAAATACTCATTAATCAACTTCCAATTTATAGGGAATTTTAATAATACTCTTATATATCATTCTAATGAAAATAATACGTAATATTGTTAAAAAATAACTATTATGAAAAATATTACATAGTATCAACAAAAAATCATTATGAATTTAATAAATTTCACACACCATCACTAACCTCTAAACACTCAAATGTAATCTAGAATTCCCCTCTTAGATGCATCACTACATCCTCTAAAATGTGACTGAATTTAGGTGCATATGTGAAGATGTTTCTCCATTCATAACCCTACACCTAGTTACCACCACAAGTACTACTGCATCCATTGAACTACTTCTATTGATAAGATTAATACTATATTTTTCTGTTGACATACTTATGCTAATATACTTATTCTCTACTACTTCAACTAACCTTAGACTAGTCATTCTATATTTTTGTGTAGCTATCTCTATATGTTTTAACTAAGTGTAATTATGGGAACATAGCCACAAAAAATGAAAAAATAGTACAAGAAAATAATTCCCATGATGAATCATTATAATCTCTCACTTGAGAATATTTTTTACTAGTTATGACCAATGATATTTATATTTAAGAACATTCACTAAACTCTATCCATACAACTTATGTTCACCCTTTTTTAGTACCTGCATGGTCCTCCTCCATGATTCTAATAATCTAGTCCCCCACAAAATAAATTTATCCTCAAATATAATAAAACATGGTATATCATTTCATAAACCACAAAACCACATATACTCACACATTAAAATTATATAATGTAGTAAAGAACAAGATTTATATTTGTTTTATAGTCTCGTCTATATATTTAATCATGTATCGTATCTATGGACCCACACCTACATGAAACTCATTATTCTAACACTCTAAAATTAAGTATTAATAATATAATAGATTAACCATACATAAAAAATTATAAATACCATAGAAAATTAACTACTTCATAAATACTTAAATTTTGGAAAATAATGTAACTTTAGACAGACAAAATACCATTGGAAACATTTTTCAATTCAAATAAGACAGGCATAGTCCTTTTCTCCCACTATATTCTAGTCTATTTATGATTCTTCAAGGACCCCCTCCATAAAAAATGTTCTTTGATGACACTATAGAGTTTAAAAATGCAGTTTCAATGATTCTGAATTACCAATTACTTCATTTCCATTGTTTTTCAATAAAACAATTATAAGAATTATAATTCATCCACCTCAAACATTTATGTTTTCATTGGAAAAATTCCCAAAAATCATATTAAAGGATAAAAATCATTCTAATTATATGCATAGAATACGTTGGAATATCATTCCCTAAAAAACTAATTATCTTCTCAAAGATACTATTTAATATTCTAGGATTAGTCTTCTCATAACTATCAGATAAAAACTACTTAGTGTTCCTTTAAACATCCATCTACTTTTTAGAACTCTCATCCATAAGAAAAAAAACTATGAACCTTCGAACCACGATGATCCTTGATGATAAAGGTTAAAATACTCATTACATTAGATTCAAATATATTTAAGAATAATGTTTTATTACTCAACTTCTCACATCTATGTGATTGATATAAACATGGACCAATCATTATATTCTATAAGTCTACTTATTTAAATTCAAATTCAGATATAGATAGTCTACACCAAAACACATAGACTAGTACTTATGACATTTCAATACTCATGAAGCTCGACAATAAAAACATTTACACTATTTTTTCATAGGAGAATAAAATTAAACAAAATGTTGAAAGGTATTATGAAAACTCTTTTATATTTTCCTTTATCCAAAAAATGACCACCACTCCTTCAATAGTATTGAGATATCCTCCTACCAATAAATTAAAAAAACACATGTTCCCATTTTATCATACAATCAGTGATGTAACCCCATATTGATTTGTACTGAATTAAGTAGGTTGTAAAACACTTGGTATAAAAACAACCACTAATATTTACTGATGAGATCTAAGGAACTTATGAATGAAAAAATTGAATAACTAAACTTCTAATCCTATATAAAAAACCCTAATAAAAAATTTATCACGTAAATCTGATAAAAGAAGTTTTCTTCTGCATTACTATAGAAGCATCCTTATGGTTCATACATAAACTTACCTGGATATGCCCTATTTATGTATCCTTATGAATACTATCATGAACATCTATTAAGTTAAAACCCTAATTTTTAACTGACTTTCCAATAAATAAACTTTTGAACTTTATGGAAGTAACAAAATTAGTATCCTCTAATTTTTAATGCATCAACCATCGAAACACATAACCATACCTTACCCATTGAAACTATATACATTGTAAGTAATGATACCCACATAATTAGAAAATAATATGGGAAAAACTTTATTCTTGAATTCTTCAGAATTTATCCAATCATATTCTTAATTACACCTTGAAAATATATCATGCAACCAGACCCAATGTCATGGAAGACTTTTGAAATCCAAAACACCTTGGTACCACTACTATCTTACCCATGATATTCTCCTATAATCGTAGTAAATCACATTAAAAAAGGAACCCAATAGTATTAAAAATAAGATATATATCTATTTCATGATAAAATACTCACAAAATTTTATACAACTAAACTTAGTTACCAATAATTTAGAGAAACATAAAATAGTCATAGTAAACTCAAATGATGGTTCCAAATACTATAAATCAAAATAACAAACATACTATTATGATTGGTAATATTCTAGAACATGTATTTGGGTCAATTCTACCAAGATGTTATGAACTCCAAAACACCCACATTGTCTCATCATCTAGAATTGGGAAGTTTTTCACACCCCAGCGACTGCTCTAATCCACTACACTCTGGTTTTGTTTCATTGAATTTAATTTTAATAAGATATTCCTCTAATGAATAATGATAAATAAATAAAATTTTAATGATAAATATATGTAAAAATCACAACAAAAATGATATTTTATGGTTTAATTTTTATTCCAACATCCATGGGTGAACATGATATAACATTCAATCAATGAATAAATATCTACGTTATAATGAAATGAAGTACCTTAACCCTACTCAAACAAAGACATGAAACCCTCTATATATATCCCTTACAACACTTAATTTAAGAATGGTGATTATGATTGACCATAAATGGCATAATGAGAAACTATGAAATATACCACAACTCCTTATATAGTTGAATCTTCAACTTTTATTCTTTTTTGTCTAATATCCTTCCTAAATATGATAACTTTCCTTTAGTACCAAGTCATATAATACATAAGTTATCTATCTCAGATCTAATACATAGGGACCATTTGAGGAAACTACACCAAATATAGTGAGGTTCATTCATTAAATAGGATCCACAACCTTCCTAAATTTATAAGGGACCCATCATTGAACACAACTACCACTGATTAGGAATAGGTGTTTCTACATTAAAAACTAACTTTTAGTGAATGTGAAAGCTCCTCATATATATTATTTAGATTAAAAATTTATATAATCCCTTTTTAATAAAACATTAATAAGAAAAAATATATAAAATCAATAGAAAACATTACGTATGTCCTAAATTTCAACATCATCACCATCCTCTATAACATTCATGTTATATCTGAAAATGCCCTTCCAACTTCATCACTTCACCCTTTGGAACAGGAATACCTCTAATTGCATGTGTCTATACATTCCTCATATCAGATTCCTAGAAATGGTCACCACTATTTATACTACTTCCATTCAAATACCTTTTCAGTGCTACTTCATCTACTCTACTTCCACTAACCTGCATCCACCAAGTTATTTTCATTGAGATTATTTTGTTAACCTAAAATGGGATATCCTTAGTGAAGGTGAACATGTATCCATTTGCTTCCAAAAATTATAATTTATAGAACCTAACATCAAAATATACGAACACTATACCCAAAAGATAATAATCATAATAAAAAAACAATGGTTGTGTTACAATAGGTCATAGACAAGAACACCTCCAAAATTCATATTGTGAACCCCTTATATGACCTTAAATATCACCTAAAAATTACCTTAACTCCATATATCCAATGAATTTCATGAAATAAAAATGGTGTTTGGGATGCTATGACTAATTTTCCAAGAAACATAGTGCCACCCTAAACCAATACTTGAAGAAACAAGACAACCATAGTATAAGTATACCCACAAAGGTAAAATAATTAAATTGATCACCCATGGATTCACCCCATATAAAATGTGACCGTGAAGAAATGAACACTCAAAAAACATTAAACAGACTCCATGGTACCCTTCAAACTTTAACCAAAGCACCAAATGCCACAAAGGATTTATATATTTGGGTAAACACAAATACATAGGTACACTTAAATAGTGTTATACATTTATGTTACATATTATTTAACCCATATGAATTTTATCCTAACCCTTGCGTAAGGAAGACCTAGGATCTTTAACATGAAAACGAACACCCCAAAAGCTGCAAAGAGTCTTCTTCCTCAAAATAGTACAACACTATACTCTCTCTTCTCAAACACAATGTTTTACTACATTAACCAAACTATGAATTAACCCATACAGTGTAACAGAAAATGCTACAAAATTATCATCTCTTATAACCATCACTTCAAGCACGAACACCCTTGGTTATGTCATGATTATTCCCTTCCAGATAAAATATATTACTTAGGAAGACCTTCTTTTAGCCTTCTCCTACTACCCTCAACAACCAAAAGATGAAAATTGATGGGTCGAGATATTACATTAACACTCATTAAGGTGACTTATAGAGTTTTAAGTTATTGGAAAATTTTATCCATAAATATCTCCCTAGAAGAGTATTATGAGGTATAAAAAAGGAAAATCTTAGCCCTAAATGAATTAACCCCTTTAATATTTTTACTTTTATAGGAGTTATGGATCTTCAATTAGCACTTAATCCAGACATAGAACAATGTAAGGATATGACAGATATATCTAACTTGAGGAATTTTTTTTTGGTAAATCCCTCTTGTGTACTAAATACATATGTGTTAAAACTGATGCATTAACTACCATGTGAGGGGAAATTGAATAAGATATTAGATCATAGATAAAACAGTATATGTAACAAAAAAACACCCTTGTTAAAGTACATTATACAAACCATATGTATAAAGATGAAAAATGAAACCCTAAGGATTAAAATAAATATAAGTACCCGTATCTATTTTGTAAAAATGATATTTTTAAAAATTTCAAGGGTGAAATTTATAAAGGGGAAATAATGTAATGATATAGACTTTTCAATATGGAATTTTCCTTATAAATATAAATGTGTGTCATATTTATAAATATTATGTACTAAGAAACACATTAACCGTATATTTAAAACTAAAAATACTAAATTTCAACAATTGTTTTACATATAAATAATAAAGAAAGAAATATATAATGGGAGAATAAATAATTAAAATAACATAATAAAAACATAAATTTATAGAATATTTTTGTCCCCTAGAATTATCATGGTCATGAAAAAAACTACAAACCATAAATATATCATTAGAAATATGTTATGAATTTTTTAAAGGATGAATAATATTTTGTAATAAAACTATGTAAATGATGAATGAAATACATATGATGTATTTATAGAAATTAGAAAACCCATAAAACCATTATAATAGTATCTAAAACATTATTAATAACAATTTGACACTTAAATTAGTAATATAACTATTAAGAGTATAAATATAACTTGTAAATTAAATTAATTATGAATTAAATTGGTAAATATAAATATTAGAGTGAAAAAATAAATATTCAAATTAGAAAATATTAAAGAAAGTATACGGGAATTTTTAATCACGTTTTTTTAACATATTTTTCAAAACCATAATTATTATATTAAAATTTTAATTAATGATGTTAAAAAATAATTTTGATAAAATGGTTTTTTTAAGATCATATTATTAAAATTTTCTAAGGGTGTATTTCTGGTAATTTTCTAAAAAATTGAAGTTTTAGGTGAATAGAAAATATAGTTTTCTAAATATTGAGGTTTTATGTTGTAATATTGGTGTTATAATGGTATAATTAATAATAAAATAGTTTTATAAGCAAAAAATAGATTTAATAACATAAATGATTCAATTAAAAACAATATACTCAATTTGGAAACCTAAAATTTAATTCATTCTCCTAGAAAATAAAATAAACTATTAAAGAATGTTTTTTTAGTTTTAATTCCTTTATTTTTTTTATCCACTAATTTAAGAAGTGAAATGGTTTAGAGTTCATATAAGAATGTCATTGTATATAATAATTTTAATGAATACCTCTATTGAAATTTTTAATAAGGAAATTATTTAATATTAATTACCTTAATCTAAAATATCATTCCCATTATGTATAAATTAAACATCTCACTATCCTCGGAAAATAGCTTCATAAACGTATTTTATTATGTAATAACTTTCCAATTCACTTAGTATAAGTCTTATTATTATCTTATGGATTTTTTAGTGTCCTAAATCTCTATACCTTTATGTAATTATAGATCATAATGATAGAGAAGCATCCAAAAAATATTATTCCTTTATTTATTTTTCCAGTTCACTTTACTTTTATTTTATTTTATGATTTTAGTCCTATCAACTATAAAAAATTAAAAATTAATTAAATAAAAATTATTATGATTTTAATTATATTAATAAAATATAAAAATATTATTATAATAAATTTTTTGATATAATATATCTTTATACCTCTCTTTAATAAAACATCTTTAAGGGATGGTTTATTGGCTATGAAATAATTATTATTATTAATGTATCACCCCTTACATTATAGGTTAGATTTATTATATATATAAATTATTAAATATTATTCTTATTTCAAAATATTTATAATCTATATACGTGGGCTCTATTTTCCTCTTTTGACACACCCCCTTAGTGGTTGGTTAACCACTTATAATGACATTTTTTATTTTATAATTATCATCACCTTCACGTATGGTTATAATACATTATTTTTAATGTGTAAATATTTAATATTAAGTATTTTCATAATTTTGGGGTTAATTTTACTAGTGGATAAATAAAAATAGATCTAAATTATTAAATAAAAACTAAATTGGGTAATTCATAGGAACATGAAATCAACCCATTTCACATTTAACAAAAACATTATTAAATAAATTTTAATGGTTATAATTGGTCATGAATAACATAAAAAATATAATTTACTCATGATTTATTTTTTTAATAAACCTAATATCATTATATGGGAGGTTTAAATGTGACAAAACAAAATGTGACCTATGGTAAGTTAACTATAAAAAAACTCATTACTTTTGTTTTATATTTTATTCCTCTATCGTTTTCCCATGACGATTACCAAAATTCATTATAAATGTCAATTAATTTTATTCCCATTTTATTCATCATGGGATATTGACTTCTTGAATTTTTTGAATTAATAATTTTTCACCTTTGTGATTAATGATAGAGAGTTTATTTTAAAACTCTCTAGAAAATATTATAACATTTATTCTTATCTTTCGAAGGAAATTTGATCCTATTTTTATTGATGAAACCCATTAACACCCAATATAATATTCCCCACTCTATGTTTGGAAACATAAATAGTTATTATTTAATATATGATTTACAAATTAATTATATAACATATTATTTTTTAATAGTTTTATTCTAATTTTATGATTTATATAATATTCTTTTTTATGTTAAATTCATTTTTATAAACATTATATAATCCAATAGATTTTATTGGAATTACATATCCTACTAGTGTATTGGATAAAGTGATGTATTTCTTGTGATTCTAATGTGTTAACATGATGATATATTTTTTCACATATTTTTGAAGAAGCTCGGTACATATATATTATGTGTGAATATAAAGATAGCTTTGTTAACATTGTATGTATGTACATTGGCCAAAATGTAATGATGCTTACTTATTATGAATGTTCCACATTCCACGTCATTGAAAAATTATTTCCCCATAATTATGATGACAATATTATTCATCTAAAAATGATGATGATTATGTTCATTGATGTACTAATTAATTTTATGTCTCATTTTCCTTCACTATTATCCATCCCCTTACTTGGATTTTAGTTCACCCTTTTTTTATTTATGTCATCAGGTGATTACAAATAATAGGAAGATCTTAAAATCAAAAAAATATGACTATAGGGAATGAAACAATTTTTTTCATGTTTTATATGTATTCATATAGTATATGCCTAATTTTCTTAATACACTAATGATATTGATTTTGGTGTTTTTATTATTATTTATGTTTGTAATAAAACAGTCGAATAAATAATTATGTATGGAAGATGTGAGACACTATCTTTATTGATTTTTAAAATAAAATATTATGATATTATAGAATTTTAAATAAATTAAATGTTTATTTTTTTCTCTTGATTTTATATTTGTTTCTTGATAAATAATGTCTATTCCGTTCCTGAATACAAAAAATATTTTATGATTTTTTTTTCAAAATTGATATTATTTTATGTAAAATATATTCTTTATGAATTCATCAAGAAAAAGATTATAGATTTGTAGTGTACTATATTTTAATAAGTGTTTGATGTTAATTATTTGTTAGGTTATATTATATTGGTATTATGAGGAGTTTAATAACATATTTTATATATTATTAATCATTTCTCAAGTGTTTGATTTGACGTATTATTCCTATTATATATGATGAGTTCTCATGTAATGATGTTTTTTTATTATATAGTTTTCCTTGAAAGTGAAATTTTGTAATTTTTTTCGTGGTATTTTAGTATTCAATGATGGTTAAATATCATATGAATTTAATAAATGCAATTCAATGTTTAATAAAGTTTGGTATTACAAAATGAACATATTGATAATTGGATTAATAGGTTTATAACAAAAAAATTGAATTTGGTCAATTGAGTTATTACATAATGGTTTAGTTAATGGAATTTATTATATTTTCTAAAGAAAAAAGTGATAAAATGAACACAAATCATTAAATATCATTTCTAAAATGAAAAACAAGACATTAATGTATTGGTTTAAATATTCTATGTGACATTTTAATGTTTTGGGAAGAAATTTTCAAATATAGTAATGAACAATTTGTTTAAATAAAATATTGTTTTAATAGTTAAAATGCAAAAATAAGGAAAGGTTCTTATTATATTTAATTTAATGGAAAATTATTCCAATAAAAAATGAATGGTAACTACAAGGATTTATTAAACTATTCTTACAATCCTTAAATATAGAAAAAAATATCAATCATCTGAAATGGTTACTATAGGTTTTGGTAAACATGCACAATACCCATAAACAGTTAGAAGTTTTTTAAGATAATATTTATATCCCTATATTGACATTATTAACTCTTTTATTGATTAGTTATGGTCCATAGACCTACCAACCATCCTAATGGAAATTTCAAATTAAACATAAACTTCAAACAACTATAACATATAACTCCTATATCCATTTAGGCTTCACGATTTTTCAAATCAAACATAATGAAGTGATCAATGATGTGTACTATCAAGGGGAACATATAAAAAAATAAATCATAGTCAAAATAGGTTTAAAACACATTTAAATATTATTTTTAGGTTAGGATAAATAATTTTCAATGTTTGATAAAAATAAATGAGAAGTAAAATTAAAACATTAGCTTTAATTAACTAAATTTAAATCAATGAAAAATATAATTTGATATTACCCTTTAAGTTCATAAATGAAAGAATTTATTTAAATGTATTTTATATTATAATCCAATTTATTTCATCAATGAAAATGATTGATATTGAAAACTATGGGGTTTTGAATTTTACCATTTTCTTATTATTGAATATAAAATCGGATTTTATTGATTAATCTAATATAAAAATGTAATTTTTTCATAGTTAATAATATATTATATTTCATTATTATGGTGATGGCCCATATGGTAATGGAAATATTAAGATATTATTTTGAATTTATGTGGTTTTTATTAAGAAACAAAATAATCTTTATTACTCTGTAATATTTTCAAACTGTTGATTATTTTTTTATTCAAAATTATATTTTGTTTCTATTATATGTCCTAAGGGTGTATTTTTATGGGTTTTAATCATTATGTAAGGGAGAAATATGACACCTACATTCTTATTTTGGAATCATTTTATTATAATAATATTTTTTGGATTAAAAATAATGATTTTGTTGAAATGATTTAAACTATTAAACATTTTGGATAATGTATGGTTTAGAAAACAATTAAAAATAATCATTTATTGTAAGGATTTCAAGGAAGTGGGTGATGTATGATACTTTCATGGTTTGATAATATGTGAAATCTGACCACAAATTTCAATAATTTTAAACTGATAAAAAAATTCTTATGTCTTAATATACCAGTATAATTTTTTTGATATATGGATCTTTATAATAATTCTATTTGAAATTTATTATGATACTATAATTTATAAATATTTTTCTGAAAATTTTACTTTTTTTATAATAATATATGGGTGGATTTTTATTATGTATATTTCATATACTTTTTCTTACTATAAATATTTAATATCAAATTTTAATTTTAATAACATTTTGATAGTGTTATTCTTATTATTATTATTAATTGATTAAGAATATCTTACTGTATTATTATAAGTTTTTATTTCTAGAACAAAAAATATATTATAAATATTAATTCCTATTTATTATTATTTAGATACATTGATATAACATGGGTTTTCCTCACTCTTCCTCCCCATTTGGATAAAGTAACCCACAAGAGGTAATATGGATCCCTATTCTTCAATATAAAAGTTTATTATTTATTTTATATGAATATTCAAAGGTTTAGTTACATATAACATTCATACTCTCTTCATTGCCTACTTTTACTCACACCCTCATGCTTTTCTTTAACAAGGATTCTTGTACACTTTGGGGTTTCTCTATGTTAAGTTAAAATTCTAAAAATTCCTTTAGATTTTTTTTTTGTGGAAAACTACTTTCTAATCCCAAATATATCAATATTTTATGAAGTAATAAAAGTTTCTTCAAATTCTATGTAGGTGGATCTATCTCTTCCTTTATATTTTTAAATATTATGGGTTCTTTGTAATTTCAAATTTATTGAATATAAAATATATATGATGGATTATAAATATTTTCGATGATTTATATAAAAATTTCATGTTATAAAAAACATTTTTTCTTCAAATTTACATTTAACATTATTTTTCATAATTTCTTATAGGATATGAGATTGATAAATTTCCAATAATTATTTTCTGAGTAAATTCCATTATTTTTTAAATGTAATGATTCAATGTGGTTTATAATGGATTAATATTATATATTTTAAAAAAATTAAATGATAAAGATATGTTAGGATATATCATATTTATTTTATTATTATTGTTACATTAAAATTATTGTCTCCTTACTTTATTATTATAAAAGGTTTTAGTTAGTTTATAAAAGAATTATATTATGTTTTCTTTCTTGGTTTAAAATGATTTTACATTATTTGATATGGTTTTAGAATTTATATTGATATTAATTTCTTATATACCCTTGATATCACACCCATTCCATGCTTTTATGTAATGAATGAATTATATTGTGATACGGGTGGATAATGTGATTATATTATTATTAAATGGATTTTTTATTTTAATGGTATTTGATGGTGATGGTTTTTATAAAAAATGTTTTATTATATTATTATGGTTACTAGTTCTTCCACCTTTATTTAGTAAACATCAAGGGAAGCATTCAGTAGCTTTATGGGAATTGGGGGAGGTGATTTGATTCTATATGTAATCATTTTTTGTTTAGAAAGTAATATGATTTGAACATCACTTACACCTAGTTTCCTATAAATTATCATCTTTTAATGATTACCATAAGAATTTTTGATTCCACAATAGAAAGTGACCCCTAGTAGATGATTATTCTCTTTCTAGGGGTTATTTCACACAATGAGGCTAGTTTAGAAAAAACCTTGTGTACATGTATTTTTAATCACATAACATGTTTTCTAATAGATGAATCCACTAATTAAAAGCTATAATTTACCTCTTTAAACCCTTATAAAAACCTACTCAATCCACCCCTGATCTATGTACCTGATTCTATATGTGGAAAGAAATAAATAAATTTCCTTATCCACATAGGAAATAAATAATTTTATGGGCATCAATGAATATTCACTTGGTAAATGTTTCACTGAAATAAATCACATGTTTCACAATTAGAATCTATCATAACCTCACCATACATTGTTTTATAAAACCAACATAATGATAAATATTACTCTATAAACATGAATGAACAATATTTTAGATTATTTTATATTAATTTATTATGTAAATATTTTGTAATAACTCTCCAAGGGTTATTCTATGATTTTAGATATATAAATTTATCAATATTATGACTTAATTTTCTCATGTGTAGTTTTTATTAATATAAAATCTCTCAAAATTCCATTAATTGATCTATAATATCATATCAAATTATTTTTTAGATCTATATATTTTTAATATTACTAACTAAAAGTTATTTTTTATCATCAGAGAATTGGCAGGTAGCCCCTCCATTATAATAAACCCTCAAGGAGGGTGAAAGTAATGAAAACTAAGAGCATACTTATGTGCAAATACCTTTCACTCCAACTGAAGTAACACAAAACCATAAAAAAATGATTAATCCCTCTCTTGGGCGTCCTAACCTAACAAGGGCATCTGCAAAAAAAATTAGTCTTCCTCCAACTGTTGTGGATACTCAGACTTTAATTAGCCTCTAGAATGTGTCTCCTAATGATGTAAGTTATATCTCATGGCATCTCATACCTCCCCAGATCCATTTTCACCAGAACATTATAATCTGACTCCACTTTAGACAACTGAAAGGTGCACTCCCTGCAAACCAAAAGTCTAGAAAGAATCCCCCAAGCCTCTACCCCATGGGAACTACCCGGACCATAAAACATGTTGAAACCCATGATAATCGAGCCACACGGATCACGTAGTACCCATCGTCCACTCATGAGACTATTCTTGAAAGATCCATCCATGTTAAGCTTTATACCACTGGTCATAAGATTCTATCTGACCCAAATTCCTCATGAACTTCCATGCATGGCTGATCTGTTGAGAATATTGCACACCAAAACCAAATGATGGACTCTTTTCAACATCAAAACCAACTAATAGATTAAATATATTACCCCTATATAAAGTTAGGGAACAAAAAACTGAGAGCCCGGATGAGACTGATTCCTAGCCTCCCAAAATATTCTGGTAGAAGCAAGAAAGGATTACGGTCCAAACATTTCATTCCATGCTCTTGATATCCACACCTTGGAGCCATGAGAACATGAGGCCTTGAAAGGAGGAAAGCTAAAGACTAACTTGTGGTGGAGGAGAAAAGATATACCAATGCTTGGCCACCCATTCACTATTTGTAAAGATATGATAAAAAGATTTCCTCCTTGAGTTCACACAGCAGAAGCATCATGAGGCTAAATGAATTCCCCTACTATAGATGTTCTTGTTTATTGGAAAGGTTTTATTTTTTATTCCATAGACAAGAATGATCATTTTGGTTTCAATTTCCTTACACCAGATATTTTTAGACCACTAAACAGCATCACTCGCCACATGTCTCATTCTTTTAAACTCCCTGATGGATAACTTCACCATGCTTGAGCCCGTGAAACATAATCTATCTACCTCATCAATCATATTAATACTATCATAAACTTCATTTTCTCCTCATTGAGAACCGCATCAATAATCAGAGGATATTCACTTGTTTTTTGGAAGGAAATATAGGGGTAGATAAAATCAGGAAGAAGAGTCTCTCCCCCACCAAGTTATCATTCCAGAATCTGATGTCCCCTCCTTCAATGATCCATCGAGATGATTCACGAAGGTCCTAAAGATAAGAGAACACGAACATTTCCAAGATGGTAGAACTTCTTCTTCAACCTTATTCATAGTCCCAGTGGTCCATGTACCTCTCTTTGAATAATGAATCCCACAATGAGCTCCCAATAATGATATACCAAGAGATCTGCACTTGCATGCCTTGTATTCTTTTGGCAATGTCACGTAACCCCACACCACCCTCCACTACCAGTCTTTCCATATGCACCCAAGAAGCCCAATGGAATCATACCAACTTGTTGGAATCCCACAAAAATGCTGACATGACCCTTTCCATCCTCGTAACAGTTCCCTTTGGTGGATTTATGATAAAAAATTCATGCATCGGGGTGGAAGTAAGTACACTATTTATCAGAGTAACATGCCCCTGAAAGATGGAATTTTTTTCTTCCAATTCAAAATCCTACCCAATATCCAGTTTTTGATGTCTTCAAAGTATCTCTTTTTGAAATGAACTAGAGAGAGGGGAACCTTGATATAATGAAAAGTATGTTTCCTCCTTTTACAACCCAAGATCTCTTGAATGACCCTACAACGTCTTCCCAGACACTTGTTTGAAATAAAAACATGCCTCTTTCTTGAGTTAATACTCTACCCGCTCAAATGGCTATACACTGAGAGAATTTCCATGAGACCAATCAAGGATCTCCTCTTACCATTCATAAAAATAAAAACGTCATCCACAAACATTAGGTGCAAGATTCCCTCCCTTTCATTCTGTCTATAGTAAGGTGACAGTCTCTCATTCATCATGCATCTGTGTAGATTCTGAGATAATGCATTATTCACCAAGATGAAGAGGACTGGGGAAAACGGATCCCCCTATTGAATGCCCCACATAGATTTTAAGAATCCAAAACACTTCCCCTCGGAGATATATTGAAATCAATGGAGATGAGTAGCAACGAAAGCATAGGTCGCAAAACCATTCTAGAAACCCAAACTTACGCATCACTCGAATGATGAAGCTCTATTCCACCTTATCATAATCCTTATACATGTCACCTTTGAATGTAACATTAGAGCCGACAACATTTCTATTGATATCATTCACAAGATCACTAAAAATCACAACTGCCCCTGTATACTTTAACCCTTGGAAATCATGGTATTCTCACCCAACACTAACCTCAGAATGATACCACACATAAATCATGAAAGTAGGATCACTAGTATTTTATAGGATGTTTTACAAATACAAATGGGTATAAACTGGCCATGTAAAGAGGGATGTTTGACCTTCGGTATGAGGACCACCATGGAATCACTCACAGACCTACTAATAGCGCAACCCTTGAAAAAGTATTGAATATCCTCCACAACCTGACATCCAACAATATCCCACACAGCCACGAAAAAATATATGGGCTATCCGGACCAGGGGTGCTACCATGCATCATTGTAAATGTCGATATCTTGATATCCTCTTCATTAGGAATAGATGACATAAACTCATTATAAGTGTTTCCCACTAGTTATGGGACTCTTTTCAAGAATGCCGCCACCTCCTCAACACCTTGAAAATCACCATAACTTATGTTCATCATCCCATCCATGAGGCATTCAAAATTATCCAAATCTAAGAAGCAAACAACCTCCAAGTCCTATGTATATACCTCATTGCCTATATATATGTTGAGCATCATGTTACTCTTCTCATTTAGTAAATCATGAAAGTACACACTACTTCGATCTCCCACCATTATCCATCTCACACGAGTTCTAATTTTTCATTCCTTATCTATTTCCATTAATTTCTCAACAAGAAAATTACACTTTTCATTGAGGGTAGAAAATTTTTTCTTTTCTAATTCATTCTTCATCTCCTCATCTAACCTTCTCATATCCACTTGGATGATCTCCACCCTTGAACCATTATTTTTTATGGGCCAACCACTTGAGAATATCCTTATTAATACATTTAAGCTTATTTTCTAGTCTATGTCAGGCCCTCCCAGACTCCTCACAATCCCATTTTTTTCAACCTTTCTATGAAGCCATTATATGAGTTCTAAATAATGGAGTAATGGAAAGATCAGTGTCCATACACGTCCCTTTTCAGTTTCACCAGCATCGGTGCATGGTCTAATAAATAGAGTGTAATAAGGATGATAGTCGTCCGAAAAAAAGATTTGATACCTTATAGGATTTAAAACCATATATCCATATGGAGTCATATATAAGTAGATCCACTATGGTTATTGCACCAGGTGAAATAGTTACCTTGAAAACCCAAGTCAAAAATCCCACTGAGGAAATGAAGTCACAAAAATTCTGCATCCCAATGTTGAGCGAGAAAGGACCCCCCCCCCCCCTTCTTCTCTAAAGGGTTGAAAACCGCATTAAAGCCTCCTCCCACGAGCCATGAAAGAGAGCCAATATAAAAGGTTCCAAAAAACACCAAATATATGACCTCCCATGCACCTCGTTAGTTGTATAAATGAACAAAACCAGCACCTCACCCCCACCCCTGTAGGAGACTTTGGTGTTGATACAGTCGGACATAAGAAAAATAACCTCAACATTAATTGACCATTTCCATCATATTTGAATATGCGAGTTATCTAGGAGCCCATGAATGCATGACTAAAAGCCCATCTTCCGTGGCATATTGGAAAGTTTAGAAGGTTCCTGTTTAGGTTCAAGAACATCCACAACATCCGACCTCTATTTCTAAGCTTCCGCATCTAAGAGGGTACTCTTCACCAGAGCCCCCATCCCTCTCGCATTCCAAATAATAAATGAAAATATTAAAACTTTATATTCTTCATCTTATGACCAGGAGATCCAGTTAGGAAAAAATATGTGGTCATACCTTCCTCCTTCGACATAGAGCAAGTTATTGGGCTAGAAATTCCATCTGTCAAGCCATGTCGCTTAGGAATAAAGATCTTATTTATGATTTTCCCCTATGGATCCTCAATCAGTGATATTTTAGTCGATGAAAATGGAGGTTTAGAGAGCATATCTAATTCCCCATTAATAATCAAAACTACAAGAAATCATAGTAGGAGCCCCCATGAAGACTTCAACTCTTTCGACACACCTGATGGAATCGACTCCATTTGAAGCACCCCACAAGAAGTTGGAGACCAACCTAGGAGCAGAGAATGTTAAATAAAATTCATAAAGAGCTACGACAAGATCTAAAAAGATGTGGAAGGAGGAGATAAGGTCCTCAGAGGAAGAGAAATGGAAAGGTTAAGAAGGTCTCACTCCCCATTGTCCCATGTCCCCAATGTGGACGAGTCGGCATTGTTAGAGACACTGCAAGGAGAAAGCGAAAAAGATATTAGGGATAGATGGGGAGGGTCTACCACAATGACCACAGAAGATGGAAAAATGGTTAAATATGACATCAATGCATATGTGTGGTGACCACTATTTGTATTTGAACAGGAATTTTTATCAACAACCTCCACCTTCGGCCCTACCTCCAGCCTCAGCGATGTTGATTCAACCAAATTACTGCATTGATCCCATTGACTCCTCGAGATATAGGGACCACCACTAGACCTAATTTTTTACATACCACCACTGAATTCCCTTTAAGAACACATTACATGCATAACCTTATAGTATCTTTGTAGAGGAGCCTCATACACCAATGAATGAAATCCCATGACCTTAAATGCAACAGCTCTGGGAACGTCACTGAGAGGTCCATCTCCACAAAATTATTGAGAAATCCATGGATTGAAAGAATGATGTGCTATCATCTGAACACAGGAAAAACCTAAGGCATCACCCATTGATTTTAAGAATTCTATATTATGAAAGGGAAGTGGGAGGCAAGGCATGCGGATCCATATGGCCATCGAAGAGGTCTCCCTGCTATGATGATAATCCCAAGACCAACGGGACAATGAGAAGCTCCACGATCCACACTAACATTCCTCCTAGGACCAAGCCCTCATAAAATCATTACAGGGTGAGCACTAGATGCTGAACTCATCCCTATAAATCTCAAAGATAGTCGCTGGACACTGAAGACCCTGAGATCCAACAAAATCTATGAACATGCTCAGTAGAGGTTTGTTGAAGCCAAACTGCACCACCAAGGTAAGATCATGAAAAGATATAGCATCTTGAAGCTGCTTCCCCATCAACTCTGCTACTGGAAATCTATCCACCCTATGAGCAGTCCTGGTTCCAACCTTAATCGGACGGGCACCCATAAGTCCAAAAGATGACTCCCCACAAACTGGAACTGCTGGAACCGACGTGCCGCAATGAGAATATTTGAAAGATTTTCCTTTGACACCACCCGCCAGCACCACGGCCACATCTTGACTAGGAGAATAACTCTCCGCAAATTTCTCAAAAAAACCAAGAGTAGGAAAAGAAGAGAGATAAGGCATCAAATCCATTTTTAATATCAATATTAATATCTCTCCAAAATATATAATAATATCAAAATAATTTTATTCATAAAGTAATGTAAATATATTCATTACTTATTTCATAATTTATGTTAAGATGATTCCTTCAAAAATCATCTCTTTAAATATTTTTTTATAGTATATGTAACGTATACAATGATATATCATTTAATTTTTATTTATAATAGTAATGAATTCCCCAAGGAACAATTTTCATCTACTAATTTGATGAAAACAAAGTATTTCATTATTAAAAAAAGTAAATAATCTTAGTTAATATATTCCTCTTAATTATACAATTCAATTTCTATAAAAAAGTTAGATAATTTTTTATTTATAATATTTACTCGTGTTATTTAAAAAGTGACTTCAGAATAGTCTTCTAGTTAGTTTCATTTCTTTATATTAACATTTTATCATCAATTCTTGTATTCATATTAGCTAAAATAAATTGATGAAAAAAATAGAGTATTGTAAAATTATTTAAATATTTCAATGTATTATATTGTGTTTTTTCACTAATTCGAAAAAAGTAAAAAAAAATCTAGGTCACCATTTTGTCAGCCACAATAATTTTATGAACTAAAATTACAAACTTGAACATATCTGTGACCAGATATATATTCATGACTTACCCTCATCAGGAACCCCTCTTAAGCTAATATTAAAGGTTATTTTGATCCCTCAATCCAATATCTATTAGGATATGGGTTGGTGACTAGCTTTGATGGTATAATCCCTCATAAAGGGTAGGAATTACCACATAAACCCTAAAATATAAGATATACCACCAATCAACTCCCTAAGTTTATAATAAAACCTGACCCATAATTCATGTAAATGTTATATTAAACCGAGGTTTACAAAAATATGTTAATAAATAGAAACTCCGATGAAAAAATGACAACATAGCTCAACAACATCTATGTGCTTGTATATATCAACTTGATCACCAATTATATCATGGAAACCTTAAAGAATATTTATATATATATATATATTTATATATATTGGTTAGAATACAAGTATACTTAGTATGATTGTCTCTAAAATATCTCATATAAATATGGAAGAATAATTATAATTCATCTGTGAATAAACTATTGAAAAAATACATTCCTCTGATAGGTTAACAGTCAACCATCTTCCTCAAGTCTCACTCACCCATTATCACATCCAAGTATAGTAACATTATATTAAATGATTATATTTCAAGAAGGTTCTATTCATCTTCTTCTCCCACTAATCATGTCGCTCACACACCTGAACAAAAAACACTGTGTATTTAAATAACATCTTTATCAACATAAAAATACTCAACATAACAATCACAACTATATATCGACATCCACATTCTATATCCCTGCATTATAATTATATGTCACATCCTCATCATAATATGTTATTATGATCATGATGATCATCAACAACATGCCCTCTTCCTACCATGCCCGACCCACTATATATTGATATGAAAACCACAAAATTTCATCAAGTATATAAATACTATAACCTTTATCCATTATAACACACACAAACACACACACACACACACACACACATATATATATATATAATAATTTCCATGATCTATCATATCCCATGTTATGTTAAATATTTAGGAGAGAGGATGGAGTATTCATCCTTTTTTTTCTCTATAACCTAGATATTAAGAAAAACATTTGGCTCCCATGTCCTCCATTAGGCATTAGTTAATTTACCCAACTCAAGTTGTGGTGCATTTTAAATAACAAGAAAAAAATGAATATAGTATCAATATAAAGTCCCAATATAAGTATTCACATTAAATTCATCACAAAAAGGGTCCATAAGAACTACCTCACTATCACCATATCTCATAGATATCCAATGTAATTCTAAAATATACCCCTCTCTAGTCAATTAATAAACCATAACAATTTTCATGAACTAAATTTAATTAATCATTCATTATGCATATTTATTCCATCCTTTACTAATATTAATTTTTATATCCCATCATGTTATGAATTTCATATTATTGTTACTATACTCATTACATTAATTTTTTAATTCATTGTACATATTTAATGTCATACGATTCATTAATAAATAACTATAATTACCCCTAATCATTAATATAGAGACCAAAGCTAAGAATAAATAAATATTATACTGATTACATGTTTTAATTAATATATCTCACATATAGTAGTACAACCTAAGGATAGAAAGGTTTAGTTCCTAGAAGTAAAACAAAACAAACATATTGTTTTAAAATAATTTTTAAAATTTCTCCATAGGTGTACTCCTCTTGACCCACTTCTAGAAATATAATATGATTTAATAATCATCATAACTTCGAAAATAGAAATGTAATAAAAGGGTGATCTCAAATGGTCAGTAAGGAAAAATTATTGACTATTCGTGATTATTAGATCATAAACATGAGGGGAAATATGAGTAATGGCAGAATATATGATAAAAATAACAAATGAGTATAATTTATAATCATAAAATATTATTTATTATTATTGAACATGGAATAAAAACTTATGAAAAAAATCTCATATAGAAGGTATCTTAGAATAATATAATGAAAACCAATCAAATCATAATATAAGGAAGTAGAATTTATTTAGTATATATAACATCAATAATATTTTCAATATCATATAAATAAACCGTACATTAAAAAAAATGAGTGTAATAATCATAATCATAGATAAACATAACATAGTGGAGAAGGATTTAACAACTAATTCCCATAAAATAGTGGAGAAGACAACACTAATTGGTTCCAATTGTGGATTAGGCATCGCTGCCAGATTCCTATAGTTGAGCATGAATTCCTTAATCAATTACCATAGTAATCTCTAGAGATTTAAAACATTAACTATAACACTATAGGGTGATATAATACCCTACCTATCATAAACCAGGAATATAAGTTCCACTTAAAATGAAATCAATCATCTCATTATAAATAACCAATTGAAATAAAATGGGTTTCATAGCTTCTCGAGATGGTATAACATAAAAATATGATCATTTGATACCAAAAACATGATCACCCAAAATAGGTTTTAAAAAAAGTAAATATAGGTTGATTTATGAAACATTAATTCATTATAGATGTATCCTTTAAAATTGGAAGAAACCCCACAAAATTAATTTTATTTAAAAAGTGTTTATTAATATCACATAAAATGATCTGATTGTCAAGTAATTTTCCAAAAATAAATTTTTTGAACAAGGATAGAATAACCATTAAAAAAATAATTGAAAATAAATTAAAATAAATATACATATATAATAAATAAAATAATTGTAAAAACTGATGAAAAAGTGAATAACATATGATCTAGTAAAGTAAAAGCCTTTTAAGTGTCTTAAAATGCCTTTATTGAAAGCTCACATCATTAAAGGAATAATTAATCCTTTATTCTAAAATAGAAGAAAGGGTAATGTTAGGATTATTAAATAGAAAAATAATAATACTTTCCATTATCTAAAAGAGATTATTATAAGGGTTGTAAGAACATGGATATAGATAAAATCCCTTAAATGAGATGGGAATTATTCTAAACAAAATTACATTTTCACAAAAAAAAATATCAAGAAAGAAGAATTCAATGTATATTAATGTTTTATTAAAAGTAAATAATAAAAAATACAACATAACATAATCATAGGGTTCTATAAGTCAATAATGGAGGATTATAATCTATGTAAAGTGATTCTTACTCTAGAAAAATGTTTGAGTCAAGAAAACACGTTATCAAAATTCATGACTTCCATTAAAGCTCTTAAATCCCATGTATAACAAAATTACTATATTATTCATCTAATTTAAAAATATTTTCATATACATGACCTTTTATTAAAAAAAATTATAAGGATACCATTGAATTATATTAGTGTTGGTCATTCACAACATGATGATAGAAAATCAGGGAATGATTTTTATAGCATGATGGGTATGAAAAATGATTGTAAAATGGGATTAATTAGTGAGAAATGTATTCTCTCATAATTTATAAATCATTTTTCTTGTGTTGTATTTATTATGAACATGTATAATAGTAATAACATGGAAATAAAAAAGGATTTTACAAAATAAGTGCTTGAATTGAAAAGAGGACGTAGAGAACCAATAAGTGATTTCTATAGCATGATGGTTATATAAAAGGGATTATAAAATGGGTTTAATGAGATAAGAGTGTATTATATCCTAAATATAGAAAAAAAATTATATTAAAGGGTTATTTTTTAACATATAAATCATAATAAATTGATATTAATAGGGATTATCACAAAATAAGTACTTGAATCAAAAGGATGGGGAGAAGAATCATTGACCTTATTAATAGATTGTCAAAGCTTGGGAGGGTTGTATAAAACCATATGAACTCTTTCGGAGTAATAAATAGGGGATGAATTCTTAGAAAATTATTGTTAAATATGTATATATATTATATTATATTCTTAATTAAAATTAGATCCATTTAATATATAATATTTTGGAAGGTATTATTCTTTAAAAAATAACCATTTTACCAAGGTAATTAATATTTACCTTGGAAAATTAATTTTATTCCTAAAAATAAATTGGCCAAATTATATAATTTTTTTATTATGATTAAAAATGTTAAATTCATTTTATCTGAATCAATTCCTAAAACTAGTAAAAATTAATTTTTATATAAGCGTGCATAATGAAAGAAGAATAATTAATGAACATATATCTTTTATGTTTAACATAACCATTGTTTTTATAGCCTTATATATAGTTTTTATAAATTGGTTTCTTCTATAAGTACTTTCCAATTTAATGTCTATAATATAATTATAATATTCAATAATTTAATTAGGGTAATTTAGTTTTCTCATTTGTGTTCAGTATTTCATGAAAGACGAGATACTCACATAATATTTAATAAATGAAAATAAATTAATAAAATCACGGGTCATTACATACTATCCCAATTAAAAATAATTTCATCCTTTAGATTTTATTACAAAGATGAAAACGAGTTTTGGTTATTATAAAATACCAACCCAAACCACTATGTATGATTTCGAATGTCACATGACCTCATGTGAATCTCTACATACATAAGATGTTTCAGACAAGTAGTGAGGGTCTGATTCCAACAGTGGAGAGACTATATCCTCTGTGTCTTGTCATGGGATAAATAATAAACAAAAAATATAACATAATAATCATCATATTAAGCATGCAAAAAAATGTATTACATGAAAAGTAATTAAAAGAAACATACATAAGTGTAAAGTCTATCCAAAAAAATAAAGAAGGTAAATAAATAAATAATGAAATTAAGGTCCCTCTAGTGTCCATCCTTTCCCACTAATAGCTTCATGATCCTTAATAGTACACCATCAATTAGTCTTTAACCTAATGTGATCAAGTACACACTTTTATTCAATTATAATATAAAAATATGTAACAAGTATAGTAACACACAATCCAAAACTGAGTGGTCATGAGATAACAAAGCCACCACAAACCCCAGGTCATACCTTCTTCGACTCCTTTCCCGAATAAGTATTGTGTGTCAGTAATAGATCATAGACATCCAAAAATCTCCTTCCATAAGTTTATTGGTTTTTTGTTCATAAATCGATAAGGCATTGATTGAATAAAATACCCAAAATCTGTAAGGAATCAAGTAATACTATAAAATCCATAAGGCATCAAGTATCTATAACCAACTCAAAATCCAAAATGCATCGGGTGACACTCAAAAATACATAAGGCATTGAGTCTCGGGAATCCATTTTGAAATCCACATGGAATTTAGTAGAGGCTAGGTTACAAGGCTATAACACATCATCATCATCACCACCATAACTCTACGTCCATACCCCACAAGGAGTATTCGTACATTGATGGTCACCTATCAGGGATACACATACCAATCCCCCAAATGGAAACATGATAATTCATATCATGATAACAACCATAGAAAACATCAAGAGAAATATGGAATCATCATATATATCAATATGTGAATCAAACATCATCAGGGAATCATTTTATCTCATCAATCTCATGGAACCAAATCATATCATATCACAAGATACACATACACCCACATGTGGCCAAAAGTTATGCATGAATATCAATATTCTAACACAAGAATAATTCCATGAAAAAAATTTCTATCAAGATCTCAATAAGGTTAGTAACTTACTGCTAAAAATTCAGCAATATCAAGGCAAGTATAATCCACCTTATGAAGTTTGATAGTTGGAGTGGAAACCTTAATAATCAAGAACACTAATTCACAAACTTATTATCATAAATTTCGAAATGTAAATGATCAAGGTTTGTCAATGGTTCTTAGAACCAATGCTATTTATTTAATTTCAAAAGTAAATAAAATATATAATGTGGTGATGCACCTATCTCCAATATAATTTTCAAATTATCATTCTAGGTCAACACAAGCACTCGCAAAAATATATATAATAATAATTTTCTTTTTATAATTTCTTATAAATTATAATTTTATAATTATATTTTTTAAAATTTATCATAAATTAACATTTTTTAATTATCTATTGATAATTTACCCCAAATTATCATTTTATAATTATTTTTTGATCGTTTCTTATAAATTATTCTTTCATAATTATCTCTTGATAATTTATTACAAAGAATCCTTTTATAATTATTCTGTGATAATTTCTCATAAATTTTCCTTTTATAATTATTCTTGGATAATTTATCATAAATTTTCCTTTAATAATTATTTATTTATAAATTATTATAAATTATCTTTTATAATTACATCTTGATAATTTATCACAAATTATCCTTTCATAATTATTTCTTGATAATTTCTCATTAAATTTCCATTTATAATTATACCTTGATAGTTTCTTATAAATTATTCTTTAAAATTATATTTTGATAATGCCTTATAAATTATCCTTTATAATTACTTTTGATAATTTTTAACAAACTATCCTTTTAATAATTACCTTTTCAAAATTGTTAATAATTTATCCTTTGATGAACTCGAAATTATTGTTTGATAATATTTAATAATTAATTTTTTATGATTCTAATTAATTATCCTCTAGAAATTATATGAATTATCAATTTATTAAAACATGATATTATCCATTGATAATTTTTACTCTCGAAATTACTCTATGATAATCTATAAATTATCATTTCATAATTTTAATAATTATCCTATAGTAATATTATAATTATCATTTGATAATTTTAATATTTTACCCGTGATAGCTTAGTGTTCTATCCTTTTATTATTTTTGAAAAATAATCATTTGATAAATCATTTCAATTATATTTTTACAATTTTTCATTATTATCTTTTATAATTCCTCATTATTATTTTATGTTAATCTCGTGTAATTATAATTTCCTAGACTTATACAATGATCTTTTAATTATTTATTTAATAATTATCCCTGTAAATATAAAATAATTATTTTCTAATAATTTTAGTAAATTATCCTTGAACATTCAATGTAAGTATCATGTAATAAAAATTTATTTTTTGAAAATTTAGTGCAATTACATTTTGATAATTATTTGAATTTATCATCTACAAACTCTTAAATATTATCCATCTGATAATTTATAGTATTTATCCATTCATTATTCATAGTTATATCATCCTTTATTTCAATAAAATATTTTTTCATGATATTAGATTATGGAATAAATTGAATGAATAAAATAAAATAAAAAATAAAAAAATAAATTCACCTTGAATATGTGACACACAAATGGATTATTTCAAACATAGAGAGAACATTCAATTTGATCATGGTAGGTTTTCCAATCATGTAGAAATAAGTTTTGGTATCACTTGGAATAAGTGGGGTAGACCAATAATGAAGGAGAAACAATTTGTCTATTTAGAACCCAAATTCAAAGCATTTAAGACCCTTATTAAAAGAACCAAATTTAATCCATGGTTCAACGAAAAATTGATGGTAGAGGGTTTTAGTGCCTAATATTAATGTGTTGAAAGCTTAAATGGATCAAAAATGGTTGAAATATTTTTTTTCAAAAAGAATCATCATCCCAAAATAGATGAAATTATTAATGTGGGAGGATATGGAATGTAAAAAAATAATTTAAAAAAAATAAATTAATAGAAATATGTTAATAAAAATATTAAAAAACTTATCATTAAGTGTGATCTAACAAAATAACCAACACATAGAAAAAATTATGTCCCACCTAGGGTAAACCCCACATCCCAGACCTAATAGTGGTGTCTGATTTCTTATATGATGTATTATTGAATTGATACTAAATTATATTTATAAAAAATATATAATAAAAATATTAAATAATTTATCCTCATGTTTGATCTAACCAAACGTTTTTCATGCACAAATTTTATGTCACCACTAGAGTAAATCTCTTCTGTTGGACCTAATAGTGGTTTCAGATTTATCAAACAATTGATCATTTTGGAGATATACTATAATTTTTGAAAAATCACTCACACATAATTTAATTTATTTAATATTTTTATTCATTATATTTCAAGGAATCATGGGCCTCATAATCCCATTATATCTCAATTACTAACTCCAAAAATATTCCATATAATGTCCCGTGGTTTTAACTAGACATTTATCCTTACTCAAATCCCTATAGACCAAACTATTAAAATATTTTTATTGAAAAATTCCATTTTCACATAAAATTAGTCATAATTTATTATCAATAAGGATTTTTGTTATCTTTAAAATATTATTTTGTTATAATTTTCCCCACCCTCATTTAAATTATCATCATTATGATTTATCTATATTCAAATTGCTCAAATAATTTAGGCCACTGATCTTGAATATCAGACTCACACTCCCATGTCTTCACCTAGAACCTCCCAAATAAATGTCCTTATAATTTATAACATGTGTAAGATCAAGAATGTACCTAGGATTCTGAGAAAAAGATAACCTATCGAAAAATCCTTGATATCATATAGGAAGATCGAAATGGGATTCCGCTATCCCAACTGGATTAGTGATCTCAAAGGGTCCCACAACCCATGGTGATAACTTGCCTTTCCTCCTTAGAAGTTAGTGTCCTAACCGACCACTCATCCTTAAGATGACATGATCTCCCATAAAAAAACTCCAAATGCCTCCAAATATGGTCAAAAACTAATATTTTTTCACTCTGAGTGTTGATCAACCTCTTTTCAATCAGATTCAATCTATAGGAGGTGTCCTAAACCAATGTGGTCCCACAAACACTACCTCACCTGCCTCATGCCAAAAAAATGATGATTTACATGGTCAACTTTATGGATCCTTATAAATTTCAACCTAAATAGAATCATCATAACTTTTATTGAAGGTGAACTCAATCTAGGATAGGTGATTATCCCTTCTCTATCAATTTCTTTCACATAATCTCGAATCATATCAACCAATATGCATATAGACTGATCAGATTGTCTATCTTCCTAAGAATAGTACCTTGTCATGAATCTTAGCTATGTACCAAGGGGATTTTGAAAGACCATCCAAAAACAAGATGTAAATTGTGAATCTCTATCATAAAAAAAATCTCATGGGAAATCCATTAAGTAATATGATCTCTGAGAAAAAAATGATTCCTTGAAATTCCACTAAGTGATTCACTATGATTGGTAATAAGTGAGAATACTTAATTAGCTGATCAATAATGACCCAGACTATTTCATGACTCTTTAGAGTCATGGGTAACCCTATCATAATCTCTATCAGGGCGTACTCCCAAATCCACATAGGTATCAGGTGTTTCTACAACAACCGACCATGACGTTGGCACTCATCCTTCACCCTCTGATGGTTGAGGAATTGGGAGATGAAATTAGTAATGTATCTCTCCATCCATGAACACAAAAAATACTCCCTAAAGTTATGATACATATTTGTTTCCCAAGGATGTACTGTCCATATTGAGGTATAGAAATCCCTCATCATCTTCTTTCTAATGGAATAAGTGACTACTACTCTTCCATATAACAATATCACTTCGTTGTCACCAAAGGTTCATCCGAATAATGGGTCACCCCTACCCAGATACTCCCTCAAAAGTACACACTCTTGATCTTAAACCTGACCATTATTCAACCAGTACATAAGAGAAAACATAATCATCAAAGGGTAAAAGTCATAGATCGATGATCTTATAAAGCATCCACATTCCAATCATCCAATACTTTCATCAACTACCATAGGTCCCCTAAGGGGCTCTCACCAAGATCCTACTTATATTCTTACTTATGGATAAGAGAATATAAAAGATATTACCCTTCATAGGTCCATACATTATCAAAAAATCAAACTTCTTTAGATAATTAACCAAGCCCCTCTATCACATGTTTAGGACTCTCTATGTAAAGATATAGAGTAGGATATTTCGATATATGTAAATAATAAATCTCCAACAAAATAGATGGAGTATATTACATTTCAAAGAGAGGAAATGGATTCTATCCCCAATAAATATTTAAGGTTTTTCCACTCATTTGGTCGTAGTTGATGCGACCCATAAGTTACTACCACCTATCTTTGAATCATCATCGCTCCCTGACCAAAACATGATGCATCACAAGACAATGAATTACTAATCTCATGCTCAGTGAGTGTTAGTAATGGTGATATAGAAAACCTTATCTTATTCTCATGAAAATCATATTCACACAGGTCTGACCATTTTAACTTCACTTCCTTCTTTTTTAGAAATTGCAAGGGTGTTGATAGTTGGGAGAAGTCCTGAATAAATTTCCGGTAATATCATACTAAACGCAAAAAGAATGTAATCCCAAACACATTATAGGGACATCAACGGGACACAAATGCCTCATATTTCTTGGGGTATACAGATATATTAGTATAATATACCACATGTCCTAGGAACATCACCTATCGAGGTCAAAAGTCACATGTTGACTACTTCGCGTAAATCACGTGTGCTCGAAAACATACTCAGGACTGTATCTTGGTGACATATCATGTTTCTTTGGTTTGAGTGAGTAGATGAGGATATCAGTAATTAAAAACATGAATAATAAGTCCATGTAAGGATGTATGGTCTTGTTCATGAGGTCCAAGAACAGTGCATGAAGATTCATCATCCGAGAAAAAATACCAAGTAATCATACAATTTATACCTTCTCTAAAACATTATCTTTAGAATATCCTATTGGAAATGAAGATATACTGATCGAATATCAATCTAGTATAACAAAAATAACCCCTATATCAGATAAAAATGATTTTTGATCCTTGGAAATGGATATCGGTTCTTTACTAACACCTGGTTCGGCACTGCCAAAGACTACCATCCACTTTCCGAGTGAACAACATAGGTTAACCCCATGGTGAAGTACTCAACCTTATAAATATATTCCACTCCACATATTATATTATAAATTTTATCTCCCTCAACTTAGTTGGTGTCATATGATATAGGGGTATTGAAATGGGCTGTGAAATTTTAATGAGCTCAATCATAACTTAACGTGTCAATCCTTCTTAGTCACTTCTAGTTTAAAGATTCCCAAAAATATTTCAACCATTTATTTAGTATCCTAACATCCTTCAGTGATATTGAAGGATGAATAATTTAAGAGTTGAAAATCATGAAATTATTGACTTATTCATAGGACATGAAATAATATAAAGACTTTCCGTTGAAGTGACGCTGCTACCTAAAACACATAGAAGGTTCAGGGTTATGCTAAACGACATTATCTTATATATCCTATGGTAGATAAGACACATAATTCCTTGAAAATTATTTTTTCCATCCCATATGAGTACATTGAGGTGCCATTTTCTGTAACATGAATAGACACACATCAAAAATGAAAAATATTCATTTAAATAAACCATTATTTAGTATATGGTATCACATAGGGTTTCTATTAACCAATTTATGGGATCACATAGGGTTTATATTAACCATTATATGGGATCACTTCGACAATGAGTCTACCCTTAACCCAAGGTATACCCCTCCTATAACTAAACTTATCTTTATCCCTAAACGTTAGTCACAATCATCATATATGTATATAACATAACAACATGCTCTATTTGACTAATTAAAGACAATAATTATGTATCATACATCATTAGAACACTGATATATCACACAATAGACACTATACCTAACAAACCGAACAAACCATGGAATTTAATTAATTAACTACTATACAACACAACAACAAGTGTAGGTACATAATGTAAACTTAAATTACTATTCTTTATGAATAAAGGCATGTGAAATCTCACAAATCACATATCAACATCATATGTATCATCCATGGTGAATATAATCAATAGTAAAAACGAAACACAAACTTCATACTTTATGTAAATGCATACTCCACTATAAATTTCTGGCTAGGAACTGGAATAGATCCCCTGCTCGAGTCCCAACTATCCTATATCATCTCTATATTTTCCAATCCCATGGAAAAGATAATGGAAAGATAGTGAATACTGATGTTATGATACCATTTTTTGACATTCTAACCTAAAAAACTGGATCCAAGTCGGAAGGTCACATGACCTCATGTGGGACTCCCCATACACATGAGGTTCCCAACCAACAGCGAGGTTATGAGTCCAACAGCAGGGAGATTATACCCTCAGTATCATGTCATTGAATTAATTAAAAAATAACATATTAATAACCAAATTATACATGAGGAAAAACTAAATAAATGGAATAATGGATAAGTAAATAAAGGTTACTCTTAAAAGTGTAAATCCTACCCAAAGTAGATAATGTGGGTAAATAAATAAATAAATAATGAAATGCATATCTTTCTAGTGTTCATCATATCCTACCAAAAGATCTATGCTTCTCTACTTTGAAATCTGTTATAGCAATTTTTACCTTCACCAAATCCCTCATGAAATCTACATGAACACCAAAATTCATAAATTGGGTGTGAGTAAAAAACTCAATGAGACACCACTAATTCATACTAAACCTAATGTGCTAAATTAGAAATGTGTAATCCCTTGTTATAATAATAAATGCATAAAAATCATTAAAACTCACAATCCAAAATTGAGCATTTATGCATTAAAAAAGAATCCACAACCCCTAAAGTCATTCCCAATTCATATCCAAGAGGGAATATGTTTACTATTTTGGTAAGAGATCCTAACCATCCACAAGGCTCTGGCCATAAATTTTTTGGTGTGTGAATCATAAATCCACAAAACATTGATCAAGTAACCTATATGGAATCAACAAGGCATCAGGTAGTAGTCATAAATACACAAGGTATTGAGTATCTATAACCTACCTGAAATCTATAAGTCATTGTGTAACACTCATAAATTCACAAGGAAACAAGTGTCAGCACCTACTTGGAAATCCTTAAGCATTGAGTAGAGGACATGTTACAATACTATCAGGACTCACCCGAATTATCACTATAACTCCATGCATGTACCCATAATGGAGTAATTGTACCTCTACAATCACCTATCATGGATACTCATACAAATCCTTTAAAGGGAATTATATTTCATTATTATCCTTTGATAATTTTTCGTTATTATTTTCCATTAATGTAGTGCAATTATCATTTGAAGAATACTACACAATCATCTTTTCATAATTTATTAAATAATTATCCTTGACCTTTAAAAATATTTATCACTTGGTAATTTTAAAAAAATTATGATTGAAAAATATATGTTATAATCCCATTATAAAAAAATTATCTTTTGATAATTCAGTGAAATTAAATTTTTGATAATTATATGAATTTATATTTTGATAATTATTCAAAATTATCTGTAGATAATTTATTATAATTTCCCCTCACTATTCTTATTTTTATCATCGTTTATTTTAATTAGAAAAATTTCTATAATTTAAAATTAAGTATTAAATTGAAAATAAATAAATAAAATAAATTTACCTTGAATAGGCGCCATGCACATGGAGTGTGTCGAACGAGAAGAGGAGATTCAATCCAATTATTGGAGGTCCACCAATCATGGGAAAATGGGTTTTGGTATCACTTAGACTCAATAGGGTTGACCAAAAATGAAGGAAATATTATTCAGTAATTTATAACCCAAAATTTCAGCATTTAAAACCCCATCTAAAACACCCAATTTAATCTATGATTCAACCAAAAATTGATGGAAGATGGTTCTAATTCGCCCCATTAATGCGTTGAAAGATTAATCAAATCGAAAATGGTTTTAAATGTGTTTTTCAAAAGAATCCTCATGAAAAAGTTAAGTAAATGTGTAATGCGGGAGGATAAGAACATTAAATATTTTTAATAATTAAATTTATAATAATATAACAATAAAATATTATATAAATTAATATTAATTTTGACCTGAATAAACACCCATTGTATGAACAAGTTATGTCCCATCTTTTGTAAACCCTCTATCTCGAACCTAATGGTGGACGCCATTTTCATATATGATACACCGTTTGAGAGATATTAAAAATATTTTTGTAAAAAATATATAATAAATATATTAATTAATTTTTTCACACATGTGGTTTGAACAAACATCTGACATGCATATATTTTATGTCATGCCTAGTGTAAACCTATCATCTCAAACATAACAGTGGTCTTAGATTTCTCATATGACATACTATTTAGGATATGTTCAATTATTTTGGAAAAATCATGCGTGAATAATATAATATTTTTAATATTTTTATTTCATCTATGATGAGGCTATATAGTCCTTGTAATCCCATTAAATCTCAACACATATCTCTGAAAATATTCTGTAAAGTATTCCGAGGTGTTAACAATAATTTTACCCTTATAAAAATCCCATTAAAAACTATCAAAATATTTTTATTGAAAAATTACATTTTCACATAAAAATTATCATACATTATTGTAAATGAAGGTTTTTATTTCCTTTAAAAATAAAGATTCTATAAAACTTTTGGTTCATCACATCCTCGGGTTCCTATCTGATATCCCCAAATTTATGAATCTTCTCTAGCTCTTTGTCTTGATGGTTGGTCTTATTCCTCACAATATTAAATCTTTGGTCCTAGATTTCCATAGTTTATTTCATATGTGAAATCTCAAGTTCCAATTGTTTAGATTCTGAGATTAGTATATATGTTGGATATATTATATACATCCTCAAAAGTTACACATAGAACACATCATTTTGTTTGGAGAGGTCATTAGAGAGTGATATGTGAAAATATACTACATTAAAATGATCATGGATTTTGAAGGGAGATATATACCTAGGGAACAATTTCACTTTCTTTCCAAATCTCATGAGACACTACCATGGATACATCTGGAGGAATACCATGTCACCAACTTCATGATCTAATTATTATTGAGGAATATCTACATATATCTTCTTCCTTCTTTGGGTTTCCTTTATATACCAATGAATGATTTGAACCTTCTCTATTATTCATTTGACAAGGTTATGACTTGTCTGCTGCATCCCTCTATATTTATCATATCTTTTTGGAGTCCTATTTATATTCACATATAAATCCTTATATAGTATCATCATAATTATAGAGTAAAAGATATTATTATTGGGGAAATCTAACAAGTATTGGTTTTGATCCCAAAATACTTATAGTTCCATCAAGCATTATCTCAACACATCATCCATAGTTTAGATTGTCCTCTTAGACTGATCCTATTTCTAAGAGTGATAAGCACCACTGAAACTCATCTTTTTATTCAATATCTTCAAATGAATTCTCTAAAATCGTGAGGTATACCTCATATCTAGATCAGATATAGGGGATATTTTTTCTCCATGTGGCCTCACTACTTTCATTATGTATATCTTATATATTTTTTTCATGATATAAATATTCTTTAATGGAAATAAAATGTGCAAAATATGTAAGCTGATCAAATACAACCCCAATGGAATTGTGGACTTTTTATGTCATGTGGAGTTCCACAATAAAATCTATGGAAATTTTTCCAATTCCCACAATGGAATGATTAATGGTTTCAAAATACACTTAATATTTTTATTATGTCATAACATTATGGAATACTAACAATTGATATGTTTATTATAGGATTTCCCTCTTCAAATTATCTCACCAAAAGTTTTTTCATAGATATCTATAAATCATTATTATTCCTAGATTAATAATTAAGGATATGCTATGAGAATCATCCAAAATTTCTCACTTCAGTTATGGTTTTTATGGGACCCATATCAGGGTCCCAAACCTTTCTACCCATCTTTAATAAAGTTAAACTCCAAAATATTCACTATATTGTTTTTCAGTTTCGCATCATCATTCTAGGATTAATTGTTTTACAAAGGAATAGATGGTTGACCAATAAATTGGGAAAGATAGTATTTATATCCTCTCCTTTATGATTTCAATATTCATCTATTTGAAATAATGGAGGATTCAGTCTTTCTCAATCCTCATCAAGGATAAGATATAATTATCCTTCCTACTTAGGGAATTAGACACCTTTCTTTCCATCCCATGGTGATAATGTATTGAGTATTCAGAATATTTCATCACATCCAACCATCCCCTTCAGTTTATATTCATTTATTTTTTGTGAATATGTACTTTAATATTTTATGGTTTATATAAATATGAAACTTCTCACCATAGAGATTATATTTCCATGTTTTCAACACAAATAATACCACATCTAACTCTAGATCAAGGATTGAGTAGTTCTTCTCAAGAGTATTTAATGGGCAGGATTCATAAAAAATTAATTTGTCTTTTTTCTCAAAAATTATTCCCAACCCATTCAAGGAATAATCAGTTTATATCATGAACCCTCCTCCATTTTAGTGTTGTATATTTGCAAACACAGTAAAAAATATATTCTTAATCATCCTAATGATTTACTCGCATTATGCTATCTAGAGGAGATTCACTCTCATCTATGTCAGCTTGTCTAGTGTATTGGATAATAATGAGAAATTTACCATAAAATTTTGATAGTATTTAGCTAATCCAATAAAACTATAGATCTCAATCAAATAGATTGGGCTCAGCCATTTTTCAATTATACCTATATTTTTTCTTGTCTATAGATATACCATAATTGGTGATAACATGAACTAAAAAGGTTAATTTTTACAAATAAATTTCACACTTGGTCTTGGAATTTTTTTAAGGTTTTTAGAATAATTATAAAATGCTCATCATATTATACCTTGTACATAAAATATATAATATTATCATTAATAAAAAATATGAAAAAAATCAAGGTACTCTCTAAAGACTCTATCCATCAAATAAATTCATATAGAAGGAGAATTTGTAAGCCTAAATAGAATATATCTAAATTAATAGTATTTATACCTTTTTTAAAAATCTATCTTGGGAATTACATCTCTCTTTACCCTCAATTGATGATATGTGTGTCTAAGGTCAATATTTGAGAAATATTAAGCTACTTTTATTTGATCAAATGGATCATCAATAGAGGGTAGATGATAATTGTTCATGATAAAAATCTGGTTAAGTTTACAGCAGTCAATTCAGGGGTAAAATTTTCTATCCATATTCTTATAAAAAATAATTGGTGCATTCCAGGGTGAAGTAATTAGGTTTATAAATCCCTTGTCAAGATTCTCTTAAATTTTCTTCTTTAGTTATTACAACTCAATGAGGGACAATATATAAGGACTTTGGGAGACATGTACAAAACAAAGTATGATCTCAATAAAAACTCAACCTCACACTATGGTGATAATTCCTTGTAGTTCATCCAAAAATACATTACTATAATCTTATACAATAGGCATGTAATCAATTTTAACTTCATCCCCAATCATTTGAGAAAAGAGTCCCTCGTTACTAGGTACCACAACCCATTTTATAAAATTTTCTTCTAAAGAGATCTCATATTCATATTTTCATTGATATTTTATCATATTAAGGATGGGGATATGAAATGGGATCTCTTTATTCACACAATTTATTTATGCTCTATAAAGGGATGACAAATCCTCTCCCAAAATTATATAAAATTCAACAAATGGTAAAATAACTAGATTTTTTAAAAAAAATCTTCTTATAAATTTTTATCTAAAAAATTTTATATATCATTTATACTATCATCATGAAACTAAATATTATAACATATTGTTCATTATTCAAGGATTTAGGTGGAAAATCAATATTCATAGAAAAATTTTGAAATATTAAAGAAAAAACCACAATAAAATAAGAATTATTAAAATATGGAGTAGAGAATGAGTTTACCTTACACCAAATCATTATCTTGCCCCTACTTAGTATCAGTGATAGAAAATTAAAATACATGATCCCTTGGTTTAGATGCTTATTGAGGCCTATTTTCATAAATTGATATTTAGGTAAGATTAGTTATCTATATAGTTCAAAAACACTCTTCCCTTGAATCATTTAAGTATGGGTTTAATATTAGTCATATAATTATTCTCCTATGTTATGTTATATATACTATTATTATTTATTTGGTAGTTTTGTAAAATATATAATACACTACCACACTTAAAACACCTTCTTATCATTTTAAGGCAATTACTTAGGTGCTTCTCCCCACATCTTTTACATGCATGTAGTTAGAATTTATTTCCCCTGGGTGGATTATCATCAAATACTCCATAATAATACAATTTTATTTCCTTATCTCTATGATAATGTAAGATCCCAATTTTTTCCTACACCTTTAACGCACATCGAACAATATCTTTATATCTTTAAAGGTATCCTTTGGAAAATTCCCTTCGAATACATGGTTTTAAGACACTAAATATATGGTTGATCTTTATTTTAGGGATATACATATAACTAGTGGAAAACCATGGAAGTGTTGGAATGTTCTCTTTATATGTGTTAATTAACACTTCCCCTTTTGTTTCAACTCTAGGAATTATCGCTCTATATTTGTGTGATGATTTCGAGGGATGTGTATGATTAAGATTTCCTTTGTGAATTACTCTTATTCCAAAGAGTCTGATTCATCGTTTTACATTATATTATAAATTAGAATCCACCATTCATCAGTCACTCTTTTTAGATGATACAAAATTAGAGATAATTTCTCATGATTTAATAAATAGTGAACATAAAATAAATTTTTCATCGCACTAATCTATTTCTCCGCAATAAAGGAACTAGAAAACATACTAAAGAATAGTGGATGTTGTCCCATGGAAGAATCAATAAAACATTCTCCTTAGTTGGTATTTTTGGAAGATAAATGTGATATTTTTATTATTTATAGTTCATAATGGTTGTATGATCATTTCCAAGAGGTTTTGTACACAGGACCTTATCCCATTTGGTAGTTTATTCAGATATTTGTTGAATTGTCTATATCAAACATTCCTAGCTTTCTTTATCCTTGTTTCATCCATTAATTCGAATAAAATAATTATTTTTTATATAAGTTAGTAAATATAATGGGTAAAAACTATGAAAATTTAATTAATTCTTCATAAGTAATATGCATACCCTAATATATAAGCCTCTAGGATTATATCTAGGTTATTCCTAGTATTTTTTTTATTAGGATCACTAACCTAAATTTATTCAAATCCATCATCATGTTTTATCAAGAGAATATGAATATACTATATAATATCCCTCTATATTTTTTATCAACGTGTTCTGTGTTAGGCCTACTCATCATGCATTAGAGTGATTATCAATTCAATCAAAAATTGATTTTTAGGGTGATTATGCCTATGATAAAATATTCCAAAACCAAATATACTTACCAGTATCCATATTGGTATTTTATTTCTTGAAAGCCCCACATAATATCTAATTTAAAAAAATATCAAGATGTTTTTCTATACTCTAACTTATTCCCAGTGCTCTCACTAAATATCACAAAACTTATAACCAAAATAACTAAAACCATCCTTTGATACTAGCTATAGTGACCCAAGAAAAACAAAAATAAATATTACATTGATTAAATAAATTTTAAAATACATTTCACAAATTGTTTCACAAAAGAATGAATGAAAGGTTTAGTGTCTGGGATACTGGATACATAAACATCTTCTTTTAAAGAACTTGTTAAACTTTCTCCATAATTGTACTCCTTTAGAACCTCTTCAAGAAATATCATATGATGTAGTTACCTTCATAATCTATGTAAGTGGAACATAAGAAAAGGGTGATACCAAATTCTTAGTAATATAATCTTATCAACTTGTCATAACCATTAGATCAAAAAATGGTGGGAAATGTCATTAAAAGAGAAATATCAGATAAAAACATAAAGGGATCATACGTTAAAATCCTAAAACATTATTTTTCATTATGGAAAATTTTATAGAAATATAAGAACAAAGAAAGTTCATAAAACAAATGGATTAAAAGCATAAAACAAAAATCAAACATTACAACAAATCATAACATAATAAAGAGGAATATCTTTAAAACATCGAATATCTTAAACATTTGGTATAAAATTGAAATTAATCATTACTTATGGAAAATGAGTGGTAAAACCATATTACTATATTAAAATAAAATAGTGAAGAATAATTCATCACATAGTTACCATAACATAGTAGAGCAGGCATCACTACCTGATTCCTATAGTAAAGCAGGCATTACTACCTGATTCCCATAGTAGAGTGGGCATTCCTAAATTGATTCCCATAGTTATCTCATGAGATATAATAACTTAACCAATGCATTTGACAGAGGTATAGGACCCTAAAAATCATTATCCATACATATGAGTGAAAATTAAAATCAAATCATTCAGCTTATCATAAATAATCCAAGGAAATGAAATGGGTTTTTAAGATTTTCCAAATGGTATCACATAAACAATATGATCATTCAATAAAAAATTCATGATCACCCTAAATAAGTCTTAAAAAAATCAACTATAGGGTAATTTATGAATAATTACTTCATTAGGGGATATTCCTTTTAAAATCAAAGATAAATAAATAAAACATATTTTTCTTAAAAATAGTTTCTTAATATCGCTTTAAAAGGATGATATTTCCAAGTCACTTTACAGAAAAAATTTAGAAGATGGAAAAAAAATCTTAAGGTATTACTTCAAATAAATTCCAATAAATATACCCTAATATGGAATAAAAAATATGTATTAATTTCATTTAGAAGGGAATAATATAAGATCAAGGTAAGGAAAATCATTTTAAATATATAAAAACACCTTTATGAAAAATCCATAGTGTTAAAGGTATAGAAAAACCATTTTAATAAATTGAATAAAGTGGTATATATAAATCATTAGAGATAAATGCAATTTTTTTTATATTATTGAATGGATAACATTGGAGGTAAGTAAAAAAACGTGTATTTGGACAAAAATCCATTAAATGATAAGGGAATTATTCTTAACAAAATATCATTTTCACAAAATAATAGATTCATCAAGGAAGAAGTATTCGGTTTAAAACGCGATTTTACCCAAAATTATGGTATAAATATTGTATATAATCATCAGAGGGTTTGAAAACTCAACCATGTAAGATTATAATTTATGTAGATTAATTATGACTCAAGAATAATATTTGAGTCAAGAAAACCCCTTACCGTAATTACTGACTTCCACTAATGCTCATGAATCTCCTATATAAAAAATAACTATATTAATCACTTATTTTAGAACATTTTTCATATTAATAATTTTTTATAAGCATGATTTATATTGATTTACTTGAATAATATTATATTTTGGAATTCAAAACATGAAAACAAAAACATAGGGAATGATTTCAGCAATGTGATGGTGTGATAAAGGATTGTGGAATGATTTTAATGACTGATAAAGGTAGTATATCATTAATATAAAATAATTTATACATTAAATTATTAATTATAAACATGTGTAAGAATACTCATATTGAAATAAAAAGGCTTATAACAAAGGAAGTTCTTAAATTAAAAATGGAGGGATTGAATCAAAGATTTTTTTAGAAGCATGACAGCTATGAAAAAGGGAATGTAAAGAGGGATGAAGGAGAGATAAGGGAATTATATCATCAATAGTTCTTCATTTGGATAATAAAGGGTTGATTATAAACATTTGAAAAGTTTTAACACAATGGGATTATCATAAAATAAGTACCTGAATCAAATTAAGGATGAGGAGAACCCTTACCATGATATGTAACTTATTAATTATTAGGTGGAATACTTAGAAACATAGGAACTCCTTAGGATGTATCTTTAGGGGAAGAGATAAGGATTCTTCTTGATAAAATCCATTTTTATTGAGATAGATGATATAATGGGTGTGAGTGATCCCCCTTTATAGTTGAAAAAATGGGCTTTTGGGAAACTAATGTTATGTAAAGGGTAAGAATAATATCACATTTGGGTTATATGATTGGTGAGATAGGTGAATTAGATGCATAAATAGTACATGATACATGTGGGTATGACATACAAACATAAATAAATCTTTATATAAAAATTAATTATAGTAATTATTTTATTACTAAAAATGTAAGATGAACCATCTTAACAAATTTAAACATGGTGAATCTGAATTCTGTATACATTTAACCTAATTCAATTTACATATAGACCAAAAATAACTTTAAATTAAAACATATATTGTATAAAAAACCAATTTTTTATAAAAATGATGTTTTAATTGTTAAGTGTTCTTAATCTTATTTGTAATTAATTACCAATTAAATGAGTGTTAATTTATTTTTATATGTGTATAATATTCATATTAAATACTTGATTTAAAATATACCCATTTAACACATAATATTTATGAATTTATTTCCTTTAAGACAAGCTACTCACATTGTATTTAATTAAAGAAAATTAACTACTAGGATCAAGATTCATTATAATTACTACATCATTTTAGGGCTCACAACTTATGTGGCACTTTTCAACTCTCTGTCATTTCATCCTATATTTATAGAGAACATAAATAGGACAAAATTATAGAAACTAATCATAAAAACTAGCAAAAAGTTTTGAAATTCATGTTATTTATTGAATAAATTATTATTATAATTAGTAGTATTTTTATATTCATATTGAATAATTCATAGAATCAAAAAAATAAATAGCTTTTTTAAACTCCTTTATTAAATGATTAGGTTTAAAATAATTTTTTTAATTATAATTTGAAAAAATTAATTTCAAAATTTCAAAATAAAATTAAAATGAATTTTTAGAACTTTCTTGAAATATTTATTTTTCAATTAATAGTGTAAAATAAGGGTTTTATTTAAAAACAATATTTTATTTGTAAGGAAAAATTATGTTATGTGTCACAAACCGAATCTGGTCGCCTTCAAAATTGGCACCTGACCCACTCTTTGGAAAGACCCGAAGGGTGTTCCCGATCCCCACAGGCTGGCACAAGTTCCCATCCATCATAAAATGAAATTTGGGAATGATTTACCTGGATTTGTAAACATAAAACGACAAATGAAACCAAGAAACCGGAACAGGATTTTTCAAACCAAAACATCTTTTACTAAAATTTAGAACAGAATTACAAAATATTAGTCTATGTATAAAGGCCATTACAAAGATAAAAAACCAAGAAAAGACGGCCCAAGAACATGAACATGGAAAGAGGCACCTCCCTCAAGCCATCTCCATGACACTACATCACGATGGACCGCTAAAAACTCGAACCAATTGCATAAAACCTGTACCCAAACCTGTGACACAAAATAATAAAGTCTACTTACACCCAATGGTGTTAGTAGGGTGTGATCCAAATCCCAATAGGATAACACCACTCAGAGATTCCATGTGATAAACATCTAAAGACGAAAATCATGCAAGTTTTCAAAAACATGAAAAGCTAGTTACAATTAATAAAAGGATGCAACTTTGAATAAAAACAGTTTTCAAGTAGGCTATTTTAAAGGGTTAACACTTTTAAAATAAACACTGAATCTACTTAATTTTCAATCCAAATGTACAATATGTTGACGGTAAGTATATTGTAACTAATGAGGACAAGTAATAGGAAATAACCCCTAGGCACTAGCTAGTTGTGGGTCCCAGGTACCTCGTATCTCGGTGAGAGTAACCATCACAAATATCCATTCCCATGCACGAGCCACTAGTAGGGAACATACCCATAACCTAGTGGACACCAATCATCATCATCATAGTTTAGTTATAGTTATAAACATCAATCTTTCTAAGTAAGACTAGGGCCAAACCCCATGGATTCACTAGCATACTAGTACTCGTCCACCCACCTAGATACCCAGGTTTTCCCCTTGTGCTTAAACAAGTTCAACAAGTCAAGAAATATACATTGAACTTGAAAATATTATTTCCACATCACAAATTCACTAAATAGCCCATATGTATACCACAAAAGTCACAATAGTCCATTTTTCATTCAAAATGATTTTGAAATTTGAATCACTCCAAAATAGCCCACAACATATTTCACATTTCATCAACACTTCCACAAAAACAATAAAAAAATTTATAAAATAATAATAAGATATTGAAACTCATATCACTTTATAAACACATGGCACATAACACTCCTTTCATAATAAAAAAATTCAGTTTTCCACATCACACTCACACAAAATAGTCCACATCACATTCACATCTCTTTCACACCTCAATATCTCATTCAAACAATTTAATAAAATATTTCCAAGATGATACATATCACATAACATCCTTTTCACAAATGAAATGGACCTTTTAAAAATATACACCTACCAAAACATTTTTCTGATATAGTTTCACCTCTTAAACAACTCAATAAACCATTCAAAACTTTCATAAAACAATTATAAGGAGTATACCCAAGATTTGCACATAAAACCCATTTCAAACCCCTCTTTTTAAGACAAAAGCACACCAATCCCCTACCAAAACATAATTTCCATCCCAATAAACATGTAATAATCCACTTTCAAATGTTATATAATCACCTTGAAAAATATCACAAAACATACCCATGAGAACACACAAATCCATAAAACACTTTCAAGGAGTACAATAAGGTTACACACATAAAACCCATTAAAAGACCCCCTTTTTAGGATCACATGACACTATATCATTACCAAACTAGAATTGGAAGCCCCTTTCAATAACTAATAAATCACTTCTACATTTTACAAAACTACCACAAGAGATAACACATGATATACATTTGAAAAATACACACTTCAAACAAAAAATTTACTTTAATACCAAATGATTTACTATTGCTACAAAAAAAATTTTTTGCATAATGCACAGCATATAAGGAAAATTTAAAATTATTTAATCAAGCAAACTAACTCATCATTAAATGGTTTCCCATTGAATCACCTACCGAAATTGTCAAATCCCTCAAAATATGGTGCGAAATATCAACTGCACCACCCAGGAACCACAAGGATGATAAATCCAGCCCTAGACCACAACTTTTCACCAAAAAGACTCATGGTTAAACCCCAGGTACAAACCATAGGTTCTGAACACTTTTTAATATCATTAAAGAGGTATGAAACCCTAAGGAAATGGAAGAAGTGGAAGGGAGGAACACTTACCTTGAAAAGGCTTCAAGAAATCACCCCGAATTAACCAAATTTTGAATCTCAAAGCAACAAAACATACTATTGAGTTTTGACTGATTAGGAGGAGGTCATGTGGGGACTGGAATAGGGTAAAATAGTAGATATTGAAGGAGATATGAAAGAATTAATTTACCTCTTCAAATCAGGGAGATTTGATAAATTTAGAGATGAATGTCCCTCCTTCAGGGTTCAAATGAGCTCCAAAAATGAAAAACCGATACTGGGGGTGATCCTAGGGATAGTGGATTCATGAGGGAGGTGGAATCACTGAAACATAGTAAAAAATGAATGGGATATTGACAATTTAAAAAATTAATTTAAAGCGGAAAATGGGCTTACAGGCAGGCCCATTACCTTAATCAAAAACCCAAATCCATCATGATTTTGGATTTATATGTGGTCCAAAGGGATATGGTGATTTTAATATATCATGGTATGAAAATTGGGAAGTGTAATGGGTATAAAATTGTGAAAACTGAAGTAGTTATAGAAGAAACAAAATTTGTTTTTAAATCTAGAATTGGGCTCGCGGTTTGGCCCAAATTTTCAAAACCCACCATTTTCACCAAAATGAGTGGTAAACCCACAAAACAAATCAGGAATGGAAATTAAATGAAAAATGAATTTAAAAAAAAGTCATGGGTGTGAAAATTATCCCCACCATAAAACATTCCACCCTTGGAAATCCACTTCAAAGACAAATCAAAAAACCAAACCCAACCGAAAGTCAGAAATAGACTCCATTGCTAAGCTTCTCCCCCAAAGGCCAAAACACCTCCAGTGATAAATTAAGTAAGGAATACTTCACAACCAAAACATACACCTATTTACTGAAATTATCAAGCACATTTAGGATTTATCCCAAAAGAAAACTCCTCAAACACTATCTGAACAAGGCTCAAGCAATTTACCCAAACAAATAAGAACATCGAACAAGGTTACACTTACCTTGATATAACTAAACCATTGGGCACTCTCCAATCCCAAAGTTTACCCAAGGAATATGTAAGTGGTTATATAGCTCCAAATTATACTACCCACTTCCAAGCCAAGACTAAGGACAAAAGTGAGTTACAGGTACAAGGATACACAAATGGGCTCCCTACTATAAGAGACACCTAAAATTTTTCTGAGACAGAATCAAGACACTAACAAGGGAGCCCCAAAAAAACTCCTCGGTACAAGGGGTAGAATCCCATTAGACATTTTAAAAATAATATACATGAGACTCATAGTGGGTCTCCCCACGATAAGAACCAACCAACTTAACTGACCAATATGGGCCCACACAGAAAGACCCCAAAACATAAAGAGTTGGGATGGTCGCATGGTTAGCCCGTAAAGTTTAGGAAACTGAGCTCTAACCATGTGGATCATCATACCAACATGGTTTTCTGGGGAATGGTTACTACTAAATATTCACTCAACATGTCTAGAAAAATCTAAAACCTTTCCCCCAAACCCAAAGGAAACAAAAGAGGAAAATAAATTCATTGGGAGATAACATGGGGATGAGGCCCTCAACCTCTTTCCACCGAACAGGAACAACAGAAGCAAGATGACAACACCAAATGTTTAAAATATTCCCATCTCTCATACTGAAAATAGTTTATTATACACGGTTATAAAAGACACTAGGATTTCCCCTATGTGCCAGCTTCTCTTTATGAACTATGGCTGGAGCTAGAATGATTGAAACATCTTCGGCCTCGTAGTTAGGATTTGGAAACCCCCAAGTAGAATTTATCCTTTCGATGCAGCAAACAACTACACTCAATCCCATATGGTTTCACCAAGACATAACACACTCCAGAACTCACTTTACCCTAACCTAGAATTTCACTGAAATAAGGGTTTAGATGATGCACTCACATCACACCTTTTTTCTTCAGGTGAGAAACAACAGAAATAAAGGACACATATAAACACATTCCTCTAAAACAGAGGGTGTTGAGATATCCCAAAAGGAGAAACACTTCTGAAAAAATATAGACTCACAAAATATTGTACAATTTGACCTTTACAATCAAACAAGAATGCAACATCACAATGTGTTTGTTGACGCTCTTTTCTTTCATAGAGTCTAAATGAATGAAAAGGGAAATACCTTGAACCCAAAGTAATTCATCCTTTGAAGAAACATCAAAAATTAACAAAGGCATGAACAAGGATTCATTTTCACTTTGGTCGTGCAAGTTCCACCAAGGTCGCGCAAGTATACTTGCGTGCCGCCCAATGGTCGTGCAGGTGACTTGTGCACCCTCTTTGAATTTCTCCCAGGGTCTTCAACAGCCTATAAATACCACCAGTGGGCCCCCTATTTTAGGGACAAAAATTCCAGAAACTCAGATTTGAGCTTCTGGTGCCCTAGTCTCTTCTCAAAGCTTCCGAACACTTCTAAGGTAATTTCTTACCTAGAACGGAAGATATAAAGATGGTGAGTAAGGCCTAAGTGTTGAAACTCATCAACACTTGCGCGCCCAAGTGGCCAGCCCTTAAGGGAAATGGATACACTTGCGCGCCACCTTACCCCTTCAACATAACTTGGGCACCACCCTTCTAGAATCCCCTAGGGATGATACTAAAGGCTTGAGCCAAGTCTCGACCAATTATTACCTTAAGGGTTGATCGTCACGCAAGTACCCATGTGTCACACAGGTACACCTGCATGACCATGACTTGCGCGCCCACGTAGGACATGAGTGCCCCTCTCTTTTTGGGTTCCCTCCTCCCTATTTCACCTCTCTTATGCCTATCCACCTCTCCTATTCAAGATTTAGTCTTCAAGACATTCCTCAAAGAAATTTATTTTGGCATGGCTCCCTTGTTGGATTCTTTATCTGAAAGGAATTTTGTGGAACATGTATTAAAACCTAGTGATTTACATATCTTTATGTCACTATTGTTAAAGATTTCATTCATTTAACCTCATCCTTTAAGATGAGATGATCCCTAACCTGGTCCTCCTTTTCAGGAGTAATCCCCAGTCCAAGATCTCTTAATTTGGGCATCCTCCTCAGGAGTAAGCCCCAAGTCCCCTAACCTGGGCATCCTTCTCCGGAGTAATCCCCAGTCATAATTTCCCAAATCTAGGCATCCTCCTCAGGAGTAAGCCCCAACCATAATTTCCTTAACCTGGGCCTCTTTTTCATGAGTAATCCCCAGTCTTTATAGTTTCCAAATCTGGGCGTCCTTCTCAGGAATAAGCTCCAGATTCCAAATCCCTTTAACCCAGGCCTCCTTCTCAATAATAAGCCCCAGATTCTAAATCCCTTTAACATGGGCCTGCTTAATAGGAATAATCCCCGGTCATGATTTCTCTTAACCAGTCTTAATTTACTTTTCATTTGGGCTTCCTTCTTAGGAGTAAAACCAAATCATAATTCCCCTCCTAATTTGGGCACCTTCCTCAAGAGTAAGCCCCAAGTTAGAATATCCAAATCTCAATAAAGTACGTATACCTTTATAGACGGTGTTCCTAGGTTTATTCCCTGAAGTGAAACTTAATATTTACTTATTTGGGAAGTCATATATACGTAATCCCCACATCATTTCTTATGATGTCACAATTTTCTATTTTTACCAATACCTCTTGTTTCTCACATCGGGCATGACTCACATGATCTTAGAGTGTAAAAGTAATTATGACATCTTTCTTTGAGCCATCAATCATACATAAACCTCATACTTCTTTACTCGAACTACATGGGTTTTGATTCCTTTTCCAAAAAAATGGATATGTAGGTAGCCCATCTGTGGGTACGATTCCAACTATGAAATAATTCATTTCCTTCTGAATGAAATAAACTTCAAGTGCCCCGCTGAGTGGCTTTAAAACCAGTATGGTTATCATAATAACCAAGATATTTCTATATAATGTGTCGAAGGATACCATTGACCAAGAATCTCTAACAAATACAGATGATTCTCTATCGATGAAGAACCTCGAATACATATAAAAGATTCTATAAATCTCATACATACTAATCATTGATCGTCAGATCTAAAAAAAAGCACATTTCCATACTTGGTAGTGTAATAAGGATTCACGAACATAACTTAAATCTATAAAAAGAGTCCTGGATTAGCCAATAATTACCCTAAAAAATGTGTGATGAATCCAACATCTCATTATCTTGACCAATGAAAATTCTTAAGTCTCATCAGTTCACAACAAATGAGAACCTACCTTTGGAATGTATGTACAAATGGATATAAAATCAATGGATGTTTCCAGTTCTATGAACAAACCCATTAGAAACCGCTTGTAATGTTTGAACATTAAATTAATAAGGTCATCCCCAATTCTAGAGGAAACAAAAAATGGTGAACCTAACGTGAATCTTTAACCAATTTAAAATGATGTTTTACTTATTTTGTTAGGCCCCTGTTTAAACTCAATGAGAGGGCCAACAGAAAAATCAATAACATATGTGCTCATCCAAAAGATGTAGCAACCGAACTTATCTTGATTATGTTTGTTATATCAAACAAGCACTCTTTTCCAAGATCTTCTACATTACAAGAATGGATTTTCTTATGTTCACATTTATGAATGCATCTGCTGTGAAAACCTCTGCTGTGAATGCATCTCCTGCTACTCCTACTGGATCATCGTCTGATCTGAGGGTTACATCACCTACTTAACGTCTTCAAAGCTGTGTATCGAATGTACTAGTTAAGGACTACCAAAAACATAGTACCATTACATCTCTGTAGGTTTCTCGACAAGCCCTCAATGTGAACAACTCACCCTGGTCTTCTGGAGAGAGACGACCAACGATCAAGAAGAAGGAAGTGATAACTACCGACTCCAACCTTTTCGGGTCGTTATCCCCGGAATGCAAAAACCATTCCCTCCCATATTCTGAGGAGGTGAATGAGAAGGACACTCAAGGCCTTAATTCAAGGAAATATGAGTCATTGCCGAGGGATCCCACCAACAATCGCCGCCAGACTCGTGTGGAAGTGCGCCCTCAACATGATGAGGGTGTCGTCTCCAGGCGTTCAACTCAGGTTCCTTGAACCCGAGCAGGCAAGAAGAACCACCAGAGGAAACGACTGGTTAAAAGTGAGCAGATTCTTATCTCTGCTATTTCCGGAGAAGTCCACCAACCTAACTTGCTAGCAAGAAATGAGCTGGCACGCACACCCATCCGTTTTAATTCCGCTGTCCAGCAGACTCATCTGGCAGCAACACGCCAATCCCGCCAGGCAATTCTGGCGGAGTACTACAGACAGGAACATACACCTATTTATAAATCATCAGCTAGTCAGCAGGCTCGTATGACCAAATATGATGGATCCTACCAACCCAATGTGTTGACAACTGGTAAACAGGCACATACACCTACTCACACTTATCAATCATGCCAGCAGCCTCATCTGTCAGTATTAAAGGATGTTCGACAACCACGTTTGGTGGAGTGTAATTAGCTAGCACATACACGTGCTAGTATTTATCAAGCCTACCAACATTCTTGTTTGGTAGAATTTGGAGAAGTCAGTTGGAAAGCTCTGACGACAAATAGAAGGCAGACTCAACTCTCTACCCCCACACATGAGTACTGTCAGAATTCACTAATAGGAAAAGGAGGAAAAAAGCAAGAACACACACCTACTCCAAGCATGGAATAGACGTATATTCTCATTCTAGTAGCTAAAGTCACCATGCACATTCTGTCAATGGTGAAGGAGCAGAAGGAAATCCCTGCTCATATTCTGGATGTCTTCCAGGATATTATAACAGCTTCAGCAGCATCTCAGGGAAAGAAACATAAATATATCCCTACCAGTTGAGTGACACATCAACAGTTCACTATAGAACAGACACACACCTTTGTTCTAGTCCAAGAGGGTTGTGGGACATACTCACTCATATCATACAGTCAACCGAGTTAGGCACATACACCTGATTTGAGTGGAGAAAATCAGCCTAACCTGATCATTTCTCCTGAGAAGCCACATACACATGCCCATAATGACCACTTTCGTCAACATGTGGTTCCTAAAGTGAGTAAGAAGGCATCTAAAAACAAGACTCGCCCAAAACAATCAAGAAATCAAGGGCCAACTTTTAACAAGGCCCTGCTTGATGATGGATTTATTGATGCAATCAGACAATTATCTGTTGAAAATTAAGATTCTACTCTCTTGGTTCCTAATAGTGGGAACATTAATTCTGAAGGTCTGCATCAGAAACTTCCTCATGAAGGATTGCTTCATGACAATTCGGTCGATCTCGATGTTTTATCTTCAGATGAAAGCCAGAAGAACCCTCTTTGTGGCCAGAAGACCAAGGAGCAAAATGTTTCATCTTTTTCTGTAACCCACCATGGTGGTCCTCCCCATGATGAGGAATTTAGTTGAAAAAGTTCTCTCCATAGTATTAATTCACATTTCATGGAAAATTCTCTAATGAAAAAGGTAGTGATGAGAAAGTCCTCTTATCTTGAGGCACTTGCAAATGTGAAGCCAGTCATGTCTGATGCTTTACCACTAGGAGGTGAAACACTTTCTCAATCAGAAGATAGCCTGGGGTGTAGGTCATTCACCGAACCACCCCTGGGCCGTTCATCTTCTAGTTTGATCAGTTAATTCTCTACCAATATTTTTGAATCTGATGAAGCAACAAGGAAGCACCAGATCTGGTCTAAACAGGTAGAATAATCTTCATCAAATGATAAAGAGGAAGTACTGAATATGAGAAAACAACTAAAAAAAGGTGAAGTGCCAGTTATGTTTTGGCCTTTGGATGATTCTCATTATGACATTCCAGAGATGTTGACAGAAGATGGGATTCATGATATTCGTCTCAACATAGAGAAAACTCTTTGTTAGTTGAAAAAAAATATTATCTTATGATGAATATGAAAATCATATCAAGATAATAGAAGGGTTACAATGCCAAATTGACTTGTCATCTCTTCAGTTTCTTGATATTTGAAGGATGAAAAATAGCAGAGATCCCTTAAACGTTCATGCCTTAGTGCACTAAGAAGATTGCGCTAGTTAATTTCCAATGCCCCATCTGGTATTTATATCAGGGGATGGGGTGTTCATGGAGCACTACATTTCATTGTGTTCTCCAGTCACCAAAGCCCGCCGAAAATGGTCTCATGCAATGTTATTGCCCATGGCCTACCACAGTCAATTGGCTTTGTTTATAATCAAAGGCTTGATCAAGAACATGCCTAAACTAGTTCCTCTCAAAATCAAGAATACAGAGAAAAAGTTATTGAATTACTCCTGCATCAAGAAAATGAGAATATTGAATAGGCCTCTCTTTTGGAGCAATAACATCATCAAGTGATAGAAGTATCAGAAATCATCCAACTGTCTTTTGAGCCAGGTGATAAGAGTTGATGTAGGTTGATGCATCCAGCCAATTTCATGGATAATGTCCATAAGATCAAGAGAGCTTTTAAGAAGGTCTCAGATATAGCAACTCAAGAACCACACCAGCTTTCTAGACTGGGGACTGTTTTAACCCAACCCTCAGAATCAATAAATAGGATTCTGGGAGTTGAGCAGAAACAGAAGGAATAGCCCCAGTCCATAGGACTGGGGACTTTTTAAAATCCTTGATCTCTCCCTTAGATAAAGTCATTCTTCTCTCAATTAGGGATGAATCCACAAGAGGAATGAAGACCCAAATTATCAGGAGATTCCCTTTACATTACGGTCTGTCAAGAAGTTACTGAGGGATTGAATCAACAAAAGGCAATGTCTCATCAAGGACATGGAAGAAGACAATATCGCAGAAATGCTAATAGAAGGGATGCAATGAGTTAGGCATCAATCAATGTCATCAATGCCATTGTTTCTAATCCTCCAGATGAGGCTCACTCATAGGGATTAGATGAAGAGGTTCCTGATCAAGAGGTTGTATGCGCAGATACAAATCAAGAAGGTGTGCGTACATGAAATCAAATGATTACCCAGAATCTAGGTAATTCTTTAAGTAACTCACTTCCCCCTCTCCGAAAGGTGTCCAATAAGGGGAAAGGAATGAATCAGGTTACATACCATTTCTCTAGAGAAGTCCAATCACTCTCACTAGATAAAATATTCTCACAACAAGAGGAAGAGATGAAGGAATTAAAGAGGTTGAATGCAGAACTACTTCAAAGTAGTCTTCCTCCTAAGAGTACTAGAGTCAGTCAACCAAGGGAATTTTTTGCGGCTACTAAGATGGATCAAGAGTATAATCCTTTACCAGTACACCCTCAGTGGTCTAATCCTATGGGTAAAGTGCAACAACAACTGGCAATACTACCATCAGTGGCTTTCCAGCCACCGCATCTTTCCAAGCTCCAGTCATTGCACTAGTTCCGGTCCAAGCTCAACTGGATGTTTCTAAAAAGTTAATAACTACTATTTAGTCATTAGCATCTCGGTTGGAATATATGGAGGGAAAGAGTGCTCAAATTCAACCAGAAAAGAGATCTTACCCTGAATGGGTTGATGCAATTCCTCCCCCATTAAATTTTTCAAGTACCACTTTCCCAATATTTAATGGTTCGGGAGACCCGGAGCAACACATAACACATTTTGTTTCTCATTGTGATCCTATGATTGGAACCCCTCAGCAACAGTAAGCAGTTAAGCTCAGGTGTCTTGTAAAATCATTACAAGGGCTTGCCTTTGTCTAGTTCAAAAGCTTGAAACCCCGGTCAATTACCAGATGGGAGGATCTCCACCAAAGATTCCTTCTCCAATTTAGCTCAAAGTTTCCAAAGACAACAGTTTTTGATCTTACAAACTGTATGAAAAGGTATAATGAAAGGGTTTCAGATTTCATTTCTCGCTGGAAGGGATTAACATATTCCCTGAGCTTAGAACTCCCTCAAGAGGAATTGTTTCCAATATGTGTAGCAAATTTACATGATGAGTTTTTTACACAGTTGATCCCTGTGAAATACACAGGAGTTTTTCGAGACCTTACTTCAATCGCTCAATAGATTTAAGATTCTCTTATGAAGACTAAGGATAAAGCTCATGTAATTCCATCAGCTCAAGGAAGGAGAATGGGTAAAGTAGAGACTGCTACAGTTATGCTTAAACAATCACTTGTACCTGCTTCTACTTCAAAACCTTCATCTTCTTGAAGGGCTCTATCTCCTAAGCACCAACAACAGAGGTCATTTCGTCAAGATGATCAAATAGATCAAAGGCAAAAACAATTTTAGGATTTTAAAAGAAAATTCTACTCTTTCTGAAATGAGCAGGTTCCTGGTTACTTCATTTCGACTCTGGAAAATAATTTGGTTCAATTTCCAAGGCCCAAAAGGCCATACAATGAAGGATATGAAGACTGCCCCAAATATTTCCATTTTCCTCAGATATTGGGGCGTCCCATTCAGAGCATTTTTTTTTCAAGGACCTCCTGAAAAAAATGGTCGACTTGGGACAAGTCAAACTGAAAGGTTCTTGAGCTCAGGTAGCATGTGTTACTGCTACAAATCCCGAGAAAGAAGGCGAGTGGCATGAAGTCAAGAAAAAAATGTGCAAAAATATGATTATTGGATGGTCAGAAAGATGATCAACTGAACTCATTCCGTTTTACAAACGCAATTTAAGAAACCAATTGTGTCTTTTGTCATGAATGATACAGCAAAACCCTCTTCATCAAATGGAAAATACTCAAAGAAATGGCATAATTCAAAGAAATAGGAACAATCAAAAGGAGATGAAATCGTGTAAAATCCTAAGTTGTCTTTGACTCTGGTAGATTTTATGCCATCTACTTTGAAGCCACGAGCACCATCCCATCAAACGGCATAGCCTAAATTGTCTAGTCAGGTAGAGTCTTCATCGATGAAGAGTTAATCTTTGTTTCTATTAATATGATTCACTTAACAAATCCTTATGCCAATCACAGTTTCAAACTCAATGAACCGGGGTTCCTCGTATCAAACATAGGAATCAAAGGAAGTTCCATAAGCTCAGGTTATAAGGGAATACGCGGATCTTTTAGATGCGACAATTCCAATTCTACACCTACAAGAACTGTGTATGTAGCAGAAACTCGTGGCGAAGCTCTTCAACGAGCTCAACAAGAACAATCAAGTTCTTCTACACAAGGCAGATTAAATCCTGGAACAGTTATTCAAGAAGATCGGTTAGAGGTTCTACCTTCTTCCTCTCAGCAACTAAATAGACCTAATCGATCTAATATTCCAAATACAAGAGTATTACCAACTCCTATCCTGGTACAAGATGCATCAACTTACAAAGCATCAACTTCTAAGGCACCTGCCAAACCACATGTTCCTGTTGGGAAACACAGACCTTTGGATCAAAAGTATGATGTATTGAAACACTTGTCCCAAATATCATCCTAGTTATCAATTATGGATGCTTTGAATTTATCAAACGATCTTTGGGAGGCACTCATCGAGGCTTTGTTGAGTCCTCAGGAGTTTGAAACAGAAATTTTTGCAACTGAAGTCTACCATGTAGAGAATAATTCTGCTGAATGTCATGTAGTGATATCTTTTACTGATGAAGATGAAGATGATGTCGTGAATGGACATATTAGACCTTTGTACTTATCTGGAAAGGTCAATGGTGTAGACATCTGAAGAGTTTTCATTGATAATGGTTCAGGAGTCAACCTCATACCCATTCATACACTTCGTCGATTGGGCCTCACAGAATCTGATTTATCTCTTTCTACTTTGATTTTACAAGGATATGATAAAAATTAACAAGAACCATTGTGTGATATTACACTCAGAACTCAGTTTGGAGATCTTGTATCCAGTTTAGATTTCATGGTTGTTGATAAAGACTCATCCTTCAACATCCTGCTTGGAAGACCCTAGCTACATCAACATGCGGTTATCCCTTCATCATACCATCAATGTCTCAAATATTGTTTCAATGGTCAAATTGGGACATTTTATGGCGATAAGTCCCTGTTCAAGACATGTGAATCTCAATACATTGAGGAAGAATCCTACCACATGAATAGAAATGATAAATCCACAATAAGAGGGATTATCAAAGTTAATGCTCCATATGGTTTGGAAATGATTCCAGTAAACCCATTTGCACATATGAGTACAAATTATATATTGCCTATCAGTCACATTGATCGGATAAACCCAAATCAAAATACTCTTATGAAACTTCCATAATGTCAATTACAACAATCAAGCCAGAAAACATGGGAGAAAGTGGTGATCCACAAAGTAATGATGAAAGCTCAAATAGAGATGTATTCATTTCATCCGCTGAAATCCAGCATGTTTATACTTCGCCAACTAGATCAGAAGAAGTTATAGCAATGTCAGAGGTGAACAATGATGTCGATTCTCAATCCATCATCTCCTCTATATTACCCAGAGAAGACCCTTCATCATCGATCAGTTTGGAAATGGAAGCTTCTTCGTCAAGATGTTTAAATTTTAACATCTCTTCTGATCATGGAAATTATGCTTCTTCATCTACTATGAAAATAGAAATAGAAGAAGTAACACATGTTGAATAAGAAGAGGAATATCATAGGGATTCTATTCTAGCATTTGAATAGGGTATCTCTACCACTATAGATAAACTCAGTGAAATAAGTCTGGGTACAAAATAATATCCACACCCCACTTTAATTAGTTTGACCATGACTCTTATATAGAAAGAGATGTATATTTCTTTTTTTAAAGAAAAATCGAGATATATTTGCTTGGAACTATATAGATATTCCATGACTTGATCTTGATGTTTCCACTCATCATTTTGTTTTGCCAGAAGAAAATCGAGGATTCAAACAAGCCGCTAGAAGAACACACCCAACCTATGCTTCAAAAATTGAGGCTGAAGTGGATAAGAATATCAAAGCTAACATCGTTAGAGAAGTTCAATATCCCAAATGGTTGGCTAATATTATCCCAGTGAAAAAGAAGAATGGGAAAATTAGAGTTTTCATTGATTTTAGAGATCTTAATCGGCATTGTCCTAAGGATGATTTTCTCGTACCAATTATAGAACTCTTTATTGATGCAACAGCTGGCTATGAAGCACTTTCCTTCATGGAGGGATATTCTGGATATAATCAAATCCGAATGGATACAGAAGATTAAGAATTTATAGCCTTCAGATCCCCTCACAGTGTGTTTTGCTATCGGGTAATGCCCTTTGGCTTGAAGAATGCAGGCGTAACATATTAGTGTGACATGCATCGTATCTTCAAACCCTTTTTAGGGATGTTTGTTGAATGTTAGGTGGATGATTTGGTGGTTAAATCCAAACAATGTTCTAATCACATGGCTTATTTGGAAATCAGATTCCACAAACTTCGGCAACATAATTTGAAGATGAACCCCTTAAAATGTGCTTTTGGGGTAGCCTCAGGAAAATTTCTCAGCTTTGCTATATGCCATCGTGGTATCGAACTCGATACTGAGAAGGCAAAGTCAATCCTTGGTATGTCACCTCCTTGAAATTAAAAATAATTGAGAGTACTTCAAGGACACTTAGCCTATATTCGGTGTTCCATTGCCAATTTGGTAGGAAAAAGTTTACCCTTCACCAAATTGATGAAAAAGGGAGTCACTTACAAGTGGACTGAAGAATGTCAAGAAGAATTCGATATTCTTAAGAAGTATCTCTTTAGTACACCAATGTTAATGCCACCTATTGAAGGAAGACAACTTATCCTCTATGTGACAGCTTTAGAGCGATCTTTGGGTGCCTTTCTTGCTCAGAAGAATGATGCTTGGAATGAAAACAGCCTTTACTATCTCAGTCAGACTATGCTTGAAGCAGAAACCCGATATTCAAATATTGAGAAATGCTTCCTAGCATTAATATTTGTGATTTAGAAGTTGAGACACTACCTGCAAAATCATGAGGTCCAATTGGTATCTCGCAATAACCCACTCAAATTCATCCTTAGTTGTCCAATGCTTACAAGACGTCTGGAAAGGTGGGCAGTTATTCTGCAGCAATTTGATATTCAGTATGTGTCTCCAAAGGCAATAAAGATCCAAGATATGTCTGATTTTTTTTCTGAACATCCTTCAGTAGAAGATACATCTTCAGATATTGAGCTTCCTGATGAGGAAATATTTTTTATTCAAGATAGTCTTCAAACATGGGAAATGTATTTTGATGGTGCTTCCAGAAGTCCAATAGGGAAGAAAATGGAAGATCCTAAATTCAACAAAGTTGGGTTAGGAATTGTACTCATTTCCCCAGAAAAGGCAGTGCTACCTTATTCCTTCTCATTGTTGAGAGGCGGTACAAATAATGAAGCACAATACCAAGCTCTTATTGTAATATTGGAGTTGGCACTTCTAGGACAAGTGAGTCACTTAAAGGTGAAAAGTGATTCAGACCTGGTAATCAAACAAGTAAATGGGGATTATGCAATCAGAAAAGAAGAACTAATCCATTTGTATGATAACTTCATAGAGTTAATGGAAGAATTTCATTCAGAAACGACATTTTCTTATGTCCCAAGATCAAAAAATTCCCAAGCTGATGCACTGGCTAATATAGCCACAGCTCTGGAAGATCCAAATCGGGATGAGACAACCATCAGTATTGCCCACCATCATATAATTTCACCTTATGTTCAAATCAGAACAGAGGAAATCAATGAAATTAGTCCCATCTCTGAACCATATGGTCATACTACAGGATGGATGACACCTATCAGGGAATACCTTAAAAATGGAACACTTCCACCTGATAGAGCTAGGAAAGAACAAATCTGGTGACGTGTGGTCAATTTCACTCTTTATGATAGCCCAGATCACTTAGATAAGGTTCTCTACAAAAGAGGTTTTTATGGAATTCTCTTCATATGAATTGATGGTGAAGAAAAAATTGATGTCATGAAAGAAGTGCATGCAGGAGTCTGTGGTGACCACCAATCTGGACATAGACTATCTGATCAAATCCTAAGGCTTGGATACTTTTGGCCTTTAATGATACAAGATTCTGTTGATTTCACAAAGAAGTGTCATTCTTGCCAAGTACATTCCAACTTCATTCATCAACCGCCAGAGTTTATTCGTACAGCTAAATACTCGTGGCCATTTGACACATGGGGAATGGATGTAGTGGGACCTTGTCCTTCGACTACATCCAATCAGTTGAATTATATTATTACTGCTACTGACTTCTATTCCAAATGGGTAGAGGCAATACCCCTCAAAGAAGTCAGTTCTAAATGCATTGTTAGCTTCATCAAGTCTAACATCATTACAAGATTTGGTGTCCCTCATACCATACTGGCGGACAATGGCACCAACTTCTGTTCATCCTAGGTGAGGAAGTTGTATCAAGAATACAACATCAAATCCAATCATTCATCTCAGTATCATGCGGAGGCTAATGGCCAGATAGAATCTTTCAACAAGACTCCTTCAAACATACTGCAAAAGATGGTGGATAAAGATAAGAAATCATGGCCTGATAAACTTTTTCATGATTTATGGGATTATCGAACCACCACCCGCACTACAACGTGGTCAACTCCATATTAATTGGTATATGGAATAGAAGTAGTTTTTCCCATTAAGGTTCAATTACCCTCGCTCAGATTATCCATTTGTGATTAGTCATCTACAGATGAACAATCTCAAAAGTGATTGAATGAATTGGAATGGTTAAATGAGAAAATATTGTGCACCCTACACCACTTGGAAGTTTATTAGAATCGAATAGCACGAGCTTTGAACAAAAAAGTTCATCTTCATTCATTCATTCAGGAAGAATTGGTATTAGTTCTAAGAAATCCAATGATACCAGGAAAGAAACCTCCCAAGATGGAGCCAAAATGGGAAAGACCTTATTCAATACATAAGATCTACTCCAATGGAGATTATTATTTAATCTCAATGGATGGAGAACTCATCACTACTCTAACCAATGATAGATTCCTGAAGAAGTATTTTGTGAAACACAAGTACTTTTTCATCCAACAAGACGTTAAATTGCATCATCATCCACGGTCCATGCATATAACCTCAATCTATTTTCATTATTTCATCCACCAAGACGTTAAATTGCATCATTGTCCATGGTCAATCCATATGACCTTAAACTATTTTCATCCCTTTCGTCCACTAAGATGTTAAACTGTATCATCATCCACGGTCCATGCATAAGAACATAAACTATTTGCATCCTTTCATCCAGCAAGACGTTAAACTACAACATCAATAGTCCAATCATATGACCTTAAACTATTTTCACCTTCATCCAACATGACATTAAACTGTGACGTCCTAGCTACATGATGATAAACTGTACAGAAGTCCCTTACGTCCAGAAAGACGTTAAACTACATAATCTATGGTCCATGCATATAACCTTAAACTGTTCGCACCATCGTCCAACATGACGTTAAACTGTGCCATCATCCAACATGACATTAAACTATGAAAAAGTCTTTAATACATCCAACATGTTGTTAAACTATGTCCTCTTTTGTCCTTACTGCATGACATTAAACTGCACAGTCCCCCTTTCATCCAACATGACGTTAAACTTTATTGTCCTCATCATCTTAGCTACAGGACGCTACACTGTACACCACCCTTACGTCCAACATGATGTTAAGATATGTCCCAATATTTGTCCTATATGACATTAAATTGTACTTCTTATTTGTCCTACATGACATAAAACTGAACAAAGTCCCTTAATACGTCCTACATGACGTTAAACAATATTTTATCCCTGCTACATGACACTAAACTGTGCAGCACCAATATTCCTCACATCAAGACTTTAAAGTGCATAGTCCCTTTATATGTCATACATGACATTAAATTGTGCATCATTAAGGTTGTTTATTCCACTTGTTTCTCACACCGAGTATGACTCACATGATCTTAGAGTAAACTTCAACCATAACACCCTCTCTGGGCCGCTAACCATGCGTAAGTCCCAACACTATTTTTTCAGTCGTTGTCCCCAAGAACAACTTGATCACTAATTCATTCTCTAATTGAACTACATAGACTTTGATCCTTTCCTTCAAGGCTGGGTACGTAGGCAACCTCCTGATGTTCAAGCCCAAAACCAATCTCTTCACACTGGTTCACCTTTTTCCTTACTACATGACGTTAAACTGTACAACACATTTTTTCCTGTATGACAATAAACTACAACCTTCTTTGATACCCTCACCTGAGAGGGAATCATTATTTACCTTGATCTCCAATCATGTTATATTCTAAATACTACGTGCATACATGGAAATACCCGAACCTTTTATCTTGGGTCAAACCATCATTGCACTAAAGTCCCCTTCACCCTTCACTTGTACTGACCAAATCTGTAGAGAGGGTATTTCTAGAACTACGTGCAGCTTGATTCCCATCCTTATGGGATACGTAGAAATGTTTGATCATCCCTCAAATCCATCCCAGGTCTTTGGGCCTAACCCCAAATTTTACTTTCGGTCCCTTAGCTAAAAAGTCCCTATGAAAACAAACATTGTGTATTCATTATAATGGTCTGATTTTTATGACCCTAAACTGAGATTTTCCATACTTTCATCTCACATGCTATTAAACTTTATATCAAGAACTATGTATGGCTTGATTATCATCCTTATGGGATACGTAGTGAAGTCCAACATTTCAATTCAGGACCCTACCACAATATGATTATGGTTAGCATTAGTCTGTGTATCTCTACATGCATTGAACAACTGCCCATTTTTATGTGTCATACTCCTAACCTTAAAAACTTCCAGATCTACATAACCCTTTTCTTGACTAATGGTCACAAAATGTCCAATTTCTGAGAGTTCTTTTTCCTTACTATGCAGCACATGCCCTTAGGCAGCTTTGCATAAACAGTCTACATAACAGACTTTTCATCCAAAAGATACTATCATTTGACTATGAAGCCAATGCCCTTAGGCGGCCCTGCATAATTCAACCCCCTAACAGGTTTGTCAAATAATGGTAACTTCATTCTTGGGAAGAAAAACTCTTTTGTCCTTATTGTTCTTATCAACAATATGTAAGGATCCGCAAAAAATAGTCATCCCTAACATATTTGTCCCATGTTCTTTTTCATGATCTGAAAGTATTCAAGTTTATGGTTTATATTTCTCTTCCCTAAGTTTGGGTCAGACCTTCATAGGAGTAACATTCATCTAGTTCTTAGACTATCTTGCTTGGAAATATCTTTTCCATATTCAAGTACCTCTCACCATACAGCAAACTCTATGCTTTGGAAAATTTGAATCTCCATAAACTTCCACTAGCTTTTTAGCACTAGAAAAGTAAGTTTCTGAGAGTTCTTTTTCCTGACTATGCAGCACGTGCCCTTAGGCAGCCTTGTTGAGTCAATAAGGTTTTCCTTATGACTTTTCCATTCCTTCTTGTTTTGAAAATCACAAACACCTTATCTTTAAGGAAAATTGCTTTTGTAAGGAAAATGCTTTCTTAAGGAAAATTGCTTTTATAAGGAAAAATGCTTTCTTAAGGAAAATCGCTTTTATAAGAAAAATTTATCCTTATCATATTTTCATTAATATTTTTCTTAAGTATGAAATTCGGATTCACTTTCTCGGAATCACTAAAACAGATAAAAAGCATTCTGTTTTAAGATTCGGTTCTGGACAAGAACTATAAGGAAGTTTCATTCCGAATTCCGGATATGAATTCTGACTTAGTTCTATTCCAGATTCAGGATATGAATTCTGAAGAAGAATTCTCATTACGAATTCTAATGAAGAAATCCCATTCCGAATTCTCATTACGAATTCTGAAGAAGAATTCTCATAACGAATTCCAATGAAGAATTCTCATTACGAATTCCAATTAAGAATTCTCATTACGAATTCTAATGAAGAAATCTCATTCCGAATTCTCATTACGAATTCTGATAAAGAATTCTTATTACGAATTCTGATGACGAATTCTCATTACGAATTCTGATGATAAATTCTCATTACGAATTCTGATGATGAATTCTCATTACGATTTCTGATGACGAATTCCTATTCCGAATTCCTACTCCGAATTCTCATTCCGAATTCTCCTATTAAACAGAATCTGATTATCATTGTTTTATACACTCTGAATTTACTCACTCCGAACTTTCACTCCGAAATTTCTATTCCGAACTTTTATGTTAGAGTTTAAAACGATGTCGTACTTTCTGTTACACTTGTTTTGTTATAAAACGATGTCGTCCATTTTGTTATAAACTAACCGTTGTCTAAGTGACACGTGTACAGGTCCCTCCGAACTTTAAGGAAAATATGACCGTTGGAGAGGAGCTGACCTTACCTATAAATAGGAGCTCATTTGAAAGAGCTCGGAGCTGATTACTGAAAAAGTGCTTACATGCTGTTGAAGTGATTTCTAGAGAGAGAGTCTCTTATTAACTCTCAAAAGCTTCGTGCGACTCCGAATGTTGGTGATTACATTCGAGGGCTTCCGGGGATAGGAAGACAGAGGTGCCGACTACCTTAAAGATCGAGGGCTTTCTTGCTGAGAAAGACAGAGGTGCCGACTACCTTAAAGATCGAGGGCTTTCTTGCTGAGAAAGACAGAGGTTGCCAACTACCTTGAAGTTGAGGGCTTGCGGGGATAGCAAGACAGAGACACCGATCTTCGTATCGAGGGCTTACCCTGGTGTGGGTAAGACAGACTTGCTTGAAAGTATAAATCAAGGGACCTTTATCCAAGGTTGTTGGATACCCTTCTCTTTGGGTTAAAAGACTATTATCTTGTTACTAGTAGTTTTACTACTTTTCTTTATTCCGCTGTAAATTTGTATCTTATGGAAAGTATAATTTTCTTATATTTCCTTACTTACTCTGATTAGTTTAGATTCTATACGCTTTAAGGTAGAATCTCATATTGTAACTTTTGTTAAGTTTCACTTTCCGGAACCATATTTCCGGAACCTACTTTTGGAATCTCTTTCCAAGTTTAGTTTGGTGTTAGAGGTATTGTGAATTTACTTAGTTTAACTTTGTTAAACTTAGCCCTTTCCTTTTCTTAAGGAAACTCTAGTTGTTCATAACTAACTTTAAAGGTTCCAAAGGAATTTTTAAAGTATACAATTCACCCCCCCCCCCCCCCCTCTTGTATATTGAGCATCTCATATTATATTTCGATCCTACAATTGGTATCAAAGGTTGGAAACCTCTTACTCTATACCATTCTTACATTTGGTATCAGAGCCTTGGTTACTGAAATACTTGTACTCACATACAAGTTTTTCTTGCTCAATTTTCTATTCCGAACTTTGTCTTTCCGGATTTTCCATTCCGAACTTTTCCCATTCCGAACTTTGTGATTGCGATTCTAAGCTACTAACAAGTTTGTATTCAAGTTATTTTCAAGTATGGCAGGAATTAATGTTGGATCTATTGACAATCTGAATCCTACAAGGCCACCTATCTTTGATGGTAATGATTATGAATACTGGAGAGATCGTATGAAGACTTTTGTTATCAATACTGGGGTAGATAACTTTGTCATGCTTACTGGTGATTATAAAATTCCTGACAAGGAAGTCAGAACCTTTACTAACTAGGAGAAGCAAGAATATCAACTCAACTACAAGGTACGCAATACTTTATTATGTTCAATGACTAGAAATATATATAGCCAAATTTCTTCTTGTGAAGCAGCTAACTGTATATGGAAGAAGCTAGAGGTTACACACTTTGGGACTTCTAAGGTGATTGAGACTAGAAGAGCTATGCTTAGAGCTGAATATCATGGCTTCAGTTTTCCATATGGAGAACCTATCTGTAAAGTTCAACAAAGATTTATGACAATTGTAAACAGTCTACAATCTATGGGAGAGAAAGGTTTAGATGATGAAGCTCTTGTGGACAAGATAATTGATATTATGCCCAATGAGTGGGAATCCAAGAGAACAGCTATAGATGAGAACAGGAAGGTTACTCAAATTACTCTTGATGAATTATTTGGAACTCTTCTACAACATGAGACCAGAATGAAGAGAGATGCTGACAACATCAAGAAGAAGAATGGAAATGGTACTGTTGCTTTTACTACAACTTCAAATCAGATGAAAGCTAAGACTCCTGAGAGAGTAACCAGATCCAAATCGAAGAAAGTTATTTTCCAATCCGAATCTAGTGAGAGTGAAGTTTCAGAAAATGAATTAGCCAATCTTGCTCGAAGGATGAACAAGATAGCTGGACAGAGAAACATTCAATCCAAGTATAAGAAGAAGGATAGGAAAGATAAGAAAGATGGAGAAGTTACTTGTTATGAATGTAAAAGAGTTGGACATATTAGACCAGATTGCCCTATGCTCAGAAAGAAAGAAAGGAAGGAAAGGCATTCAGACAGAAACAGGAAGAAGTATTACAAAGCTAAATCTAAGAAAGTTTTGAAAGCTAATGATACCTGGAGTGCCAGTGGTGGTGACTCTTCAGATGAATCTTCTGAATATGAATCTTCAGGACAGAAGAATCTTGGTCTTATAGCCAGATTACCTATTGAAAATCATTGTCTTATGGCTAAGGTACGAAATGCTGAATCATTGACTAATGTTTCCTTAAATTCTAATGATAGTAAGTATTACAACTCTTCTGATGAAGAATCATCTTCTGATGAGGAAAATACTTTACCTACTTATGAAGAAGTCTCTAGGTTTGCTGAACTTCTTGAGATTGAGAATTCCAAACTCAACAAGAAACTTGATAAGGCAAATTCTAGGAATTCTATTCTTACTAAAGAGATATCAGATCTTTCTAAAGATCTTGATAAGAAAAATGCTGATTTTGAAAATATTTCAAAAAATCTTGAGGAAGTAAGTTCTGAGAAGAACAAACTTTCTAAAGAATTAGAAAAAGTAATTTCTAATAAAAATGTTTTCGAGTCTAACTCTAGTTCAAAAACTAATGATTTTGAGGATAAAAACTTGGTTGTAAAACTCAAGTCCGAAATTTTTTCCTTAAAGAAGTGTTTATCAAACTTTACCCATGGTAAGGAAAATTTTGATAAGATGTATTCTCAAATACGACCTTTAAGAAATAAATCCGGATTTGGTTATACCCAAGCAAAACCTGTTTTCAGCAACAATTATTTTGTTCCTCAAAGTGCCCCATTTTGCACTAAATGTCAATGTGGTGGTCACTGGGCAAGAAATTGTTCCTTAAACAAAACCCAATCCTTAGGTTTTCATAAAGCTTACTTTTCTAAGAAAATGTGGATACCTAAAATTTTATTGTCTGGAAATCTCGGATCCAAACAAGTTTGGATTCCGAAAGTCTAACTTTGTTCTTAATTTCAGGAAAATAAAGAAAGTTCCAGCAACAATATTTGGTACATGGATAGTGGATGTTCCCGGCATATGACTGGTAACAAAAGCATTTTTGAAAAGATTATCAAAACGAAAGGAGGAAAGGTAACTTTCGGAGACAATGCTAAGGGAGAGATTGTTGGTATTGGTAATATAGTTCTTTTAGGTAAAACTTTGATTTCAAATGTTCTTTTTGTTAAAGGTCTTAAGCACAACCTCATTAGCATAAGTCAGTTATGTGATGAAGGTTACCTTGTGAATTTTAGGAATGATAAATGCTTAGTTCACAATTCCAAGGAAGAATTTATTCTCTCAGCCAATAGGCAAGAGAATGTTTACACCTTAAACTTAGAAGACCTAAGAAGCCAAGATTTACCTTGCCTAAGTGCAATGGAAGATCACTCTTGGTTATGGCATAGAAGATTAGGACACTGTAATCTTAGAAACCTATGTAAACTCTCTAAGAAGAAACTTGTTAAGGATCTACCGGAGCTTAGATTTGATTCTTCTAAAGTTTGTGATCCTTGTCAATATGGAAAGCAACATAAATCTAGTTTTAAGTCAATTGGTGAAGTCTCAACAACCGATGCATTACAGTTGGTGCATATGGATCTTTTTGGTCCAACACAAACTGGAAGCATTGGAGGCAAATACTATGTGTTTGTTCTTGTTGATGATTACACTAGATTTACTTGGGTCTATTTTCTAGCAAGGAAATCTGAAGCTTTTTCTTATTTCAAAAGTTTTAGAGCCCAAGTTAAAAATGAGAAAAACCTTCCATTGAAAACTATTCATAGTGATCATGGAGGAGAATTTCAAAATTCTGATTTTGAAACTTTTTGTAGTAAGAAAGGTATTACTCACAACTTTTCAGCACCTAGAACTCCTCAACAGAATGGTGTAGTTGAAAGAAGAAATAGAATTCTTCAAGAGATAACTAGAACCATGTTGAGTGAATATTCTATTGCTAGACATTTCTGGGCTGAAGCTGTAAGTACTGCTTGTTATACTATAAATCGAGTTTTGATTAGACCTTTTCTTAATAAAACTCCTTATGAGTTATGAAATGGTAGAAAACCAAGACTTTCCTACTTCAAGGTTTTTGGTTTCAAAGTATTCATTTTGAATACTAAAGATAACTTACATAAATTCGCACCAAAATCTGATGAAGGAATTTTCTTAGGATATTCCACAACCTCTAAGGCATATAGAGTTTTTAATAAAAATACTTGTACTGTTGAGGAAACAGTGCATGTAAAATTTGATGAATCAGATCCTTTTGTTTTTAAAACCTCCCAACCTACATCCTCGGATGTGTTTTCAAAAACTGATTATCAACCGTTGATAGAAGAACCTTCTGATAAGGAAATTGTTCTAGAAGATAATTCTGAAACATTTACCCCAGAAGACTTTCTACCTTATGTTGATGAACAGGTTTTACAAAACCCAAATCAGGTGTTTCTTAAGAATCATCCCAGTGATAGTATCATTGGTGATGTAAATCAACCTGTAAGGACTAGAAGTTCCTTAAGAAATGAAGTAGAACATCTAGCATTTCTTTCCCAATTAGAGCCTAAAAGCACTGATGAAGCTTTAGGTGATGATGATTGGATCAAAGCAATGCAAGATGAACTAAATGAATTAGAAAGGAATAAAGTCTGGACCTTGGTTGAGAGACCTAAGGAAACTTCTGTTATTGGAGTAAAATGGGTTTTCAGGAATAAATGTGATGAGAATGGAGTCATTGTTAGAAATAAAGCTAGACTTGTTGCTAAAGGCTATAATCAGCAAGAAGGAATAGACTATGAAGAAACCTATGCTCCAGTAGCTAGACTTGAATCTATCCGTATTCTACTTGCCTTTGCAGCATTCTTTAATTTCAAACTATTTCAAATGGATGTGAAATGTGCTTTTCTTAACGGTTATGTTCAAGAGGAAGTTTTTGTTGAACAATGTAACACCCGAGACTTTTATGTTATATAAATCATCAAAGGAATCTTTTTCTACACAACACTTTCTTGGCTTGCTTTACACGCAATCGCGACCTTCCTCGATAGCTTGCGTCGTACGCAATACCGAGTTTCACTAAACAACAATATGCTATTAAAACTAGCCATTATGAATAGTAATAACCACTTTTTGAAATTTTATAAATTTTATTTTTCAAAATGGACTTCATTTTTGGACTCAGAATATCGAAATTAGCCTAGGGTGAAATTTTGGTATTTTTCTGAAAACTTTCAATTTTTGATGAATAGTGAAACCACTAAGTGGTAGGTTAAAAACTGAATTTTGCATAAAACTTAATTTTACCGCTTCTGTGAATGGAATTTCAAAAATCCGAGAGACACGGTTAATATCAAGGACTAAAATGTGGTTCAATGAGATGAAAATAATTTTTTGGTGAATAGTAACTTTTTACTATTTTTACCGCGGTTAATAGTAAATAGGGTAACTAAGGGTAAATATGATATTAATATTACCCTAACACATGTCCTAATTCTATTGGACAAGTGTAATTCGACCAAAAACAAACTAAGGAATAAAATATGACCATTTAGGCCCACTTGGATTAGATTAGGACATTTATTATTAATTTATTTAAAGAAGGGTTAAAATAGTTAAAATCAAAGTTTAATAAGTAAATCATTTTTATAATGGGGTTATACATAAGATAAATTCGACTATAAATATTCATTAGAAAGCTAATAAGATTTCCTACATAAGGGTATTTTATTTGTAATTTTTAGACTTTAAATAAATTAATTTATTTATGACACAACGATGATGCAGTAATTACCCTTTTAAGGAAATATTAACATAATTGATATTATAAATGCTCAAATGAATGTAATTTAAGACTTTTTATGAATTCCACTAATTTTCTAGGTTACTATGATATATTAGTATTGATTTAATCAACTTGGTTCGAACATATAATTCTGTTATGACTTTGACAAAAATCATATATCAAATAGTGTCAAAATTGACACAAAATAGTTTTTAAATCAAATATTATATTATTAATTGTTATTTTATTCCTAAAAATCTAAGGTTCGGCCAAATGACTTAGATAAGAATATATATTTTAATAATAAAAAATTTGGGGTTCTTTTGGCATGTTATAGTAAGTGTATTAACCATATAGTGAAAGAAAACAAAAAGTCATGGTAAAAGTTAAATTATTTAACTTAGAGTTAAATCTAATTGATAAGGTTAAAATAATACCCTAAACTTGTCTAAATTCTATTGGTTGATAGGATTTCGACCCATCCCCACTTTGTCTTCGAAATAAGACCCTTTGGAACCATTATAAACCGATTTTGACTTTAATATAAAATAATATTTTGAGATATTCCTAAGGTGCCCCTCTCCTCCCTTATAAAAGGGAACCTCCTCCCCCTCCTCCTCACACCAATTTGATCACTCAAGCTCGGCCAACCCCTGCCATTTTACCTTCTCCACTTCCCTAGAATAATCCTAGAGGTCCTGGTCTTCTCCAAAGACCAATCTTAGTTCCTTAAGTGGAGGATTCAAAAAGGCGTTCCAAAGAAGAGGTAATATCCATTACCGATCTTTTCAATTTCTTTCTTCTTCAACTTCTTCTTCTTTAGTTGTTTCATGAAAAAGTAATAACATCAGTATTACTTACATACTGATATGTTATTATAAATATGAAACAACCCTAATTCACCTTCTATCCATCCTACGGAAAAATGAAATCACCGCGCGTGCGTACGTACGGAATACCGTCTCCACGCCGTGGTGTAATCTATTTTCCACCATCACCTTACAAGGATGGGTATAATGGTGTAATGAGTAACTATATATGATTATTATTAAGTAATATTGATACTGAAATAATATATATATATACTCCAATACAATTCCACGATCATAGGAACGATATCATCACTCGTGCGTACGTACGGAATACCGTCTCCACGATGTGATGCGACTCGTTCTACATGATCTTCATTTCATAATGATTGTATAAATGAATTGAATGAATGAATATGGTATATACTACACTAATACCATTCTGGAAATGAATTATCTATAACCTAAAGATAAGAATAAGAATTTATTCGACAAAACACGCATAAGAACAAAAAGTTATAAAGACCCGAGTAACAAGTAACAATGAAATATTACTAACAAGAAGCTAATAATATGACCATATATGATCTCATATCAATATGTATGATTCTGGAATAAGTCAATAACATTATTTAAACCATTATACAGGAGCTTCGGACACGAACAAAGCAAATCGGACCTAAGGTAAGGGAAATATCACAATCTCATTTTTATCCGAGATTGTTTATTCGTAAGTATTTACTGGGGTGTATTTTATCATCCACATCCATGTTCCCTCAATATGTAATATTGTTTCCATCCACTTGAAATAGTTTAAAATCCAATTTTACCCTTAGGTGAGTTTTTAGTAAAGAATATGAAAGGAATCTTTTGTCGTTTTTCCGTACGAGGTACTTTTTGACTTTTCTGACAAAAGTACGAAGAATGTTTTTTTTAACTTATACGGCATGAATGGATTTTTAAAACATTACTTAAAAGAAGCTTCCTTTACAAGTTTTCAAGTTTATTTTTAATCAACTTCTTTTATTTTAAAGTTGTATGACATGTTATGAAAGGAAAAATGTTTTTGAAGAAGAAAGGATATTTTCCTCAAGAATTCAATTCAAGTGTTTTATCAAAATTATTTTCCATCTAAGATAATAAAGGGTTCTGTTTCTATCCATATTTTTACATTGGTTTGACTATGTTGTGATGGAATTATGTTTATGAATTCCTTTATCATATATGAATTGATTTATGATGTCATGATGTTTCAAGAATCCCATTTTTGTTACATGTGTTATACGATGATGCATGTTTTATGATTATGTGGCACACATAAGAAAGGATTCATTATAAGATGGGTGGGACCTATATCTCCCTCCAATGCATTGGGTAATGATTTTATATCTCATGAGATAGACATGGCTGGAACGGAAGGTTATTTCGGTTCAGTGATACAGGACTGAAACGAGGAGTGAACTCGGTTCAGAAAGGGACTTTGTCCACTAAGATAGTCTTGGCAATGAGTCATGACTAACAAGAAATGATTTTCCATGATTATGTGTGCATGCCACAAAGATTCAAGTTTTATGTTATGATTATGGGGATCTCATTTTCACTTCTATGATTTATTCCATGTTAAGATATTATGATCTCTTTTGCAGGTTTTGATTTTCATAAAGATATAATATGATTTTTATTTCCTTTATTTGCCCTTGCTGAGCATTTGAGCTCACCCTTTTATGTTTTCTTTTCCCCAGGTCAGGAAGATGGATATTAAGTAGAATATGCTAAAAGGGACCTAGATATGATGAAATAAATGGGAGACACTGTAGAAGATTTATGAACCAGTTGTTTATGTTTCCCCAGTTTCTAAAGACACTATACTTATACGGTCCTTTGTGGTTTTGTCATATGTTGTAATAAGTGTGATTCAATTTTGAAGTATTAACAATGTATGTAAAGTGTGGGTCATTATAGTTTGTATCAGAGGCAAAGGAGGTAGGAATGTATCCGATCCTTGGGAACTCTCACATGTGAGCGTTGGACGAAGCATGGCTCTCCGCCCAAGGGCTTCATGAGGAAATGGCTGCCACTGGGGATGGTGGTGTGTCCCGCCCAGGGGGTGTAGCCGCCCATGGAGTGCCCTGATAGGTATCAATTATAGTCCACTGGAAGTAATTCCAGACCGCTATAGTTGGTATCAGAGGAAAGGTATAGTCAACCTTTGGAAACTAGGATGTGAAAGCCTTAGTAAGAACCCTAAGGATAAGTCTAAGCATAGAACACAATCTTAGAAATGGACATGAATAACCTAGGATAAGACCATAAGCATGAAAATTTTATTCTTGAATTATGTGGTTTCCTATTATAATTAGTGTTGCTCACACTATTCTTCTTGGTTTTAGTCAATGGCTGGAACCCGAAGGAACCGTGTTAATGCGGAATGCGATGGGCAATGCAATGATTGTCCCCCTGAGCAACCAAACGATATGGGAGCTGGAATGCAAAATCTTATAGCCATGCTCACACAACTTTCTCAAGCTATGAATCATGCAGGATTTCCAAACGAACAAAGGAGGGAGCAACATTCTGTTGAATCCTTCATGAGGCAGCGTCCACCATCGTTCAGCGGGTCTACTGATCCATTAGTTGCTGAACAATGGATTAGTACTACTGAAAAGATATTTTCAGTTCTTCAATGTTCTGAGCATGATAAAGTCATCCTAGCAGTGTATCGTTTGGAAGGAGATGCTGATCAATGGTGGAATCTTGTTAAGAATACAAGGCAAAGGGATGAAATTGAGTCTATGGAATGGGACGAGTTCAAGAACTTATTTTTCAATAAGTACTTCCCTCGTATTCTCCGAACAAAGATGGAGAAAGAGTTCCTTGAACTGAAGCAAAGGGATGATGAATCTGTTAGTACCTATGAAGCAAATTTTACAAGACTTGCAAGGTACGCTTCTGGTATTATTATCCAACCTGAGAGTAAGATCGATCGATTCTTTAGTGGCTTAAAACCAAGTCTTCGAAGGGCGTTAGCCATAAGGGACTTCAATAGCTACGAGGAAATCGTTCGATGTGCTCTCAAAGTCGAGATGGAGATTGGAGTAACCCATCAGTCACATGGGTTTGATAAGAAGAGGAAGATGGAATTCAAAGAAAAATCTAAAGAGCACACGGAAAAGAAGATGAACTTTCCCTTATGCTCAAAGTGTGGAAAGAAACATGGAGGGAGTTGTCTTAAAGGGACAAGTAAATGTTTTAAATGTGGAAAGGAAGGTCATCGGGCATTTGAATGCCATGATAATGGGAAGAAGATGTCTAATGATGCAAACAAAGGAAGGGATACACAGAATGAACCTGCTACACTTCAATGTTTCAAGTGCAAGGAGATGGGGCATTATGCCAATCAATGCCCAAATCCAAGGGTTGATGATGATGGTCGACGTCAACAAACTCTTAAGGCTAAAGACAAAGGAAAGTCACATGCAATTTCTATCAGCGATGTGGAGTACGATAACGATGTGGTGAAAGGTACACTTACCATCCACTCTAAAGTAGCAAATGTTTTATTTGATTCTGGATCCACCCACTCTTTTATTTCTGAAAAATTTTCTAAGGGTATCACCGTATTACCTCAACAATTAGATGTTGAGTTAGCTGTGACAACACCTAATGGCACATCAATCGCATCAGAAGTTTATAATTCTTCTCCGATCGAAGTTTGTGGGAAAGTGCTTCCTGCAAATCTTGTGATCCTTCCTTTAGTGGAATTTGATGTGATTCTTGGCATGGATTGGCTTTCTCTACATGGAGCTCATATCAATTGCCAAAGAAGGGAAGTCACATTTCATATTCCAGATCAACCTACGATCGTCTATCAATGCAAGGATGAACATAACCTTCCAGTGGAAATTTCTTCCATCTTATGGGTATTGATTCCACTAAATGAAGGTTATTTATCTCAAATGGTTGGTGAGAAACTCACGATTAAGAATATGCCCATTGTACGGGAGTTTGATGATGTCTTTCCGGAGGAATTGCCAGGTCTTCCACCAAATCGTGAAGTTGAGTTTTCAATAGAACTCGTACCGGGTGCTTTGCCTATTTCAAAGACACCTTATAGAATGGCCCCAATTGAGTTGCAGGAATTGAAGAAGCAACTCCAAGAGAATCTTGATAAGGGATTCATACGCCCTAGTGCGTCACCTTGGGGAGCACCTGTTCTATTTGTTAAGAAGAAAGATGGATCAATGAGACTCTGCATTGATTACCGAGAACTTAACAAGATCACTATCAAGAACAAATATCCTCTCCCATGCATTGATGACTTATTTGACCAACTACGCGGAGCTCAATACTTTTCCAAGATTGATCTTCGTTCAGGGTATCATCAATTAAGGGTCAAAAGGGAGGATATACCAAAGACGGCTTTCCGTACAAGGTATGGACACTATGAATTTATAGTGATGCCATTTGGTCTTACTAATGCCCCTGCTATCTTCATGGATCTAATGAATAGAGTCTTTAGAGACTATCTTGATCAATTTGTGGTAGTCTTTATAGACGATATTCTTGTCTATTCAAAGAGCAAGGAAGAGCATGAAGATCACTTGAGAATTATATTAAAGACCCTGAGAAAAGAGAAGCTTTATGCCAAATTTACCAAGTGTGAATTTTGGCTTCAAAAAGTTGCATTTTTGGGTCATATAATCTCAAAAGAGGGGATATCTGTGGATCCAGCAAAAACAGAGGTTATCGAAAGATGGTCAAGACCAACAACAGTAACTGAGATCTGAAGTTTTCTTGGTTTGGCTGGATATTATCGACGTTTTGTAAAAGATTTTTCACGATTATCTAATCCACTCACCAAGTTGACTCGGAAAGGAGTTAAGTTTGTCTGGACAGAGGAATGTGAAGAGAATTTCAAGGAGTTGAAAAGAAGGTTTTCCAGTGCACCTGTGCTCACACTGCCTTGTAGTGGAGAAAGGTTTGTGATCTACAGTGATGCATCCAAGAAGGGATTGGGGTGTGTTCTTATGCAAAATGATATGGTGATAGCTTATGCCTCACGACAGTTGAAAATCCATGAGCAAAATTACCCAACACATGATTTGGAGTTGGCTGCGGTAATCTTTGCATTAAAGATTTGGAGGCATTACCTTTATGGTGAAAGGTGTGATATTTATACTGATCATAAAAGTTTAAAGTATATTTTCACACAAAAGGAGCTGAATATGCGCCAAAGAAGATGGTTGGAGCTGATTAAGGATTATGACTGCTCAATCCATTACCACCCTGGGAAAGCAAACAAGGTGGCAGATGCATTAAGTCGACAAGACCATGCTAGTTTATCCATGATGAGGATCACAAAAGATCCAATATTTATGTATTTACAAAGGATGGATCTTGGAATTATAATGGAAGGGGAAAAATCTTATCTTTCTCAAATGAATGTTCAACCATCTATACATGTGAAGATTAAAGAGGCACAGAAAGAAGATGTCGAGTTACAAAAGAAGGTGAGAAATGTTCCTGAATTCAACCTTGATTGTGATGGGATAATAAAGTTCAGGAATCGGGTTTGTGTTCCTCCCATCCCCGAATTAAAGAAAGAGCTGCTAGATGAGGCTCATAGTTCTTCATTCTCTATTCATCCTGGTAGCACGAAGATGTATAGGGACCTGAAAGAGTACTTCTGGTGGGATGGCATGAAAAGAGATGTTGCTGAATATGTCTCTCGATGCTTGGTTTGTCAACAAGTTAAAGCTGAGAGACAGAAGTCTAAGGGGATGTTACAACCATTACCCATACCCGAATGGAAATGGGAAAACATCACTATGGACTTTGTCACAGGACTTCCTAAAACATCCAAAGGCAATAATGCTATCTGGGTCATAGTTGATCGTCTTACAAAGTCTGCACACTTCATTGCTATTAGAGAGAATTTCTCTCTAGATCAGCTTGCCAGGATATATGTAAAGGAAGTGGTAAGATTGCATGGAGTACCACTTTCTATTATATCTGATCGAGATCCGAGATTTACCTCGAAGTTCTGGCGAAGTCTTCAGCATACTCTGGATACAGAGTTGAGTTTCAGCACTGCTTATCATCCCCAGACAGACGGTCAGTCTGAGAGAACAATTCAAACCCTAGAAGATATGTTGAGAGCTTGCTCTATGGATTTCAAAGGAGGTTCGGATCAACACCTACCTTTGGTGGAATTTTCTTATAATAATAGCTTTCACTCCAGTATTCAGATGGCTCCTTATGAAGCTCTCTATGGAAAGAAATGCAGGACTCCAACTTGCTGGGATGAAGTTGGGGAAAGAAAGCTATTAGGACCTGATCTCGTTGATGAAATGGCAGAAAAGGTCAGATCTATTCAACAACACATAAGAGCAGCTCAGAGTCGACAGAAAAGTTATGCCGACAACCGAAGAAAAGACCTAGAGTTTGAAGTGGGTGATAAAGTGTTCTTACGAATATCTCCCTGGAAGAGGGTTATGAGATTTGGAAAGAAGGGGAAGTTGAGCCCTAGATATATCGGTCCTTTTGAAATACTGGATCGTGTTGGGAAGGTAGCTTACCGATTGGCGCTTCCACCGAATCTCTCTCAAGTTCACGATGTGTTCCACGTATCTCTCCTGAGAAAGTACATACCAGATCCTTCACATGTACTCAGCTCAGAAGTTGTACCGCTGGAGCAAGATCTTTCTTATGAAGAACAGCCGATAGAGATTCTGGATCGTAGCGAAAAATTCCTACGAAACAAGACCACTCGCTTGGTGAAAGTTTTATGGAGAAACCACCAACTTGAAGAAGCTACATGGGAGCTTGAGGATATGATGAGGGAGAAGTATCCTCATTTGTTTGTTGCAAAGTGACGAATTTCGAGGGCGAAATTCTTTTTAAGGGGGGTAGAATGTAACACCCGAGACTTTTATGTTATATAAATCATCAAAGGAATCTTTTTCTACACAACACTTTCTTGGCTTGCTTTACACGCAATCGCGACCTTCCTCGATAGCTTGCGTCGTACGCAATACCGAGTTTCACTAAACGACAATATGCTATTAAAACTAGCCGTTATGAATAGTAATAACCACTTTTTGAAATTTTATAAATTTTAATTTTCAAAATGGACTTCATTTTTGGACTCAGAATATCGAAATTAGCCTAGGGTGAAATTTTGGTATTTTTCTGAAAACTTTCAATTTTTGATGAATAGTGAAACCACTAAGTGGTAGGTTAAAAACTGAATTTTTCATAAAACTTAATTTTACCGCTTCTGTGAATGGAATTTCAAAAATCCGAGAGACACGGTTAATATCAAGGACTAAAATGTGGTTCAATGAGATGAAAATAATTTTTTGGTGAATAGTAACTTTTTACTATTTTTACCGCGGTTAATAGTAAATAGGGTAACTAAGGGTAAATATGATATTACTATTACCCTAACACATGTCCTAATTCTATTGGACAAGTGTAATTCGACCAAAAACAAACTTAGGAATAAAATATGACCATTTAGGCCCACTTGGATTAGATTAGGACATTTATTATTAATTTATTTAAAGAAGGGTTAAAATAGTTAAAATCAAAGTTTAATAAGTAAATCATTTTTATAATGGGGTTATACATAAGATAAATTCGACTATAAATATTCATTAGAAAGATAATAAGATTTCCTACATAAGGGTATTTTATTTGTAATTTTTAGACTTTAAATAAATTAATTTATTTATGACACAACGATGATGCAGTAATTACCCTTTTAAGGAAATATTAACATAATTGATATTATAAATGCTCAAATGAATGTAATTTAAGACTTTTTATGAATTCCACTAATTTTCTAGGTTACTATGATATATTAGTATTGATTTAATCAACTTGGTTCGAACATATAATTCTGTTATGACTTTGACAAAAATCATATATCAAATAGTGTCAAAATTGACACAAAATAGTTTTTAAATCAAATATTATATTATTAATTGTTATTTTATTCCTAAAAATCTAAGGTTCGGCCAAATGACTTAGATAAGGATATATATTTTAATAATAAACAATTTGGGGTTCGTTTGGCATGTTATAGTAAGTGTATTAACCATATAGTGAAAGAAAACAAAAAGTCATGGTAAAAGTTAAATTATTTAACTTAGAGTTAAATCTAATTGATAAGGTTAAAATAATACCCTAAACTTGTCTAAATTCTATTGGTTGATAGGATTTCGACCCATCCCCACTTTGGCTTCGAAATAAGACCCTTTGGAACCATTATAAACCGATTTTGACTTTAATATAAAATAATATTTTGAGATATTCCTAAGGTGCCCCTCTCCTCCCTTATAAAAGGGAACCTCCTCCCCCTCCTCCTCACACCAATTTGAGCACTCAAGCTCGGCCAACCCCTGCCATTTTCCCTTCTCCACTTCCCTAGAATAATCCTAGAGGTCCTGGTCTTCTCCAAAGACCAATCTTAGTTCCTTAAGTGGAGGATTCAAAAAAGCGTTCCAAAGAAGAGGTAATATCCATTACCGATCTTTTCAATTTCTTTCTTCCTCAACTTCTTCTTCTTTAGTTGTTTCATGATAAAGTAATAACATCAGTATTACTTACATACTGATATGTTATTATAAATATGAAACAACCCTAATTCACCTTCTATCCATCCTACGGAAAAATGAAATCACCGCGCGTGCGTACGTACGGAATACCGTCTCCACGCCGTGGTGTAATCTATTTTCCACCATCACCTTACAAGGATGGGTATAATGGTGTAATGAGTAACTATATATGATTATTATTAAGTAATATTGATACTGAAATAATATATATATATACTCCAATACAATTCCACAATCATAGGAACGATATCATCACTCGTGCGTACGTACGGAATACCGTCTCCACGATGTGATGCGACTCGTTCTACATGATCTTCATTTCATAATGATTGTATAAATGAATTGAATGAATGAATATGGTATATACTACACTAATACAATTCTGGAAATGAATTATCTATAACCTAAAGATAAGAATAAGAATTTATTCGACAAAACACGCATAAGAACAAAAAGTTATAAAGACCCGAGTAACAAGTAACAATGAAATATTACTAACAAGAAGCTAATAATATGACCATATATGATCTCATATCAATATGTATGATTCTGGAATAAGTCAATAACATTATTTAAACCATTATACAGGAGCTTCGGACACGAACAAAGCAAATCGGACCTAAGGTAAGGGAAATATCACAATCTCATTTTTATCCGAGATTGTTTATTCGTAAGTATTTACTGGGGTGTATTTTATCATCCACATCCATGTTCCCTCAATATGTAATATTGTTTCCATCCACTTGAAATAGTTTAAAATCCAATTTTACCCTTAGGTGAGTTTTTAGTAAAGAATATGAAAGGAATCTTTTGTCGTTTTTCCGTACGAGGTACTTTTTGACTTTTCCGACAAAAGTACGAAGAATGTTTTTTTTAACTTATACGGCATGAATGGATTTTTAAAACATTACTTAAAAGAAGATTCCTTTACAAGTTTTCAAGTTTATTTTTAATCAACTTCTTTTATTTTAAAGTTGTATGACATGTTATGAAAGGAAAAATGTTTTTGAAGAAGAAAGGATATTTTCCTCAAGAATTCAATTCAAGTGTTTTATCAAAATTATTTTCCATCTAAGATAATAAAGGGTTCTGTTTCTATCCATATTTTTACATTGGTTTGACTATGTTGTGATGGAATTATGTTTATGAATTCCTTTATCATATATGAATTGATTTATGATGTCATGATGTTTCAAGAATCCCATTTTTGTTACATGTGTTATACGATGATGCATGTTTTATGATTATGTGGCACACATAAGAAAGGATTCATTATAAGATGGGTGGGACCTATATCTCCCTCCAATGCATTGGGTAATGATTTTATATCTCATGAGATAGACATGGCTGGAACGGAAGGTTATTTCGGTTCAGTGATACAGGACTGAAACGAGGAGTGAACTCGGTTCAGAAAGGGACTTTGTCCACTAAGATAGTCTTGGCAATGAGTCATGACTAACAAGAAATGATTTTCCATGATTATGTGTGCATGCCACAAAGATTCAAGTTTTATGTTATGATTATGGGGATCTCATTTTCACTTCTATGATTTATTCCATGTTAAGATATTATGATCTCTTTTGCAGGTTTTGATTTTCATAAAGATATGATATGATTTTTATTTCCTTTATTTGCCCTTGCTGAGCATTTGAGCTCACCCTTTTATGTTTTCTTTTCCCCAGGTCAGGAAGATGGATATTAAGTAGAATATGCTAAAAGGGACCCTAGATATGATGAAATAAATGGGAGACACTGTAGAAGATTTATGAACCAGTTGTTTATGTTTCCCCAGTTTCTAAAGACACTATACCTATACGGTCCTTTGTGGTTTTGTCATATGTTGTAATAAGTGTGATTCAATTTTGAAGTATTAACAATGTATGTAAAGTGTGGGTCGTTATAAACAACCTCCTGGATTTGAAGATACAAAACATCCTGATCATGTTTTTAGACTTACCAAAGCTTTGTATGGCCTTAAACAAGCCCCACGAGCATGGTATGATAGACTCACTAGATTTTTGCTTCAAAATAACTATGTTAAGGGAAATGCAGATCCAACCCTTTTTATAAAGAAAGATAAGAAAAATGTTTTGATTGTTCAAATTTATGTTGATGACATTATATTTGGTTCAACTCAGCAATCTTTGACTGACTCCTTTGCTAGTCTAATGAAATCTGAGTTTGAAATGAGTATGATGGGTGAGTTAACATTTTTCCTTGGTTTTCAAATTTCTCAAAAACCAGAAGGAACCTACATATCCCAACATAAGTATATTAAAGATCTTCTTAAAAAGTATGGTTATGACAACACTAAGAGTATAAGTACTCCCATTGGTACCTCAAACTCTTTTGATCTTGATGAAGCTGGGAAACCAGTAGATCAAACATCTTTTAGAGGTATGATCGGAAGTCTACTTTACTTAACAGCTAGTCGACCAGACTTAATGTTTTCTGTATGCTTATGTGCAAGATATCAATCCAATCCTAAGGAATCTCACTTAAAGGCAGTAAAAAGAATTTTTCTCTACCTTAAGGGAACCATGGATCTAGGATTATTTTATACTTCTGGAAATGATTTTGTTCTAAAAATCTTTTCTGATGCTGACTTTGGTGGATGTAGAATGGATAGGAAAAGTACATCCGGAACTTGTCATTTCTTAGGAGATTAATTAGTTTCTTGGTCATGCAAGAAGCAACATTCTGTTGCACTCTCCACTGCTGAAGCTGAATATGTAGCAGCTGGAAGTTGTTGTGCACAAGTGTTGTGGATGCAACACACACTCACAGACTATGGCCTGAGTTTTTCTAAAACTCAAATTTTGTGTGATAACACAAGTGCCATTGCCCTAAGTAAAAACCCTGCACATCACTCTCGTGCAAAACACATAGATATTAGGCATCACTTTCTTAGGGATCACACACTTAAAGGAGATATTATTCTTCAGTTTATCGGAACGCAAGAACAACTTGCTGATATTTTCACAAAATCTTTACCTTCTGATAGATTTGAATATATTAAACAGAAGTTAGGAATGATAACTGTAAGGTAATCTTCCTCAATTAACTTTCTGTTGAAAAATCTCCTTACAGTAATAAACTCCTTTTCATAGGGGGAGTACATTTGTTTGTTTATTTAACAAAGTTTTTCAAATTTTGTTTTCAAACTTTTCGGAACGACAATGTCCGGAATGGAATTTCCGGAACAACAATTTTCCAGAAAGGATATTTTCGCACAGAATACTTCTGGAATGGAAGTATTCGTATTGAAAATTTCCGAAATGGAAAACTTTCGTACTGGTATTTTCATAACGGAACTTTCGTACTAAGTCTTCCGTATTGACTTTTTGTGTTTACCTTTTCGTATTGAGTTTTTCGTATTGACTTTTTTGTATTTAGTTTTTCGTATTGAATTTTTCGTAGTCGTCTTTATATTACCCATTACGAATAACTTTCCTAAGCTAATCCGAAAGGTATGATTTCCTTACTGAAGTTTTCGTAATTATATTTTACTTGCTGACAATTTCTTATAGTTTGTTTTCGGATTATAGTTTTCTTGAATCTTTGTTTTAATAAAACCTCAAAAAGATCGGATTCAAGCTTTCAACTGTTAGATCAGATCTCAGATCATTCTAAACCGTTAGATCAACCGAGGAAGTTGAACCGTCATCCCATTGCCTATATAAAGGGGACCCTATTTTTTGAGTCCCACATCGATTTCAAGCTTTTGCGTGCTGAAGCTCTGACTCTCTGATTTAAGGCCATTCCGAACTTCAGTCTTCTCAGTTCCGAACTTCTCAGAGACTTCAGATCCGAATGTCTGCAGAGTTAGCTTCTCAAGAGATGTCTTCAACCAAGCCCATTTCTCAGTGGTTAGTCTACAGAGAGCGGTTAGTTCATCCGAATTTCTTCAGCAATTATGATTCTATTATATCAAAGAATATCAATCTGAATGGCTGGGAGGATGTTGCGATATCAAAAACCGGCAACCAAGATGAAGTCTACTCTGACTTGCTTGTCGAGTTTTATGAGACAGTTTCTTTCTTCGTGGAAGATAATAGAGAAAAGTTTTCCTTCAAATCGTATGGAAAGACATATAAGCTATCTTACACCAAGGCTGCAAGCTTGGTAGGGCTGAGTTATGAAGGGGAAGCTGAGTTTATCTCGCACGTTCTGCCAGACTCCTTGGGTAGTTTCAACAAGGAGAAAGCCTTAGAAATTCTCGGATTAGATGATGATAAGGCTCCGAAAATTGCAAGTCTTTCTACAAACTTCCGGATTCTGGAGTTATGGGTGCAAGGGCTTATCGTACCGAGAAAAGGAGACAAGGACAGCTTGAAGAAGAGTGAGATATACATCTTGGATTTTCTGATAAATCTAAGAAAGTTCAACCTGATGAAGCATATTCTTCTCAACATTGATAATTTGAAGAAGGGGAATCTAAGAGCTCAGATAGTGATGTACCCGGCAATATTGTCGAAGCTGATAGTTTGGTGCCTAGAATCCTTCAAGGTTGCTTGTAGTTCTAAGCCGAAAGTTTGCAAGATCATGTTGCTCAGTTATGCAACTCTTAAAAGGATGAATATAGCTTTTAACAAGGAGTCAGGGAAATTCATTGATCTACCGCCTCAAGCAGAAGTGACTCCGAAAGTGGCTGATCCGGAATCATCAAAGCCGGTAAGGAAGAGGAAGCAGAAAGAAGTGGTAAGTGAAGCTGAGGAACCCAAGTCTAAGGAAGTCCATTCCGCACCTCCTAAGCCTAAGAAGAAGAAGACATATACTGATGAGGTTGCAGCGAAGTGGAGAGCTGACAAGGAGAAGAGGAAGGAAGGAGATCCGCAGTTCGGATTGGATCCTGCAGAGGCTAAAGCTCTGAAAGAAAAGGCTGCTAATGAGCTTGAGAAGCAAGCTAAGGAAAAGAAGCTGAAGAAGAAGTTGTCAGAAGCTGAGGCTGTGCAAGCTTTGTTGAAGTTTAATGAAATGGTTTCAGCAACCATTCCCGTTCCGAGATCTTTTTCTCTGGAATATCTACCTGAGACTCCAGGAAGAAATCTTGTAACTCCGGAAGAGGCTGTTCCTACTGAGGAAGTAGAGCAAGTGGAAGAGGTTGAAGAAGCGGCTGAAGGAAGTGGTGAGACAGGAGATGTGCTCAAACAAGTAGATGAATATAAGGGAACTCCTTCGGAACACCTGTCGCTCCGAACATCTGAAGCTCAATCTTCAAAGCTTGCTACTCCTGCAATGGAAGAAGAAAAGGGAGAAGAAGAAGTTACTTGTCAAGAAAATATTTTACTTGATGCTGCTCAGATGGGAAACGTGGAAGCCAATGTTCAAGAAGTTGCTGATGAAGAAGATAAAATTGTTCAAGTCTCTGATAGTGAGAACAGATCTCCGGAACAGGTTTCAATTCCGGAAAAACAAAAGGGAAAGAAAATTCTTGCTGATACCCCGAGTTCTGAAAAGAGTATGAGGAAGGAAGCTGGTAGCTCTTCTAAGAGGAAGTTGGAGCTTATTGAAGAAGAAAACTCTCTGAGCAAGTTGTCAGATTCGGAATCATCATCGTTGGGGCACGATTTTGTTGTTCAATCCTTGAAGAAGTTGGTGGGAACCATTCCGACCTTCTCCAGTATTGACTCTCGGTGCCAGATGCTCCAACATACGCTAAATCAGAAAACTAATTCTGTATCCATGGTTATGGATAAATGTGTTGAGATAGAAGCCCAGTTCAAAAATTTCTTTATTGGTTACGAAGCCCATAAAAGATCGTGCAAAAGGATGACTAGCTGGTCGAAGAAGAATGTGGAAGAGATGAGGTTGCTGGATGAGTTTCAGGAGAATGTTAAGGATGCATTTCAAACCGAGGACAAGAAGTTTCATGAGATGACTGCCTCATTCGATGAGAAATTGACAGAGGAAAAGAACATTCGGAGTCAGGAAGTAAGAGATCTGAATGGAAAGCTCAACTCTGTTAATCAAAGTTGGAAATTTGAAAGGGATCATCGGATCAATTTTCTAGAAAGGATAAAGTCTCAGGAAGAGAAAATGGAAGCTCAGGAAGAAAAGTTGAAGGCTCAGGAAGAAATCATTCAAGCTCAGTCAGAAAGAATAGTTGCCTTAGAAAAGCAAGCAGAGGAAGATCATAAGGATCTCAAGAAGATCAAGACAATTCTCAAGGGGCTCATGTCAAAGGAGAAAGATCCGAAATGACCAATCCGATCTTTTTGTTGTAATCTGTTTTTGTTGCTGACATTTCAAATATAATGAAAATTGTGCTTGTTGTTTCTATTGCTGTCGTTACTAATCTTTTCAGGTACTTTGTTATTTTGTTTCCATTCCCTCCAATTCTTTTTGAAAATCACAAAGGGGGAGAAGGAAAATATCCTTAAGAAAAAGAGGAAATCTAATAAGTGCTTATCAAAGGGGGAGAAAGAAAAATACCCAAGGAGATAGAACTCTAATAAGAGTTTGTTTAAGGGGGAGTTTTTCTTAAAGAAACGTCACTCCGGAAATATGAATACGATCCTTAGAGACTCAAAGCCTAAGGGGGAGTTAGTCGTATTCATCTATATTCTTAAATCAAGGGAGATAAGCTTTAATATGTTTCTTTCTTCTTAGAATAGCTTTTTCGTAAGGATGTTTGTGCTTTCCAAAAAGGGGGAGATTGTTGAGTCAATAAGGTTTTCCTTATGACTTTTCCATTCCTTCTTGTTTTGAAAATCACAAACACCTTATCTTTAAGGAAAATTGCTTTTGTAAGGAAAATGCTTTCTTAAGGAAAATTGCTTTTATAAGGAAAAATGCTTTCTTAAGGAAAATTGCTTTTATAAGAAAAATTTATCCTTATCATATTTTCATTAATATTTTTCTTAAGTATGAAATTCGGATTCACTTTCTCGGAATCACTAAAACTGATAAAAAGCATTCTGTTTTAAGATTCGGTTCTGGACAAGAACTATAAGGAAGTTTCATTCCGAATTCCGGATATGAATTCTGACTTAGTTCTATTCCAGATTCAGGATACGAATTCTGAAGAAGAATTCTCATTACGAATTCTAATGAAGAAATCCCATTCCGAATTCTCATTACGAATTCTGAAGAAGAATTCTCATAACGAATTCCAATGAAGAATTCTCATTACGAATTCCAATTAAGAATTCTCATTACGAATTCTAATGAAGAAATCTCATTCCGAATTCTCATTACGAATTCTGATAAAGAATTCTTATTACGAATTCTGATGACGAATTCTCATTACGAATTCTGATGATAAATTCTCATTACGAATTCTGATGATGAATTCTCATTACGATTTCTGATGACGAATTCCTATTCCGAATTCCTACTCCGAATTCTCATTCCGAATTCTCCTATTAAACAGAATCTGATTATCATTGTTTTATACACTCTGAATTTACTCACTCCGAACTTTCACTCCGAAATTTCTATTCCGAACTTTTATGTTAGAGTTTAAAACGATGTCGTACTTTCTGTTACACTTGTTTTGTTATAAAACGATGTCGTCCATTTTGTTATAAACTAACCGTTGTCTAAGTGACACGTGTACAGGTCCCTCCGAACTTTAAGGAAAATATGACCGTTGGAGAGGAGCTGACCTTACCTATAAATAGGAGCTCATTTGAAAGAGCTCGGAGCTGATTACTGAAAAAGTGCTTACATGCTGTTGAAGTGATTTCTAGAGAGAGAGTCTCTTATTAACTCTCAAAAGCTTCGTGCGACTCCGAATGTTGGTGATTACATTCGAGGGCTTCCGGGGATAGGAAGACAGAGGTGCCGACTACCTTAAAGATCGAGGGCTTTCTTGCTGAGAAAGACAGAGGTGCCGACTACCTTAAAGATCGAGGGCTTTCTTGCTGAGAAAGACAGAGGTTGCCAACTACCTTGAAGTTGAGGGCTTGCGGGGATAGCAAGACAGAGACACCGATCTTCGTATCGAGGGCTTACCCTGGTGTGGGTAAGACAGACTTGCTTGAAAGTATAAATCAAGGGACCTTTATCCAAGGTTGTTGGATACCCTTCTCTTTGGGTTAAAAGACTATTATCTTGTTACTAGTAGTTTTACTACTTGTCTTTATTCCGCTGTAAATTTGTATCTTAAGGAAAGTATAATTCTCTTATATTTCCTTACTTACTCTGATTAGTTTAGATTCTATACGCTTTAAGGTAGAATCTCATATTGTAACTTTTGTTAAGTTTCACTTTCCGGAACCATATTTCCGGAACCTACTTTTGGAATCTCTTTCCAAGTTTAGTTTGGTGTTAGAGGTATTGTGAATTTACTTAGTTTAACTTTGTTAAACTTAGCCCTTTCCTTTTCTTAAGGAAACTCTAGTTGTTCATAACTAACTTTAAAGGTTCCAAAGGAATTTTTAAAGTATACAATTCACCCCCCCTCTTGTATATTGAGCATCTCATATTATATTTCGATCCTACAAGCCTTGCATAAACATTCTACATAATAGACTTGTCAACCAAAAGATACTATTATTTGACAATAAAACCAATGCCCTTAGGTGGCCCTGCATAATTCAATCCCCTAATGGGTTTTTTAAATAAAGGTAACTTCATTCTTTGTGAACTACTTCTTCTAATGCCTTTTAGCCCTTTTTCATATCATTCCTCAGATTCAAAATTTATTAAGTCATAGTTTACAGGTTTTCCTTAATACTTGAGTGTGGTAATATGTTTTCATATATGTTGTCAAGGAATTTATTGAGTCAATTTTAACCCATTCAGTCAAAGCTATTTTGACCTTAAACATTAGCCTTTTTATGTCTGACGTGCATGACATTAAACTGCCCAAAAAAGACAAGGGGACTCTGAATAAAAGTCAAGTCCCAGCTCACTAAACAAATATTTTCATATGATTTAGGTAATATTGAGCAATTAAAAGATTCAAAGTTTGTAGGGTTATTTATAATAATTCTACCAAAAAATAATGCTATACTTACTAGGCCCATTGGCTTAGGTAAAAATTTAAAGCAGATAGAAAAAGAAAGCATGCAAAAATGATTGAAGATGAAAGTGTTTTTCATTGATAAAAAAGTGTTAGAAGGACATCCCCAGATTAGATTCTCTTATATTTTTCAGGAATTAAAAAAGGCTTTTAACATAACTCTTCATTTGATTTATGACATCCCAAGATTCATGAGCAACCACTTGGAATTTATTCATTCAACTGGATAAAATAAGAGATGCAGTGATACTAACTCTTCTTGGAACAATTGTAAAAGAATGTTCTTGAGTGCAGTTTGAGAAAATTTTCTAATGATCAAATAGTGACTCTGTTTCCATCCAAAAGACTTGGAAGAGGGATACAGGGATTTGAGAATAGAGAATTGGAAGTAAAGAGCCATTTGTAAAGATTAATCTTTTCAGATATTGTTTATAATGTAATGATAGTCTTCTCTCCATCAACCGGAAGCAGAAAACATATCAGCCCATGGTTTTCCATTTTCATATCTACAAGGAAATGGCATGAAGGAAAAATATGAAGGTTCACAGCATTGTTGTTTCTCTTAATGCACAGTATAACCGAAATAGAGGAGTAACAGTGCAACTACATATTGGTTATATAATTCTTTGCATCTAGAACATTGAATCCTTGCAGATGACCATGACCATACATAGGCAAGTAGATGCTCTATGGAAAATTAAGATGATAATTCTTCAAGTACTTAACCAAAAATGGGACAGTGTTGTCGCAGATATCATAATAATCATGGCCAACGATGCTCAAAATATCATCAATTTTCTTTCTAGCTAGTTCATCAGCCGTTCTGATTCTCTTGAGAGCCATTTAATCTGCACAATAGTTGAATAATTAACTCTTAAGTAAGTTTATTTTTCATAAAAATTTTGAAGAAAATTAAAAAAATAGCTAAGGAATTAAGGCGCGCAAGTCCCAAAATTGGCATGCAAGTATCAGTGTGTTGCGAAAGTTTTCTCCCGCAGGTATCACCCCGCAAGTCCAAATACCTCTACAGCAGCGCGACAGCAATGAAATAGCAGAAAGCAGAGAAACTTGCATGGAAAAGGAAACTTGCCCGGTGAGAGCTCGAAAGTTTGAAATCCGAGTGCATTACGCGAGAATGGCCTCATATATATAGGTCAGGCCTCAACCCTATGTGCTGAAGCCTGCGCGACTCGCACCTATGCGAAGCCATCTGTGCATTCAATACTTGTGTGCCACATGTTCCTTGGTTTTCTTCTTTACCTTAGAGTCACATCCTTATTTCTTTCGGATCCAACTCTGAGGGGGGACTTTTGTTGACGCTTCTTTACATCACAAAGTCTAAATGAATGAAAAGGGAAATACCTTAAACCCAAAGTAATTCAACCTTTGAAGAAACATCAAAAATTAATAAAGGAATGAACAAGGATACGTTTTCACTTGGGTCGCGCAAGTTCCACCAAGGTCGCGCAAGGATAATTGCACACCACCCAGTGGTCGCGTCGGTGACTTGCACACCCTCTTTGAATTTCGCATAGGGTCTTCACTAGCCTATAAATACCTCCAGTGGGCCCCCCATTTTAGGGACGAAAAATTTCTAGAAACATAGATTTGAGATCCCGATGCTCTAGTCTCTTCTCAAAGCTTTTGAACACTTCTATGGTAATTTCTTACCTAGAACGAAAGATCTAAAGAGGGGGAGTAAGTCCTGAGTGTTGAAACTCATCATCACTTGTGCGCCTAAGTGCCTAGCCCTTAAGGGAAATGGATACACTTGTGCACCGCCTTACCCCTTCAACAGAACTTGCGCACCACCCTTCTGGAATCCCCTAGGGATAATACTAAATGCTTGAGCCAAGTCTCACCCAAGTATTACCATTAGGGTTTACCGTCGCACAAGTACCCCTGTGTCGCGCAGGTACACCTGCACGACCATGACTTGTGCGCCCACGTAGGACTTGCACGCCCCTCTCTTTTTACGTGCCTCTTCTGCCTATTTAACATGTCTTATGTATATCCACCTCTCCTATTCAAGATTTAGTCTTCAAGACATTCTTCAAAGACATTTATTTTGGCATGGATCCCTTGTTGGCTTCCTTATAAGAAAGGAATTATATGGAACATGTCTTAAAACCTAGTGATTTACATGTCTTTATGTCACTAAGGTTAAATATTTCATTCACTTAAACTCATATTTTAAGATGAGAGGATCCCTAAACTGGGCCTCCTTTTCAGGAGTAAGCCCCAGTACAAGTTCTCCTAATTTGGGGATCCTCCTCAGGAGTAAGCCCCAAGTCCCATAACCTGGGCATCCTTCTCAAGAGTAAGCCCCAGTCATAATTTCCCAAATCTGGGAATCCTCCTCAAGAGTAATCCACAATAATAATTTCTTTATCCTGGGCCTCCTTTTCACGAGTAAGCCCCAGTCTTCAAAGTTCCCAAATCTGGGAATCCTTCTCAAGAATAAGCCCCAGATTCCAAATCCCTTTAACTTGGGCCTCCTTCTCAGAAATAAGCCCCAGATTCCAAATCCCTTTAACCTGGGCCTCCTTCTTAGGAATAATCCTCAGTCATAATTTCTCTTAACCAGTCTTAATTTACTTTTGATTTGGGCTTCCTTCTCAGGAGAAAAACCCAATCATAAGTCCTCTTCTAATTTGGGAACCTTCCTCAAGAGTAATCTCCAAGTTAGAATATCGAAATCTCCATAAAGTACATATACCTTTATGGACCTTGTTCCTGGGTTTCTTCCTTGAAGTGAAACCTCATCTTTACATATTTGGGTAGTCATATATACATAAGCCCCACATCATTTCTTATGATGGTACAATTTTCCGGTTTTACCAATACCTCTTGTTTCTTACACCAAGCATAACTCACATGAGCTTAGAGTGTAAAAGTAATTATGACATATTTCTTTGATCCATAAATCATACATAAACCTCATACTTCTTTACTCGAAATACATGGGTTATGATTCTTTTTCAAAAACAAAGGATACGTAGGTAGCCTAGCTATGGGTACGATCCCAACTACGATATAATTCATGTCCTTCTGAATTATAATAAACTTCAACATCCCCACTGAGTGGCTTTAAAACCAGTATGGTTATCATAATAACCAAGAGATTTTTATATAATGTATCGAAGGATACCATTTCCAAGAATCTCTAACAAATACAGATGATTCTCTATCGATGAAGAACCTCGAATACATATAAAAGATTCTTTAAATCTCATACATACTAATCATTGATTGTCAGATCTAAAGGAAAGCTCATTTTCATACTTCGTAATGTAATAATGATTCATGAACATAACTTAAATCTATAAAGAGAGTCCCAGAGTAGACAATAATTCCCCTCAAAAAGGTGTGATGAGTCTGACCTCCCATCCTATCGACCAATGCAAATTCTTAAGTCTCATCAGTTCACAACTAATGGGCACCTAACTTTGGAAAGTATGTCCAAATGGATATGGAATCATTGGATGTTTTCGGTTATATGAACAAACCCGTTAGAAACCTATTGGAATGATTGAACCTTAAATCAATGAGGTCATCCCCAATTCCAGAGGAAACAACATTACTGAACATGACCAAAGAAACTGATAGAAATAATACAAGTATGGGGCCTTATACAACATCCTCAAACATCACTGCATTCCAGAAAGTGTCCATAACAGCCTCTCATGGCCAGATTTCCCACACGGGTGGTTTAACATAAACCCCATCTTTGAAGAGACTATGAATGACTCAGAGGCCCTCTTAGACACTATCCTTACTAACAACCCCAAACAACTTCCACCTTCGATGAATCGTGTATCTTAAGAAACTAAGGTCTCTTTCAACCATCCATGAGCACTCTTCCGCAACAAGAGGATCCAAAAAAACCAATAATGTAAATGGTGTTGACTCATTCTACAAAGATCAAGAAAAGATTCCTTACATTGATCAACTGGAGGATTTTCCAATGGTGAAACAATCCGGGTTGCACTTCAGTTGTGCACTAACCCTTAATGGGGGCATACCTTATCCAACAAGAGAACCCAAGGACCCAACCAAGATGGTCCATTGGTAAAAACATACCAAAAAACAGATCCAAACACATTAATGGAACCACTGTAAAGGTGTCCCAAAACATATCTCATAGGAGACTACTAACCGGTCCTTCTACCCATCTTACCGACCAAACACAAACCCAAAACAAAGTTCGAACAGGAGGGGTTCTTGGACTCAAAACATCTCACAACATCAAAATTTTCCAAAAACACACAATATACACCATCCCAAAACATTCATCAAGACATCATTTTTTTCTTTAAAAACGTTTCTTTGAAAACCAACGGTTCAACGGTTATCTTATCCACCAATGGTACCCCATGGGACTCACACATGCATGTTTCTGTGCCACACCGGGAACCCTCATCATATTCATCCCGGCACTCATCCAGTCATGGAATCAACAATCCATCATCCCATATAACCCCATGCATGTGTTTACTCATGAAAATACAAAAGTTTAAAATGAAAATTCCTTCCACTTTTCAAAAACAAAATGGTCAACCAACCCATCCTTTTCCTCAAAACTGCTAACAATGAGATCAAAATCCCAATTCACATCTTACAAAACATTTCATAAGGACCCAAACATTTAGAAAAGAACTTACGTTCAAGTTATTCACATAAATTTCAAAACATCTAATCCCATTAAAACAATCTTTAATTGTTTAGAAAACTATATTGGAAACACTTTTGAAAACCAACTTCAATATGGTTTTGGCTTTCAAAAGAGGTGTAAGCACGCTATTTTCCTTTTCAAAACAATTCTGAAAATTCAGTTCCACTTTTTCATAAATAAAACCATTTCCTATTTATTTGAAAATAATTTCACAAAAACTTTACACTTCTTAAAACCAAGTCTCTTTAAAATCAAAGTTCCAAGATTTCAATACTAATGCACAAAATAATGCAAGAGGAAACTAGTTTCAGTGGGTGACTTGGACATATGGTTGGAAGCCATATTCAAATCACTTCACCATCACAGAGAGTGTTCTAGGGAATATCCCTGGCTCCACATGGCTTGCCAGACCCTGCGAGCTCACTGAGACCATTAACCCAACTCTCTTTTCATTTCCCCTAATCATCATCAGACCAAGAAAACAAACAGACAGAGATATATCCTGACATCCCATGGTGACTTGAATCCTGTCATGAGGTGTGGTGATCAATCACACTACCCATAACCAAAATTTCATGTCCCAAAAATCTTAACTCCAGACTATCCTGACTATTTCCCAAATAACATGACTCAAATAGAGCGAACCTCATCTGATACCATTTCGCCACGGACCGGGTCTGGTGCCAATTTTGAAGGCAACCAGATTTGGTTCGTGACATTATGTGTTAGTAATAAATTATTAATAGTTAAATTTAATTCTAAATAATCCTATTATAGTTCTTTAAATGTATTTTAAACATCAATTTAGTAAAAAAATATTTTATGTTTAAAAAGGGGCATTTTTCTAAATAATTATTTTTTTGTATTTTTTCAATTTAAATATATTTTAAAATATGAAAAAAACATGATTTAAATTTTTAATAATGGATTCCATATTTGGAATAATAAGGTCTAAATTCATTAAATATGTGTCTTTCAGTTTTTCCACCATAAATAGTAAACATAGTAATTTTTCTTACCATGTTAAAGGATAAAATGAGTGATTTAGGGTAAAAATAATGGGATAAGGATTAAAATTACCCAAACATTCATATTAATTTTATTATGTGAGTTATTACTGAAAAAAATCATTATTGGGAAGAATTTATAACCATTTTATGCCACTTTGATGGGAGTATGATATCTGTTATATTTTTTAGTAAAGTCAATGATGTCATACTC